>SJYW01012919.1:32630-44144 GCA_006410735.1 Raphicerus campestris
CTTAAGAATGTGGCCTTGCTAAAGACATATTTTACCCTCCAGTATTTTGTGTTGTGGGATATGTCAGTGTGTACGTTTACCTGGGGAAGCAATTAGGCAGATCTGCTTATAGGTGCTCTTCTGAGCTAGGCCAGTCTATGGCAGACATTGTTTGTTGTCCTGCAAATCTATTCCCTCTTCTTCCTTAATGATGGAACTCTCAACTTTTAGCTGGGCATGTTGGTGCCGAGAATAAAGACTACATTTCCTACAATCACTTGCAATTTATTGTGTCCGTGAGATTAAGTCTGGCCACCGGGAAATAAGAGGAAGTGGCTTGTGTGACTTTCTGAAAGTATATTCAAAGAAAACAGGTGAAACTTTTTTTTCCTTCTTTTTGTTGGCTGGAATTTAGATGTGATGGCTGGAGCTCAAGCAGTCTTCTGGGAGTTTAAGCAGCTCAAGTCCTGTGCAGAGGAAAATGAAGCACAGTGGAAGGATCTTATACTATGGCGTACCAAACCAGCTGACTTACTGTCTTCGTTTATGTGGGAAAAGAATGTACTATTTTTTTTTGGCTGCAACCACTTTAGAAGACAGGCATCACCTGGTAAACATTGCATTCCCCATGACTCAGCAATTCCTCTTAAATATAGAAGAGATCTTCGCATGTGCCTTAGTACCATAGGAGTTGCATACACCAGCATTGCTAGCATCACCAAAGACTTGACACAGTCCTAATGACCATCATTAGAAGAAAGCCAAGGAAACGGGGGGCTGTGTTTATACAATAAAATGGACCACACAGCAGTGAGAAGGAATGAACCATGATGGCGTGGGCAAAACTCCAAAAAAATGGGCACGCCACAAAAGAAAATGTGCCAGTGTGGAACACTCAAAATCTGGTAACTCCAGACAGTGTGTCGTCTAGTGGTATATGCATCTATATGGGCTTCCCAGGTGCCTCAGTGGTAAAGAATCTGCCTGCCGATGCAGGAGACACGGGTTCATCCCTGGGTTGGAAAGATCCCCTGGAGGAGAAAATGGCAACTCACTCTAGTATTCTTGCCTGGAGTATCCCTTGGACAAGAGGAACCTGGCCGGCCACAGTCCATGGGATCCCAAAGAGTTGGGCATGCCTTAGCAACTGAGCGGGCATGTATATGCATTCACAGCTCAATGATAAAAGCAAGAAAATGGTTCACACCAGATTCAGGACAGAGTTTGGATGACAGGGAGGAGAAAGGGTGATGGGTTGCCATGAGGGGAACACAGGAGCTCAAGCTTCTGCATTCAAACTTCTGGGATTCTACCAAGGTTCTACTTCATAATTAGTCTGGGGAGCTGGAGAGGGGGTGACGATGCTGGTGTGTGCTTTGGAATCAGTTAAACCATACATGTGCGCATTCTGCTGTCTTCTCTGTGCAGGAGAGACAGGAAGGGAGGAAGAGTTAAGATTCTGTTTTGACAGTACAGAGGAGAGAGTATGAATATGTTCCCCCCTCTTCCTTCCCCGTCAGCAATAATGACTCATTCCACCACCATTTAGCACTTACTCCATTCTGCTCAAATTACTGTTAGCTGTTAACACATCTGTCTCCCTTTATCATCAATTTATTCATTCAGCTGACAATTACTGAAAGTCTCCAAAGTGTCAGCCGGAGGGAGGGAGTGACAGGAGGGAGTTAACCAATAAACATGAGTGAACTGGGCTTCTTTTCTCCCGTAGCGTAGAACCGCATCAGGGAGAAAGACAGATCCCCAACAATGCGGTCTCATTCGGTCCTGTGCCTCCAGGGCCTGGGTTCTGATAAAAATGGCAGCACTGGAGCAAAGCAGGGGTGTGTGTGTGTATGGGGGGGGGGGGTGGGGGTGCCCTGCCTGCAACTGTCCACTGCAGCCTCTCCACCCGCCCAGCACAGCGCTCAGGGGATGTTGGTAGGGTGGGTATGCAAGTTAGCATGAAGCTCTTCAGGCTAAAACACAAACTGTGTCGAGTAGGAAGGGACTTCAGAGAGGCCCAGCTTTGGGTTCACTGTTTCCTAGACTATGGATAGGATTCACTTGGGGTGCTGGTTAAAAATTCAGGTCCTTAGGCCTCTGCCCTGGAGGATCTGGCCTTGCAGGTTCTGGACTGGGGCCCAGGAACCTGGATGTCAAACTCACTGCTCTGGTGTCACGTGTATTGTCCGGTGAGATGTACATTCTTCTCTCTTTGGAATGTATGATGTGTTTCCCGCTTTGGGAGGCCCTGAAGTGACTGGTGGGGGATTAGCAGGGAGTCCTCCTCATTCTTAGAAAAGTGAGGTGGAGCAGGTCTTCATTTCAGTTCTCTTGGTATTTCTCTTGGGTTGACAAATGTTTGTGGAACCAACAGTAGTAAACAAGGGAGAAACTAGCCTTTCTTTGAAATGTGAATGAATCTTGCTCCCAACTTTAGAACCCCCTAAAGATTCTTCTGTTAGCACCTGTGTGCATTTGAAGACGTTCAGGAGCAGCAGAGTGAAGGGGCGCAGGATTCACCTCCAGACCTGGGCCCTCGTCGCTCTTCTCCTACTTACTGTGTGACCTTGAGCACACCCTTTGGCGTCTCTGTGACTCCATTTGTAGTNGAGTATGAATATGTTCCCCCCTCTTCCTTCCCCGTCAGCAATAATGACTCATTCCACCACCATTTAGCACTTACTCCATTCTGCTCAAATTACTGTTAGCTGTTAACACATCTGTCTCCCTTTATCATCAATTTATTCATTCAGCTGACAATTACTGAAAGTCTCCAAAGTGTCAGCCGGAGGGAGGGAGTGACAGGAGGGAGTTAACCAATAAACATGAGTGAACTGGGCTTCTTTTCTCCCGTAGCGTAGAACCGCATCAGGGAGAAAGACAGATCCCCAACAATGCGGTCTCATTCGGTCCTGTGCCTCCAGGGCCTGGGTTCTGATAAAAATGGCAGCACTGGAGCAGAGCAGGGGTGTGTGTGTGTATGTGGGGTGGGGGTGGGGGTGCCCTGCCTGCAACTGTCCACTGCAGCCTCTCCACCCGCCCAGCACAGCGCTCAGGGGATGTTGGTAGGGTGGGTATGCAAGTTAGCATAAAGCTCTTCAGGCTAAAACACAAACTGTGTCGAGTAGGAAGGACTTCAGAGAGGCCCAGCTTTGGGTTCACTGTTTCCTAGACTATGGATAGGATTCACTTGGGGTGCTGGTTAAAAATTCAGGTCCTTAGGCCTCTGCCCTGGAGGATCTGGCCTTGCAGGTTCTGGACTGGGGCCCAGGAACCTGGATGTCAAACTCACTGCTCTGGTGTCACGTGTATTGTCCGGTGAGATGTACATTCTTCTCTCTTTGGAATGTATGATGTGTTTCCCGCTTTGGGAGGCCCTGAAGTGACTGGTGGGGGATTAGCAGGGAGTCCTCCTCATTCTTAGAAAAGTGAGGTGGAGCAGGTCTTCATTTCAGTTCTCTTGGTATTTCTCTTGGGTTGACAAATGTTTGTGGAACCAACAGTAGTAAACAAGGGAGAAACTAGCCTTTCTTTGAAATGTGAATGAATCTTGCTCCCAACTTTAGAACCCCCTAAAGATTCTTCTGTTAGCACCTGTGTGCATTTGAAGACGTTCAGGAGCAGCAGAGTGAAGGGGCGCAGGATTCACCTCCAGACCTGGGCCCTCGTCGCTCTTCTCCTACTTACTGTGTGACCTTGAGCGCACCCTTTGGCGTCTCTGTGACTCCATTTGTAGTATCTACTTCACAGGGTTTTTCTGAGGATGAACACAGTCCACACATGGCACCATGCTAACAAGAGTGGTAACTGTTACTCTTGTGTTTTTCTGGCTTTTGTCTTGTGGTGAGAAGGTGGGGCCTCGGGTGGAGCCAACCTCAGGAAAGAAGGAATTCCTCTGGAGTCAACTGGCCTCCCCGAGTAAAAGAGACTCAGAGAGGCTGGGTGGGGCACCCTGAAACCAGAGGAAAACTCCCTCCAGAGAGCAGAGCTCTGTGTACAGGCCACGACTGGCCTTCCCTGGTTGGGAAGTTTCTATGGCTCCTGGCAGCTCGGGGCTGCGTGGACTTTTGCCCTCTTTTGTCAGCTTCAGCTTCACCAGAGGCATAAACTGACACCTGTGGGACTCCTAAAAGGGCTTCCGTGCTTGCAGAGTCTGGGAGTCAGAGGGGAGAAACCGAAGACCAAGGACTGGTTTCTCAGAGACGTCCAGAGGAGAGGACCTTGGGTAAGCAGGCAACTTTCTCACCTGGGGTTCGGGCTCTTCCCTTGAGCACAGTGAAGGACCTGGATGTGTGGGTGCTTCTCCATGTGCAGAGAAAAAGAAGGGAGTGGGGCATGTGGCTGCTGCATGGAGATCAGAGGTGACCCAAGGAGTAAGGGGGCTTATCAGGAGGCTCCCCAACAATCTAGGCAGTTTCATCCCCCAAGATTCATGCCCCAAATTAGTATCCTAGGTTTACAAGTAAGAAAACAGAGTCACTAAGAAATTCAACAATTAGGAAGTGTGGAAAGAAACAAAGATAACTCAGATGAGAATAAGCAAAGGCTATATACTCTGAGTTTGCTATAGCAAGCGAGTCAGCCAACATCGCTTGCTTTTGGTATGCAGAGAAGGGATAAAGTTTTTCGTGGAAAAAGGGGAAGACTTGAGTCATGCTCTGATTGGAGGCTGTTGGCACAGGGTGCATGAACTAGAAGACAGCCTGTGTAGGGCTTCCCAGGTGCCACTGGAGGTAAAGAACCTGCCCGCCAAGGCAGGAGCTGTAAGAGACGTGGGTTCAGTTCCTGGGTTGGGAAGATCCCCTGGAGGACATGGCAACCCACTCCAGAATTCTTGCCTGGAAAATCCCATGGACAGAGGAGCCTGACAGGCTCTGGCCCATAGGGTGGCAAAGGGTCGGATACAACTGAAGTGACTTCACACACACACACACACACATTCTATGTAATTGGTTAGGGGAGCATATTTGGCTTTCTCTTGTTGGTGCGAAGTTATAAGAAGATACAAAATGAGGGAAGTAGTTATTAAATCCTGGCTCTTTGAGGCTGATTGCTAGCGGGGCTGTTGTCTGGTTTCTGCAGACAGATCAGCTGGTTTTCTGAACTGGTTGCTTCAGACTGTGGGTCAGAGTTCTATTTTTGTATGTGGTCTGGCCCTCGTCCATTCGCACATTCAGTCTCTCAGAGGTCTCCACGGCCTTCCAGTGAAGCCACTACCTGCGCTGTGGCCTGTCGCCACTGATGCAGGAACACCTGGTGTGTCTGTGCTTGCCTGAACAAGGACTCCCACAGAGGGGCTTTCCCACCAAGGAACAACTCCAGTAAAACTGCACAGCGCTGGTGGTTCCCGGCTGGCAACTGAAAGCCAGTGTTCCATCCCTTCTAACATGCTGTTTCTGACTCAGGTTCATTCTCACCACCTCCAAGAGTCTTACTAGGTCTTGGGTCTATTTGCATCTGATTTACATGTGTCTGCAGACAGGACAGCTATTGATTTCTAGCTTGTTTTGTAGTGGCTGGATTCCATTTCTCTGAAAGCAGGAGTAGTTTTTTTTTTTTAATTAATTGAAGTATAGTTTATTTACAGTGTTGTGTTGAATTCCTGCTGTACAGTAAAGTGATTCAATTATATATATTCTCTTCCATTATGGTTTACCACGGGATATTAAATAGAGTTCCCTGTGCTATACAGTAGGACTGTGCTGTTTATTCATCCTATATATAATAGTTTGTATCTGCTAATGTCAGACTCCCAATCCTTCCCTCCCCTTGGCAACAGCAAGTCTGTTTTCTATGTCTGTGACTATTTCTGTTTCATAGATATGTTCATTTGTATGGTATTTTATATTCCATATTTAAATGATATCATACGGTACTTGTCTTTCTGACTTACTTCACTCAGTATGATAATCTCTAGCAATCCGTGTCGCTGCCACGGCATTACTTCATTCTTTTTAGGGATGAGTAGTATTTCATTGTGTATGTGTATCAAATCTTCTCTGTCCAATCATCTGTCGATGGACGTTCAGGTTGCTTCCATGTCTTGGTTATTGTAAATAGTGCTGCAATGAACATACAGGTGCACATGTCTCCTTGAATTATAGTTTTGTCTGGGTATATGCCCAGGAGCAGCACTGTAGGATCNGCAGACAGATCAGCTGGTTTTCTGAACTGGTTGCTTCAGACTGTGGGTCAGAGTTCTATTTTTGTATGTGGTCTGGCCCTCGTCCATTCGCACATTCAGTCTCTCAGAGGTCTCCACGGCCTTCCAGTGAAGCCACTACCTGCGCTGTGGCCTGTCGCCACTGATGCAGGAACACCTGGTGTGTCTGTGCTTGCCTGAACAAGGACTCCCACAGAGGGGCTTTCCCACCAAGGAACAACTCCAGTAAAACTGCACAGCGCTGGTGGTTCCCGGCTGGCAACTGAAAGCCAGTGTTCCATCCCTTCTAACATGCTGTTTCTGACTCGGGTTCATTCTCACCACCTCCAAGAGTCTTACTAGGTCTTGGGTCTATTTGCATCTGATTTACATGTGTCTGCAGACAGGACAGCTATTGATTTCTAGCTTGTTTTGTAGTGGCTGGATTCCATTTCTCTGAAAGCAGGAGTAGTTTTTTTTTTTTAATTAATTGAAGTATAGTTTATTTACAGTGTTGTGTTGAATTCCTGCTGTACAGTAAAGTGATTCAATTATATATATTCTCTTCCATTATGGTTTACCACGGGATATTAAATAGAGTTCCCTGTGCTATACAGTAGGACTGTGCTGTTTATTCATCCTATATATAATAGTTTGTATCTGCTAATGTCAGACTCCCAATCCTTCCCTCCCCTTGGCAACAGCAAGTCTGTTTTCTATGTCTGTGACTATTTCTGTTTCATAGATATGTTCATTTGTATGGTATTTTATATTCCATATGTAAATGATATCATACGGTACTTGTCTTTCTGACTTACTTCACTCAGTATGATAATCTCTAGCAATCCGTGTCGCTGCCACGGCATTACTTCATTCTTTTTAGGGATGAGTAGTATTTCATTGTGTATGTGTATCAAATCTTCTCTGTCCAATCATCTGTCGATGGACGTTCAGGTTGCTTCCATGTCTTGGTTATTGTAAATAGTGCTGCAATGAACATACAGGTGCACATGTCTCCTTGAATTATAGTTTTGTCTGCGTATATGCCCAGGAGCAGCACTGTAGGATCATATGGCAACTATGTTTTCAGTTTTTTGAGGAAACTCCATATTATTTTCCATAGTGGCTATACCATATTATATATTCTTGCAGGGGTAGTATTGATGCACTGTCCAAAGCTCTTCTGAGGGCTTCCCCAGTGGTGCAGTGGATAAGAATCTGCCTACCGATGCAGGGGGCGTGGGTTCAATCCCTGGTCCAGGAAGACTCCACACACCGCAGAGCAACTAAAGCCCACGCGCCCCAACTACTGAGCCCGAGCTCTAGGGCCTGCACGCTGAGACTGCTGAGCCTGTGTGTTACCCAGAGTCTGTGCTCTGCAGCAAGAGAAGCCACCACCACGAGAAGGCCATGCACCACAATGAAGAGTAGCCCCCACTCACGGCAGCTAGAGAAAGCCTGCACACCGCAACCAAGACCCAGGGTGGCCAAAAATAAAGAAATAATTTTTTTTTTTTAAAAAAAGCTCTTCTGAGGCTTCTCAGCGACTCTCTTACCCTAGAGATTTTCTCTCTCCTGCAAGATGGGAGATGCAGCTAGGAGGGCTGGGAGCGGTCTGGGTCCCTCCTCTGTAACATGGAGCTGATCGTGGTGCTTACTGCCCACAGGTGTGAGGGAGGAATTCGGACGGTAGGGAAAGCCCTCAGCATAGTGCCCAGTGTGGACTTAGCACTCGGGAAAGGGGAACTGTCACCTTTTGCTCTTGAGACAGAGGACCTCTCAGACTAGCGTCAGTCCTTGGCTTAGACCAGAAAGACGGAAGTGCTCCATTAGGGCATTCCCGAGCATGGTGATGGGCACCAGGAGCAGGTGGGCTCCTTTCTAAGGTTCTTAAGTGCTTTGAATCTCTGATCTCACTCAGAATTTCGCCCTGTCCTTGCACTCCAGGCAGGCTTCATCACTAGGTATGAGCCACTCTCCGATTACTTGTTTTAAAATCTTAGGGCATTTGCCTCTGAGTTTTCTTGAACTAAGAGCAAAAACCGTCTGGAAGGAAAATGTCTTCACAATTTTGAGATGCTACCAAGAGCCAAGCTGAAGCCAATGTTTTTGCTAAACAGGTGTAGTTCACTTCATCATCATAGCATTCCTAAAGAGCTATGTGAAACGTGGTGTTTTCATAAATAGAATTCCATTTTTGGCATCCCAGGAGAGTTCATTCTTTTAAGATTCTTCAAGGAAATCCTTTGAAATGTCATATCTCAGATGTTGCGCCACCTGCAATTTCCAGGGTATAACGATGAAAGGATCCTGGGAAGTCTTGCTTCTCCGCTCATAGCACGCTCACACTGAAACAGCCCCATTCCTGCCCACAACGCCCTTACTCTTGTGCACGCGTGCACACATGGACACACTCCCTCTCGAAGGCAGCCTTGCTTACCTCTGAGGGGGCTGCCTACAGGGAGCAGACACAAGGATCTGTTTCTTCTCCAGGGAACAGCTGTCTTTCCCCCACTGGGAAAGTCCAGGGTCAAGAGGCCCCTGGGGCTCCAGCTCACTCAGCCTGCAGAGAAGGCCTGATTTCTAAGGATCTTCCTTTGAAAACTTCCCTACCAACTGCTGTTGGAGGACTGGATTCTGTTTTCCAAAGACACCATAAAAAATTACCCCCAAAGTAAGTCCTGGTGGAGGAGCAGGTTTCTGTTGGTACATATAACTGTTTTTTGAGTGCCTTCCGGGGGCAGGCACTCTGGCAGTGACTGGGGATTCTACAGTGGGTATTGTTTCTGCCACAGAAGAGCTCATAGTCTGAGGATCGTTAGTCTTCTGTTGCCACAACAACATCGCTACAGACTTTAAAACCACCTACATCTAAGATCTCACAGCTTTGTGGGTCCAAGGTCCAGACAGTTGGACTGGTTTTCTCCACCCAGGGTCTCGCCAGGGTAAAAGTCAAGGTGCTGTCCAGGTAGGCTCTAATTGGTCGGTTATGGGAAGAATCCACTTCTAGGCTCATTCAGATTGTTGGCAGAACCTAGGTTCTCGCTGTCGCAAGACTGCTATCCCTATTATTTTGCCAGCTGAGGACTACCTTTCATTCCTAGACCCTCTCTCTGCCCCCTTTGCATGTGGGCTCCTATAGCTCAGCTGGCAATGGCATGTCACATCCTTCTTCTGCTTGGAATCTCTCCAATTTCCCCTTCTATTGGCTCCAGCCTGAGAAAATCCTCTGCTTTGATTAGATCAGGCCTACCTGGATAATTTAGACTGTGCTCTCGATTTCAAAGTCTGTCACTTTAGTCACATTTGCTCAGTCCCTTCAGCTGTGGAAGATAATATATTTCATATTTAGAGGCTCTGAGGACTAGGGCATGGACATCTTTGTGAGGGTGCATTTTGTGTACCAAGGGGATAGAGAGAAGAAAACTGGCAGTTTTGAGGATGCACTTACATGCTTGGGCGCTTAGTCATGTCTGACTCTTTGTGAGCCCATGGGCTGTAGCCTTCCAGGCTCCTCTGTCCATGTGATTGTCCAGGCAGGAATACTGGAGTGGGTTTCCATTTCCTCCTCCAGGGCATCCGCCTGATCCAGGGCTTGAACCTGCACCTTCTGCACCGGCAGGCAGATTCTTTACCACTGAGTCACGTGGGAAGCAATTTTGAGGATGAGTGTTGATAAATGTTAATAAAGGGGAAGTAAAAAGTTGCAGTGTAGCTAGGAGCAGAAATATCTAGCTCTTTCTAGAGGAAGTCAGGAAGGCATGTAAAGCATGTTACCTTCCTAAAGCTGGTAACATCTAAGTTGAAATGTGAAGAATCAACTCTGAATCAAAGGGTTAAAATTCTCAGTAAGACTGTGCTTGCAGAAACCTGGAGTGGGCCATGCCCACCCTCAGGGCTTACACTAAGCTGGGGAATGGATTTCTGAGGAGACGCATCTTTAGTGGGGTCTTGTGAGCCAAGGATGTATGCAGGACAGGGCAAGACAGTGCAGGAGAGGATGGGGTCCTGGTGCTTGGCCCTCCAGGGGTGGTGGCTCTGCCTGGAGTTCCCAGCCTGCCCCCTGTCTGCAGATGTGGCCCCCTCTCGGTGCTCAGGCTCTCAGTCATGTCCAGCTCTTTGCGGCCCCACCGTCTATAGCCTGCCAGGTTCCTCTGCCTGTGGAAACTTCCAAGCAAGAATACAACCTCTCTTACAATGTTTCTGATGCTGCTCCTTTTTCAGATGCTCTCTTTCCTCATCTTTCCCTTTTTTTTAGCACATATAATTTTTTGAAGCAGGGCCTTAGTGCACAACTCTTTCATTCATTCATTCATTCTGTTCACTTGTTAATTAAAAAGTATTAGCTGAGCACCCACCACCACATGCCAGGCGTTATGGGAGGCGGGTACAGCAGAGAACAGCAGAGAAAGGGCCCCTGTCCTCACCTGTCCTCTGAATAGAAGTGAAATAGATGTCTTTCTGCTGGAGCCCACACCATGCTTTCAGAAGCCGAAAAACAACTGCTGAAAACCTGTTGCTACATGCTACCGGGAGCCTTTACTTTCAGACAGATGAGACAATGGAAGCCAAAAGAACAGTGCAGCTGCTATTGATTGAGCATTAACTCCTTTGATGTAATTCTTGACACTATCCCTCATCAATAGATGGAGACTGAGGCACAAAGAGGTTTATCCAGTGTCATCCAGCTAATAGGATTCCCAGGTGGCTTGGTGGTAAAGAATCTACCAGCAATGCAGGAGACCCAGGTTCGATCCCTGGGTTGGGAAGATTTGCCTGGAGAAGGAAATGGCAGCCCATTCCAGTATTCTTACCTGGGAAATTCCATTGACAAAAAAGCCTGGCAGGCTACAGGGTTCACAAAAGAGTCAGACATGACTTAGTAACTAAACAACAACAACCACCCAGCTAATAAGGTGCAAAGCCATTCTACAAGTTAGGCATCCTGGTGGCCCAATGGCTGAGACTCCATGTTCCCAAGTGCAGAGGGCCCAGGTTTGATCCCTGGTCAGGGAACTAGATCCCACATACCACATCTAAGAATTTGCGTGCCGCGGCTAAAACCTGGTGCAGCCAAGTAAATATTTAAAAAGTAAATAAATCAGGCATTCCCACTGCTGTAGTTGCCTGATCAAGCACTGCGTTGCGGGGTTCATATGTCTGCCACATACTGAGGGCTTCGTATAAGTCCTATCACTGAATACGCCTAGTAACTCCACCAAAGGGGAATGTTCAGTCCCAAGGTTGAGGGGCAGAAATGGAGGCTCAGAAATGTTAAGTAACTAGCCCAGGGTTATCTCAGGAGTGAGTGTCAGCACTGGGATCTGAGCTCAAGTCTGTCCTGCTCCAGAGTGAAGGAAATGCCTGGGGTGGTGTCAGGAGACCCAAGT
>SJYW01012923.1:0-27183 GCA_006410735.1 Raphicerus campestris
AAAAAAAAAAAAAAATTAAGGCCCAGGTACTGAATTTACCTGTCTTGAGACAAGGAAACTTTATTGGATAAAGTATGCTAGGAAATGTAGATTATGGTTTAAAAGAAAAAAGTTTGACCTATAACAAACAGTGCTGGATTCTTATCTGCTCATGTCAAGGAAAGATGTTTTATGGGAGGGTGCTATTATTTTCAATGCTACCAAGAGCATAACATCAAGTAAGGTACTTGCTCAGTCGTGTTCAACTCTTTGTGATCCCATGGACTGTAGCCCACCAGGCACCTCTGTGCATGGGATCCTCTAGGCAATAGTGCAGTGGGTTGCCATGCCCTTCTCCAGATCTTCCCAACCCAGGGATAGAACCCGGGTCTCCTGTGTTCCAGGCAGATTCTTTTCTGTCTGAGCCACCAGGGAAGCCAAGGGTAAACCCCCCCTAAAAATCATTCCAGTTTCTCTTAGTCATGCTTCATTAAACAGCTATGAGTGTTAATAAATCTTCAAATTTGTTCTCATTCTGTCTGGAATTCCACTTTTAAGGTCAGCATCTTCCCATGTTTCCTCAAAGCTATGATGAGAACTACTCAGTTTGTCCCAAGTCTAGCTTAAGAAATAATTTAAGGTCTATCCCAAAGTTTCGTTATTCCAGATTTTGGCAGAAAGGATCCTATTTGCCCACCCTAGCCCTTCATCAGAAGAGTTTTCAATCACAGCCTTTTCACACTTTTCTCTTTTCCAGAGAAAACTCCCAAAGGCAAGCAGCAGGGTACAGGAGGAAGACTAGATGCGGCCTCGGGAGACGTCTTTTCCAGCCTCAGTTCAACCTCTTTCTTACACTCTCTGCAGATTGGGACAAGTCACTGAATCTCTCTGGGCCGTGAGGGCTCATCAGAAATGAAAGTTAAGACAAGAGGCTCTGGAAGCTCTCAACCCCACCTTTTGTTTTAACCTGTCCTCCAGCCGCTTAACTATTTTAGATGCCTTTTCTGACCTTCTTCAATGCCATTATGTGCCTCTGAGTTGAAGGCCTTGTAATGGTAGGTTCAGTCCCAATGCAAAGTCATAAAGTAAGATTTTTATTCTGACTCCCAAGCTACTTTTAACGTCAAGCATTTATCCAGATATATGGGGGTGGCGTGAAGGGGGTGAGACAAGCTCAATCATAGGTGAGCTCGTGAGTTTGGATGAGGCATACACGCTGGTTCACTGCTCTACCTACTGTCTGAATTTCTACATAATACAAGATTGAAAAAAAAAATCATTGTGAAAATGAGCAAAGAATATGGAACTGGCATTAACTCAGGGATCTTTTTCTACAATCTTTGGTCTAAGCATAACTGCTTTTCATGCCATTTCTCTTGGTTTGAGGTAGAATCTACACGACACGGAGCTAAGCAGAGGTGCTCGAACTTCAACCAAAATTAAGGGAAATGAACCAGAAAGGGAAATCCTCAACGGACCTCAATAAAGTTATTCATGAGCAGGGCCACACGGCAGAGACCTTCCCTGGGCGGTGAGGCACTAAGGTCCGGTACGGGGCTGTCTTCCACAGAAGCGTGGTGTTTCGCACGGTGTACATTTCCCCTAACTTTTCAACGGCAAAAGTTAAAAGCCCTCCGTGACACGGTGAGCCAGGAAACACACTAATTCCTCTGGTAGGAGGACGCTTCACGGGGCGTGAAATCAAAACGAAAAGGCAAGGATTTCGAGGCTTGGGAAATCCCCAAGAAAGGGAAAATGGGGCTCCTTTGGGTATCAAGAGCGGAAAACCGACATCCCGGGGCCGCCTCAGCCGTTACGGCGAAGGCGCCTCCCCGCGACCTCCCACACGCCGGGGGCGCGGGGGCGCGGGCCCGGACGGAGGGCGCGGCGGGGGCGGCGGGCCGCTCCACCGCCCGGAACCCCCCACCCCGGCAGCGGCAGTGGTACCTCCCGACGCCGGGGCGGCGCAGGGAGACGGCGGTCCCCCGAGCAGGCCCTCGCGGGCACCCGCCCAAACCCCCAGCCCCGCTAGAGGCTCGTGACCTTCAGGAAGCAGCCGGCAGCGTAAGACTCACCAAGCGTGGAGCTGCGGCCGCCAAATCCCTCCGCGGACCGTCCGTCCCGCCCTCGCCGCCGCCGCCGGCTCCGAGCGTGCGTAAGGACGTGCGCGCACCCGCCCTTTGTCTACGCCGCCTTGGCGTGACCCTCGCGTCTCAGCCCCACCCCCGCCCGCCGCCGTCTAACCTCACGCCCCGCACCCTCGCGCCGGCGCGCGCCCGGCAGAGCTGGGCGTGGCTCCGAGGGGCGGGGAGATAGCGGGCTGGGCGCCGGGAGATGAGCAGACGGGGCGCTGAGTGGTGGGCCGGGGAGGCGGGGAGGCGGGGCCCAGAGGAGGGCAGGGCCGAGGAGGCGGGGCCCAGAGGTGGGCGGGGCTGATGAGGCGGGGCTCCGAGGGGCGGGGCACGAGGAGACCGGCCCACGAGGCGCCAAGGGGTGGGGCAGGGAGGCGGGGAGGCGAGAGGCCGAGAGGCGGGCTGCCGCATCACTAGCTCCCTGTGGGCGCGCCCGGGAGCAGCGGAGCTGGCAGCTGGCGGGCAAAGACCGCTGACCGCGCCGGGCTAGCCCCTGCAGAGACCAGTAGTGAGCGCCCTGGGCGCTCCTGGCGCGTGCCTTCCCGAGACTCCTGCTCTAATAAGGGGAAAGTGAAAACCTGAAAGTGAACTCGGTCAGTCGTGTCCGACTCTTTGCGACCTCGTGGACTGTAGCACCCCAGGCTCCTCCATCCATGGGATTCTCCAGGCAACAAAACTGGGGTGGGTTGCCGTTTCCTAAAGACGGGTCTCCACGCTTCTGCGCTGCGCCAGGCTGCTTCGCCCTAGGAACATTCGTTGTAGGTTCTGAAGTGAAGTCGCTCAGTCGTGTCCGACTCTTTGCGACCCCATGGACTGTAGCCTACCAGGCTCCTCTGTCCATGGGATTTTCCAGGCAAGAGTACTGGAGTGGATTGCCATTTCCTTCTCCAGTGGATCTTCCCGACCCAGGGATGGAACCCAGGTCTCCCACATTGTAGACAGACACTTTACTGTCTGAGCCACCAGGTTCTGAAGAGAGTGAAATCAGCCCTGATTAGCTTAAAGAGGCTTGAGTCACCAAACGGCCTTATCATCTCGGGGCCGTCGTGAGTATACAGTGAGATACACAGGTCGCTTACTGTCAGCACGCTCAAGAAATGCTAGCTGACATCAACACCACCACCACCATCGTCAGAGTCTCCTTTGCCAGCTAGTGAAAAGCCAAGGAGTTCAAGGGTTGGTGTAGGTATTTCCGAGTCCCCTCGAAGGTGCAACTTTCCAATGTCTACCTCAGCTTGGAACCAACCTCTCTGCTAAAGTCTGGTTACTGCCTGCTGAAGTTTGCACTTGTTTTTCTCACCATGTCTTCAAACTTCAAACGCCTGACCCAAGCTTATATCATCTGTCTTAAAGTTGATCCTCCTTTTAAAAAAATTAGCCCTTTCCTTCTTAAAAGGTCAAGCCCTCTCTCCTAGTTTATTCTGCACTCTGCTGTCAGGTTGCCAGTCCACACTGAATGATCTGACAGTGGGTCTTGAGGGTAACGTCCACATTCTTAGACCTCACAATCAACATATAAGAATGATGGCTCTGCTCCCAGACACGGGGCTGCTCCTCCTCATGCTAGATGCTACCTTACCTGCGGGACTTTTCCCGAATTCACTAACTTAATCATTTATCCATTTGTTTACCGAACTTTGGTCTCAGTGGCGCAAAGCTGAGTGATGCATGGCTATGTCTAACCTTCAACTAAGTTAAGTTCCATAAAGGAAGAAACTGGACATCATCAGTGTCAGGGATTGGGCTTTAAAGTGGCCACCACCATCATAACTGCTTTTTGGGTTCTTACATCTGCTGTCCTTTCTTGACCCAGGATCAGTCAAAACGTAGAAGTCATCCATTCACCTGCTTTGCTCATATGTATTCGTGTTTAAATTTCTTCACAATTCTTACCATACACTGCAGTTCTTTGTGCATAGTAACTCTGAAATGTAAAAATATTTTACACACACTAGAGAATGAACACAAATGCTGTTGATCGATTCTTTGCTCAACCAAATAGTAGACTCAGTTGTTGGTTATCAATGCACACATACACACACACATGTGAGAATAGGCACACACATTCCCTGGGACTGTCTCGTTCAGGAAGGTAGTCAAACTTCATTCCAAAGAGGAAGCCAATAAGAACTAGGTTAATATAATTCCCTTAGGCTCCAAAGTTTTGTTTAGAAAGGCCGATAATCTGGGCACATCTCTGTCATGGTCATTTCTAGGCTGGAGGAATACAAATGGGAGGAAGAAAATGAACAAGGAATGCTTGAAAAATTAGACACTAAGTAGGTTTACCTACAGAGGACACCTGTTGCTGAAAGCATGATCAGGCTTATATCCAACAGCAAATCCCTTGTCACTGTGAATTTATACTTTTAGATTATTATTAAAGGTATTTTCACATTCTAGAATGAGCATACTCTCGTACTACTAAAACTACATGAGTAATTTTAAAAACCTAATGAAGGATAGTCCTTTAAGAGTTGGGGATCACAGGGTTCAGGGGCTCAGTGAAAAGTTTACTAAGCTCCCACACCATCCTAACTTTGAGTTCATTTCCCAAAATGAGCCTCTACAATCACTGCATTTGCTGTGTGTGTGACACACGGTCCTATGAACTGGGAAGACACTTCTCTCAAAAGATACTCTTTTCTCCAGTACAAACATCCTGCCAGTGTGTTGTATACCTTCTCTCCTCCTATCCAAGTCACCTGCTGTGTGTGCAAAGCCTTTGACATTTATTGAGAGGTGAATCCTCAACTAGAAACATTGATTTCCAACCCTCAAGAGGAAATGTCAAAGTAAGCAAAACTCGGGTTCTTTTAAAAAAAATGTATTGTGGTGAAATACACATAAAATTGACTATCCTAACCAATTCTAAGTATGCAGTTGAGTAGTGTTAAGTATATACACATTGTTGGGCAATTAACCTCCAGAAATTTATCATCTTGAGAAAAGAAAACTATATCCACTCAACAAAGCTCCCTATCCCCCCTTTCCCCAGCTCTAGGCAACCACCATTCTACTCTCTGTTTCTATGAGTTTGATACTCAAACCTCATACTCATACCTCATGTAAATGAAGTCATAAGATTCATGTCTTTTTGTGACTGGCGTATTTCACTTAGAATAATGTCCTCCAATTTCATCCAGAATTTCCTTCCTTTTATGGCTAAATAATATTTCATTGTAGGTATAGATCACATTTTCTTTGCCCAGTCATCCATTGGTGGGTGTTTGAGTTGCTTCCACCTTTTGGATACTGTGAATAACACTGGTATGATATGAATGTACAAGTATATGAGATCCTGCTTTTAATTCTCTTATTTATACACCCCTAAATGGAGTTGCTGTATTGCTTGTACTGTTTAGTTCTATTTTTAATATTGAGGGGAACCACCATTTGAGATACATGAGTCTGGAGTTGGGAGGAGAAATCCAAGCTTGTGATGTAAATTTGAGACTCATCAGAATATGGATGATATAGATTTTGGATGAGAGTAATACAAGAACATTCGGACTTCAGTAGGACTTTGAAGGTAAGAGCAAAATGAAGACAAGTTTTTCAGTTTGTATTTGTGGTCCTCAGTATGAAAATACATGAACTCGATTTTGCCAATTCACAGCAGGATGATCTGGCTTTGGATACTGAGTTTTGTAGTAAGCAAACCTACAGGAGTCTCTGATAACAAGATAAGGCTCATTCATTAATTTAGCTGGATAACTGAAAATGCTAAATTAACTAATACTGCTACTGCTGCTAAGTCACTTCAGTCGTGTCCGACTCTATGCGGCCCCATAGGCAATGGCCCACCAGGCTCCCCGTCCCTGGGATTCTCCAGGCAAGAACACTGGAGTGGGTTGCCATTTCCTTCTCCAATGCATGAAAGTTAAAAGTGAAAGCGAAGTCGCTCAGTCCTGTCCGACTAGTAGTGACCCCATGGACTGCAGCCTACCAGGCTCCTCTCTCCATGGGATTTTTCCAGGCAAGAGTACTGGAGTGGGGTGCCATTGCCTTCTCTGAAATTAACTAATAGAATTAGGATAATAGTAGATTTGGGATAAGAGAATCCATAGGTCAGTTCATACTCTTAGTAGCAGGAAATCTACATGGGAAACTAAACCAACATCAATAGGTTGTTTGATGACTATAAAGTTTAAGAAAAGAAAAAGGGAATGTGTGACTCTAAAAGCTCTAATTGGATACAGCCGCCCTCAAAGTCTGCTTGTACAGCCTTCTACCCGTCACGTGGCTGAGAAAACCTTGGCTGAGCAGAGCATCTTCTTGGATGAAAACGGGAAACTACTCTTCATCCAGCTCTTTGTTTTCTAACATTCACACCCACCTGTCATTACCACCTCCTTTAAGTTGCCTTTCTGAGAGTTTCAAGAAAAGAAAAAAGGAGAGCCTCAGTTGGTTTAATAACATCTCAAAATGTAGCTTTAGTTTAAGCTAACTAAAATGCAATTTCTGGCTAACATCTGGTCACCCTTTAGAGACTCATGTAAGCAGTCAACTTCAACAGGACGTGTTCTCTGATTTCTCTCTAGTGTCCCAAACCCTCTTAGTCCGGGGGTTGAACCTGCACCCTTGACAGTGAAACTGGGGAGTCCTAACCGTGGACCAGCAAGGAATTCCCTATTCATTTTTTTGTTATCTTTTTATGTGTCTGGCTTCCTTTGCTGGGCTGTGAATTTTTAAAATTCATCTTTCCATTCCTAAGAGTGAATATAAAGTCTGGCACATAGCAGTTGCTCAAAAATCAATGTTTGTTGAATGAGTAAATACTATACGGTTTAACTGTCAGAAACTTGACAAATTATGTATGCAGTTAATGAAATCATGAAATGAGTTAGTACTGAATGCATGATGTAATTGTGAGACCTGACCAACATGGTCTTCCAGACTTTCCCTCCCCAGTGGTGAGTTTTAACATGAAATACATTTTTTTCCAGAGGCTCTTTGAGGAGATTTCAGAACTCCAGTTTCATTACAAATAGATTATAATGCTTGCTCCTTGGAAAAAAAGTTATGACCAACCTAGACAGCATATTTAAAAATGGAGACATTACTTTGCTGGCAAAGGTCTTTTTAGTCAAAGCTAAGGTTTTTTTAGTATGGATGTAAGAGTTGGACCATAAAGAAAGCTGAGCGCAGAAGAATTGACATTTTTGAACTGTGGTGTTGGAGAAGACTCTTTAGAGTCCTTTGGACTGCAAGGAGATCCAACCAGTCCATCCTAAAGGAAATCAGTCCTNCAATAGGTTGTTTGATGACTATAAAGTTTAAGAAAAGAAAAAGGGAATGTGTGACTCTAAAAGCTCTAATTGGATACAGCCGCCCTCAAAGTCTGCTTGTACAGCCTTCTACCCGTCACGTGGCTGAGAAAACCTTGGCTGAGCAGAGCATCTTCTTGGATGAAAACGGGAAACTACTCTTCATCCAGCTCTTTGTTTTCTAACATTCACACCCACCTGTCATTACCACCTCCTTTAAGTTGCCTTTCTGAGAGTTTCAAGAAAAGAAAAAAGGAGAGCCTCAGTTGGTTTAATAACATCTCAAAATGTAGCTTTAGTTTAAGCTAACTAAAATGCAATTTCTGGCTAACATCTGGTCACCCTTTAGAGACTCATGTAAGCAGTCAACTTCAACAGGACGTGTTCTCTGATTTCTCTCTAGTGTCCCAAACCCTCTTAGTCCGGGGGTTGAACCTGCACCCTTGACAGTGAAACTGGGGAGTCCTAACCGTGGACCAGCAAGGAATTCCCTATTCATTTTTTTGTTATCTTTTTATGTGTCTGGCTTCCTTTGCTGGGCTGTGAATTTTTAAAATTCATCTTTCCATTCCTAAGAGTGAATATAAAGTCTGGCACATAGCAGTTGCTCAAAAATCAATGTTTGTTGAATGAGTAAATACTATACGGTTTAACTGTCAGAAACTTGACAAATTATGTATGCAGTTAATGAAATCATGAAATGAGTTAGTACTGAATGCATGATGTAATTGTGAGACCTGACCAACATGGTCTTCCAGACTTTCCCTCCCCAGTGGTGGGTTTTAACATGAAATACATTTTTTTCCAGAGGCTCTTTGAGGAGATTTCAGAACTCCAGTTTCATTACAAATAGATTATAATGCTTGCTCCTTGGAAAAAAAGTTATGACCAACCTAGACAGCATATTTAAAAATGGAGACATTACTTTGCTGGCAAAGGTCTTTTTAGTCAAAGCTAAGGTTTTTTTAGTATGGATGTAAGAGTTGGACCATAAAGAAAGCTGAGCGCAGAAGAATTGACATTTTTGAACTGTGGTGTTGGAGAAGACTCTTTAGAGTCCTTTGGACTGCAAGGAGATCCAACCAGTCCATCCTAAAGGAAATCAGTCCTGAATATTCATTGGAAGGACTGATGTTGAAACTGAAACTCCAATACTCTGGCCACCTGATGGAAAGAACTGACTCATTGGAAAAGACCCTGATGCTGGGAAAGATTGAAGGCAGAAGGAGAAGGGGACGACAGAGGATGAGATGGTTGGATGGCATCACCAACTCAATGGATGTGAGTTTGAGCAAGCTTCTGGAGTTGGTGAAGGACAGGGAAGCCTGGCGTGCTGCAGTCTGTGGGGTTCCAAAGAGTCGGACACGACTGAGCGACTAAACTGAACTGAACTGAATATTACAGCACATTGTAGGGGTAAGTTACCATTATAGCTGGCTACTCATTTTTCCTGTTGACACTGATGAGATAAAGATTCACGTTTTAAGGCAAGACAAGACAAATTTAAATTTAAAAATGGAAATAAAATAAAATAAAACATAAAATAGAAGATAAACATAAATATAAAATAAACATAACACATACATAAACAAAAAGTTTAAACATAAAAAACCGATAAAATCTGTCCTTTTGGGCCTCCTCTGTTCCCTCTTGTGTGCATTGCACATCGGCCTCATGAATTAACCGGACCTCTCCAATCGTACAAATACCTGCTCAACCCAGAAGATCCATTTTTCTTCTTCCAGCTCCAGCCAGAAGATAACATTCCTTAGATGATAACATTCCTTTCTCAATCTTGTAAGGGATCACGATGACCTACCACTCACCTTGCCCCTACAGACATCTTTGGTGAGCTTTACATCCAATGCCAAGAGCTCACATTTCTTAAAGATAGAAATTGGTGGAGAACAGACTGGTTGGACGACCTGGGGAGACACTGGTCACACCTCATGGACATTCTTAGTTTAAATACCTACTTCAGTCAGTTCAGTTCAGTTGCTCAGTCGTATCCAATTCTTTGCGACCCCATGAATCGCAGCAGGCCTCCTTGTCCATCACCAACTCCCAGAGTTCACTCAGACTCACGTCCATCGAGTTAGTGATGCCAT
Source organism: Raphicerus campestris (assembly GCA_006410735.1). Lineage (NCBI taxonomy): Eukaryota > Metazoa > Chordata > Mammalia > Artiodactyla > Bovidae > Raphicerus > Raphicerus campestris. The sequence goes on from SJYW01012923.1 coordinate 9,490, forward strand.
CCAGCCATCTCATCCTGGATCGTCCCCTTCTCCTCCTGCCTCCAATCCCTTCCAGCATCAGTCTTTTCCAGTGAGTCAACTCTTCGCATGAGGTGGCCAAAGAATACCTACTTATGACCTTATTAATGCCACTAGTGATATTACTTGTATTCTGCTAATTTTACAAGACTTGTTTCTTGCAAATGTGTGACTGAGTTTCAAATAAAATTGATGATGACTAGGTGACTTAAAATGATTGATCAAATATATGTGTGTGGGCTAAAGTCACGTCCGACTCTTTGCAATCCTTAGGCTGTAGCCCACCAGGCTCCTCTGTCCATGGGATTCTCTAGGCATGGTCAACCCCACTGGAGTGGCCCATGCCCTCCTCCAGGGGATCTTTGTGACACTGGAATCGAACCCACATCTCTTAGATCTCCTGCATTAGCAGGTGAATTCTTCACCACTAGTGCCACCTGGGAAGCCCTTGATCAAATATATAGTTCTATAAATTAATGATTAGAATATATTATAACTCTAGGTAAAGGAGGAAACAGCAATAGGAAAACATTTCTGGACCACAAGAGACTAGTAAGCCTGGCAATCCAGAAGCTTTGAGCTTCTATTAACAGGGCCAGATGCAGCTCATTGAGAGGCCTTTCAACAAAATCCTTGTCTTACCTGGGAATGAGCATTCCAAGTGTCATGGGACAAACTAGGCACAAACTGCTTCCCAAACCTTGATCGAAATTAAGACTGAAAGGGAAGGGATCATAAAATAAAGAATATTGCCCACCATCCAGCACAACAAGAATCAAGTCACTAGCCACTGCAGCTGCTGACCTACAGGACATCTCGAAAGGAATTCTGGGCAAAGATCAGGATGAGACACTTTGCGCTCTGGGAAAACCCGCAGAACTGGCCCTCAGATAGTCAGATATTTTCAAGGAGAAAATTTTATGAATCCGTTTTCTTGCATCTTCCCATAGTTAGAGAAGCACTAAAATCACTAAGATGTCTGTTCTTCGAGACCAGCAGCAACCTTCTACCAAGAATGAGTGCTTGAAAAACACTTACCCAAGTCACGTCAATACGGACTTCTTCCTTGCTTTTACAGAAGAGCCCTGAGAGCCTTCTAAAAGGCTCTCTCCTGGGTTATAATCCTCAGGTTGGTGCGAATAAAATTTTCCTTTTTTTTTCTTAGATTGACTATTGATTAATAGTCAATTGCCTATTTTTCATGGACAACACTTACTAACTTTAATTTCAGAAAGTGCCCCACCCCCCTAATCCTGACCACACATTCTGTGGGGACCACTCACCTTACTCCTGGTTACTTAATGGAGTCAGGACTAGAGGTAGGATATAGAGACTGGGAGGAATCTGGCCTGGCTACAGTAGCCTCCCTTTTTGGATGAGGAAGCCGCAGCTGTGTTTAAACTGTCTCTGGAAGCCTGTGTGTTTTGCTGCCTCTGTCTTTATGCCGTTAACCACCTGGTTATTTTACAGAGTTGGCTGGGGCAGGCCCTTTAGGGAGAAAAACAAATAAAGAACAAGCTTCTTACTCAATCGCTATGACTGCATTTATATAGCCTGACTCCCGCACAGACAGTTGTAACCCAAGAAGTCAAGGATCAGAAGAGCTAAAGAGTTTTTTTAGACACATTTATGTAAAACTTGTCATCCATGAATAATAATCTGAGAGAATGAACATTCTCTGAAAGGAGGGTAAAGTCTTCCGAAGACTAAAGATCTCAGACCATTGTAAACTGAAGCTAGATGCATACTTGGCACACACTAAAAATTCATGTCCTATACCATTTTGGGCTCCAAAATCACTGCAGATGGTGACTGCAGCCATGAAATTAAAAGACGCTTACTCCTTGGAAGAAAAGTTATGACCAACTTAGATAGTATATTCAAAAGCAGAGACATTACTTTGCCGACTAAGGTCTGTCTAGTCAAGGCTATGGTTTTTCCAGTGGTCACGTATGGATGTGAGAGTTGGACTGTGAAGAAGGCTGAACACTGAAGAATTGATGCTTTTGAACTGTGGTGTTGGAGAAGACTCTTGAGAGTCCCTTGGACTGCAAGGAGATCCAACCAGTCCATTCTGAAGGAGATCAGCCCTGGGATTTCTTTGGAAGGAATGATGCTAATGCTGAAACTACAGTACTTTGGCCACCTCCTCCGAAGAGTTGACTCATTGGAAAAGACTCTGATGTTGGGAGGGATTGGGGGCAGGAGGAGAAGGGGACGACCGAGGATGAGATGGCTGGATGGCATCACTGATTTGATGGACGTGAGTCTGAGTGAACTCCGGGAGATGGTGATGGACAGGGAGGCCTGGCGTGCTGCGATTCATGGGGTCGCAGGGAGTCGGACATGACTGAGCGACTGAGCTGAGCTGAACTGATACAATGCACACACTCTGAGCATGTCAGGGGTGGCCAGTCTGGCAGCCAGCAGTGTACACGGCAGCCTTTCCAAACCTGACGGAGGTGTTGACTGAGATAAAAAACACCATGTGAGAGCCATGGGTTTCAGTTTGATCGGAGAACTTACTGAGGACTGTAGCCAGGGAAACAGCCTCCCAGATAGCTCTGAGGAACTGCTCTGAAGAGATCAGGTCAGTATATAAGTGATTTTAGCAAAGGGATACATGCATTCAAGCATATGTCTCAGTAGATGGTCGCTGCTGGTCATGAGGAGCATGTGTTTCAGGTAATGATTTTAGCATTTTTCTAAGTAGAGGAAGGTGCAAGAATCCAGAAAATTTCTCCTGCATTATTTCTAACTTTCTAAGGGCTCATCTAGCCTGTTTTCCTGGAGCACTGAGTACCTGATTTTCGCCCTGAATTCCTTGCAGGCTGTGTTGTAGATCAGCTGCTGTAGTGGCTAATGACTTGATTCTTGTAGAATCAGATGGTGGGCAGCATTCTTTATTTATGACAGTTTAGTGGACAGTTTCAATACAGGGTGGTAAACACAACAGGGAAAGTGTGAGTGTCCACGGAAGCAAAGGTCAGGCTTCTGGCCTCAGTAAATTATAGTTTTTAAAAGGTGCACGCTTAGATGCTCAGTTGTATCCAACCCCATGGACTGTAGCCTGCCAGGCTCCTCTGTCCATGGGATTCTCCAGGCAAGAATACCAGAGTGAGTTGCCATTTCCTCCTCCAAGGGATTTTCCCCACCCAGGAATGGAACCCCCCTCTCCTGCACCGCAGGTGTAAACATTAATTTTTTTTAAGTGTGCCTATTTTGAGGTAGACAGACTTGTCCCAGATTCTTATCTGCTGAAGAGGAGAAAGGTCAATTGTTGACAGCTTGAAAATGCTTCAACAAACATTTCTTTTGGCAAAAGGTGAAGAAGCAAGGGACTTCCCTGGCCACCCAGTGGTTAGGACTCTGCACTTCCAGTGTAGGGAGTGGTCAGGGTCCATCGCTGGTCTAGAGAACTAAGATCCCACAGGCCGCAGGGCTGGCCAAAAGAAAAAGCTTAAGAAACTACCGCAAAATGAGCCTTTGCCAAAGGGAGAGGGAAGTAAAAGAGCCCATTTCTGCGCTCAGTTCCCCCTCCCATCCCCATCTCGGCCTGCCTACCCACTGGCACTTGCTTACAGACACTCTCTTCCAGGCCTTTGAAATAATTATATACAAAGCTTTGTTTACATTTGGCTTCTCTGCAGAGGGTGAAGGGGGCCGGGAGCCATTGGCAGCATCTTTCTTTGAGAGATAAGAATGCAGGGCATTCAAGGCTTGCTGGGGGGCTAGGAGTTGCGTTCCTCTCATCTCCCCATAGTGATTCTGGAAGAGTTCGAGACGGGCTCCAGGGGAAATCGGAAAGGCGCACACCTTGATCCAGGGATTCTCGCTTGACGCAGAGAAAGTAACCCGCGACGACTCCCGTCTGTGCGCCCTCAAAGAGTTCAGTTTCATTCTGATGGGCAGAGCGGAGAGCTGGGAGTCAGGCAGTAACTCTGACCTTGATCACCGTCCGCTGAAAGCGGTTGAGCACATTAAGAGAAGCACAACTGGACGGTTCCCCCAGCTCGGGGGACCTCCCAGCTGGGGGAGGGCAAAGCTCGCGGCAACCCCGCGCCGAAGGCGAAGCTGCCGGTTCCTTCAGGACCCGGCGCGTGAGTCGCGGCGCTTCAAGGACGGAGCCCCAGGCACCCAGAGCGATGCGCACGGGCGGCACCTTCTGGAAACCTAGCTCTCGAGCCCGCATGGCGCCTCCCTGGAGGCCCCCGGCCGCGTGCACTGCCCCGGGCCTCTGCGAGGTCTGCAGACGCCTCGGGGGACCCGGGAGTCCTGCCCGGGGCCGGGCGGCCCGGAACCGAGGGTCTTGGCTTTGGCGAGCTGGGCGGTGCGGGGCGCGCTCCCCTGGACCCACCGCAGAAGTCCTTCTCTGAGTCTGCGCCCACAGCATCTCCAAAGCTGTGCACGGCTGTCAGCGAGAGCCCCTTGGTGTCTGCGAACACCACCCGCTTCCTGGGCCTCCGGGCTTCGGTAGGTGGTGTCAGACAGGAGCGGAAGGCCAGCCGGGGCCGCGGATCCCCGTGACCGATCCGCGGGGGTGTGCGCCGGCCAAGGCAGAGGTGCATGGGGTGGCGCGCGGGCGACTGGGACCTTTGAAAAGAGGGGAGAAAGGCCTTCTGATAACAGGGCCGAAGGGCCAGCCGTTCCGGCTGCAGCCCGCCGCCCCTGACCCCTCGTCCCACCACCGCCCTTCTCCCGCCCGGGGTTCCCGGTCCACCCGCGTCGGATGAAACTGGACACGGAGAGGGTCGGTCAGAGCCGGGCAGAGCGCAGCGTGCCCAGCGAGCTGTCGCGCTCAGGAGCGCTTACCCCGCCTCGGACCGGGCAGCAGCGGTGGCAGAGATGTCGCTCCTCCCGTCTGAGACCAGGTGCCCCCCGCAGCAACTATTTATATGACCCTGACCCCCCACCCCCCACCCCCCCCGCCNCTCAGGAGCGCTTACCCCGCCTCGGACCGGGCAGCAGCGGTGGCAGAGATGTCGCTCCTCCCGTCTGAGACCAGGTGCCCCCCGCAGCAACTATTTATATGACCCTGACCCCCCCCCCCCCGAAAGTCAGCCGTACTGAGGCCACCGCGGAGGCAGCCTATCAGAAAAGCCTTTCGTGTCAAACGTTGGGGGAAATGGACAAGGATGTGACAAGCAGCAAGCGTGACTCAGACACTGTGCCCAGGGGATGGCACTGCGTCTCTGACTTGGCAGGCTCAGGGTCACCTGTGGGAAGCCAAGTACGCCTGCCCGGTGAGGGGACTGAGCCCCTTGGGCTGTAAACAGATGGGCTTTCAGGAATGGGAGGCTTGCCCGGGGGTCCCACCGCACTGGGGGTCGCACCGCACTGGGGGTCCCACCGCACTCTCCCCCGCAGACTTCCTCAAGCTGCCCGCTTTCCAGCTGCTTTTCTCCACCACGGGTTCCTCCCAGTCACACTTCTGTTACTGACTTTTCTCCCTGTGTTGGATTCTCTGTTGACCTACTACTTTGTACACGTGTGTGTGTCTTTCAGGGAGACCACACCTCGACCCATACTGAGAGCCGGCAGAGAGACCTGGGCAAAGCTCTCTGGTTCAGGCACCTGTGGCCAGAGTTACAGGGTCGTGGAATACAAAGTATATCGATAAGGCATCCCGCCTGTGTACCTGGATGGTACTCCAGGACTCTGAGCCTCTGTTGGAAAGGCTCAGATTGTCTCACGTGGTGGAGAGACCCCCTGAAGCTTACCCCTTTAAGCTTTAATGTACCCCAAGTCCTTAACACTCGTACTTTCCTGGAAATCTAGTTTGTAGGCTGATGATTTGGAAGGGATGGGATTTGATTTTGTGCCCCTCTGCCATAAGGGTGGTGTTATCTGCATATCTGAGGTTACTGATATTTCTCCCGGCAATCTTGATTCCAGCTTGTGCTTCATTCCACCAGGCATTTCACATGATGTACTCTGCATATAAGTTAAATAAGCAGGGTGACAATATACAACCTTGACGTACTCCTTTCCCGATTTGGAACCAGTCTGTTGTTTCATGTCCAGTTCTAGCTGCTGCTTCCTGACCTGCATACAGGTTTCTCAGGAGGCAGATCAGGTGATCTGGTGTTCCCATCTCTTTCAGAATTTTCCAGTTTCTTGTGATTCACACAGTCAAAGGCTTTGGCATAGTCAATAAAGCAGTAGATGTTTTGCTGGAACTCTCTTGCCTTTTTGATGATCCAGCGGATGTTGGCAATTTGACCTCTGGTTCCTCTGCCTTTTCTAAAACCAGCTTGAACATCTGGGAGTTCACAGTTCACGTACTGTTGAAACCTGGCTTGGAGGATTTTGATCATTACTTTTCTCGCGTGTGAGGTGAGTGTAATTGTGCGGTAGTTTGAACATTCTTTGGCATTGCCTTTCTTTGGGATTGGAATGAAAACTGACCTTTTCCAGTCCTGTGGCCACTGCTGAGTTTGCCAAATTTGCCGGCATATTGAGTACAGCACTTTCATGGCATCATCTTTTAGGATTTGAAATAGCTCAACTGGAATTCCATCACCCCCACTAGCTTTGTTGGTAGTAATGCTTCCGAAGGCCCACTTGACTTCACATTCCAGGATGTCTGGCTCTAGGTGAATGATCACATCATCGTGATTATCTGGGTCATGAAGATCTTTTTCCTATAGTTCTTCTGTGTATTCTTGCCACCTCTTCTTAATATCTTATGCTTGTTAGGTCCTTACCATTTCTGTCCTTTTTTTAGCCCATCTTTGCATGAAATGTTGCCTTGGTTTCTCTGATTTTCTTGAAGAGATTTCTAGTCTTTCCCTTTCTATTGTTTTCCTCTATTTCTTTGCATTGATCACTGAGGAAGGCTTTCATATCTCTCCTTGCTATTCTTTGGAACTTTGCATTCAAATGGGTACATCTTTCCTTTTTTTNCCCCCCTTTTCCCACTTAGTGTCCATGTGTTTGTTCTCTACATCTTAGTCTCTCTTTCTGCTTTGCAAATAGGGTCATCTGTTCCATTCTTCTAGATTCACATATGTGCATTGGTGGTTTAGTCACTTAAGTCGTGTCCGCCTCTTTCGACCCGATGGATTGTAGCCTGCCAGGCTTCTCTGTCCATGGGATTCTCCAGGAAAGAATACTGGAGTGGGTTGCCATTTCCTCCTCCAGGGTATCTTCCCAACCCAGGAATCAAACCCAGATCTCCTGCATTGCAGGCAGACTCTTTACCAACTGAGCTATAAAGGAAGCCCCTCATATATGTGTTAATACATGATATTTGTTTTTGTCTGTCTGATTTACTTCACCCTGTATGACAGTCTCTAGGTCCATCCACACCTCTGCAAATGCCACAATTTCATTCCTTTTTGTGGCTGAGTAATACGAGACTTCTTAAAAACCTGTGCAGTCTGTCTCCCCCACAGTTCCTTATTTTATGCTTTTTAAATATATATATATACATTCGTGCTCAAAATTGTGAGAAAAGAGTAAGTGGCCTTTCTTTTATGGACGGAGGCACATGTGTGTGCACACACATGGGAGCACTTTTTTTTAAAATCATCAAACCTGGTGTATCTGAGGATTCCCCAAGAGATTTGTGAGAGAGATGGGTTCCTGGGTTTAAATCTTAAGGCTCCTGAGTTGGTACTTCAAGGCTGGGGCTTAGCAAGGTGCATATCTATAGGTTCATTTGAGAACATTTAAAGAAATACCCTGTCATTTACCTTCATCTTAGGCCTTAAATGTAGAAGGTGCTAGGTTGTGGAGAAAAGCAAGGATGAAACCAATGAATTAACTGTCTTGAAATACTGTCACATTTGAAGCACAATTCTGCAGAAAGGGAATGAAGAAATTATCTTTAGTATTTTTGGCCTGGATGTTATATGTGCTTCTGCTTATTTTCTAGGAGTCTGTATTTTATTAAGTCAAAAGATTTTTTTTTTTTTACCCTGAGGCATAAGAGGTTTTGTGAGGAGGAAAAATATATTTTTGTCTTTCATTTTTAGAGAACAGGAGACAACATGAAAACTCTCTACTTAGTTTCTTGAGAAGAAAATTAAGTGTTGGTGAATAAGCAGTGTGTTTTTGAATGACAAAAAGTAATTAGAATTTGCTTAAGGGCAACTTGGAGAGTTAGAAGGAAAAAAGTGGTAGAATTAGTGAAAAGATCCAATTGTAGATATTTTTAAATGACATACGAAAAACCTTTGGGTAAACAGCACTTCCCAGGTGGCACTGGTGTGCCTACGCCAGTGCAGGAGACAGTGAGACATGGGTTCAGTCCCCGGGTCAGGAAGATCCCCTGGAGGAGGACTGGGCAGCCCCTTCCAGTATTCTTGTCTGGTGGGCTATAGTCCCTGGGGTTGGCAGAGTCAGGTACAACTGAAGTGACTTAGCAGTCATGAAAAACTTTTGGATAAGTAAGAATTTAGAGTAACTGAGTTGCCTTTTGGGGGCTATTTTCTTTAAATAGGTAAAGCCTAGTTGTTACTTGGCTCATTACAAGTTATTAATTATTACTAACAACTTACTAAAACGTGCATGGAATGTATAAAGTGCAGAGCCTAAGTCACCAGTAGCTCTGGTCTCTGGAAATGCTGGTTCACTGTCTACCCCGGTGATTTAGAGTCACAGGACTGCGGGATTGGAAGGAGGTTTCTAGGGTCAGATGCTCACAGCCTGGTCTTTAAATGTCTGCTATCGAGATTTTTAAAAACTGAAATCCAGTTTTATAATTTTCCTTCATGCTTAGTTTCAAATAAACAATCATATCTTAATTTCTTCAGCATGTATTTGTTCTTTAAGTTAGGGCAACCATAAAGTCAGTCTTCCAAGTGAAAGTCTTTTAAGAGTGAAAGGCACCGTTAACAGTTATACCAGGACCACCGGCCTTTCCGAATAATACTCTATTACAAAACTAAGTTCTGTGTTCACTGAACTAAGTTCAGTGTTTAGTCTGAAAGATATTTTTAGAAATTAATTGTGGAAAGAAATTACCTAAAGTGAAGTTTATTTATGAGGGTGGTTAGGGTGATGCATGTAATCTGGCACTTTGTTTGCATGGAACACTCAGAGAAGTCTTTTTTTTTTTTTTTTAAATATAATTTTATCTTTTGGCCATGAGGCATGTGGGACCTTAGTTCCCCAATCAGGGTTGGAACCTGTACTCCCTGCATTAGAAGCACAGGAGTCTAAACCACTGCACTGCTAGGAAAGTCCCAGAAATTTCTTTTTATGATAAAATTTTATTTATCTAGTTGAAAGATATGTATATTTTTCTCGAGTCATCCTCACCTACTTCTTTTAATAATTTCTTGTATGGCTTAAGATGAACGTTTAAAATGCTTTATAGAGGCTCTTGTATTTTAGAATATTTCCAGAAGGCTCTAATCAGATGTGAGGGAAGAAAGCATGGACGTAACCTAGACCAGAAGTCTCCAGACTTTCTCCGTGTGCAGTGCCCTAGGTGTCGTAGCAATTCTTCATGGTGCCTGAGGCCAAACGGAATACCTAATACGAAGTATGTGTGTTTGATATGAAGTATGCATGTCCAAGCGACTTAATAAGTATTTATGCCTGCATAACTCAGTGGCTGTTTGAAAAAATAATTACATATACTTTGAAAGAAAAATACTTTCATTGTATTCTTTAAAAAATCACAATTCGATCCCTGGGTTTTGAAGATCCACTGAAGAAGGAAATGGCAACCCACTCCAGTTTTCTTGCCTGGAGAATCCTATGGACAGAGGAGCCTGGCAGGCCCCAATTCATGGAGTAGTAAAGAGTCAGACACGAGTGAAAGCAGCTTAGCACTACATGACAACCCACTCCAGTGTTCTTGCCTGGAGAATCCCAGGGACAGGGGAGCCTGCTGGACTGCTGTCTATGGGGTCGCACAGAGTCGGACACGACTGAAGCAGCTTAGCAGCAGCAGTAGCAGCAACTCAGTGGCTGTTTGAAAAAAACAGTTACATGTAATTTGAAAGAAAACTACTTTGTACTAAAAAAAAAATCATAGTTTCATATAAATTTGATGTAATACCTGTAGGACACTGCATGATTTATCTAACTTTGAATTCAGATTTGATACTTTTGAATTCAGATTTGATACTATCACTCATTTCCTGCTGAATTTTTTCCTCATGATTTGCTTTCTGTCACACCATCTGCTAAAAGAAAATCAACTTAGCAAAAGTACGTGTTATGGAAAGGAATATAGTGCAATTAAAAGCTACTTCAGGGTTGTAGTGGTGACAGTGGATTTTGAGTTTTGTTCCTTTTTTCAAAAATTTTAAATAATCCTGCAGTTTCCCTCTGGGATTTTCATAGTTGGGATGCCTTGGTATCCAGTTTGGGAGCCACAAATACAGACATTTCTCTTAGGTTCATTGTTTGGACTATTAGCTAAAATGCATTGTATCTATAGTGCCAGAAATTCTTGCAGGTGTGTTGCGAAGCTCTGAAAGACATTATGTTTAAGAGGGTAAGATGCTCTCATCTCCCCTGCCCTGCTCCTTGAATTTAGTTGTGTTGGATTCTGATACACATAGCAGCAAGTCTCTTGAGTCCTTATTCTGTCATTCCCTGAACTTATTGCCACATTTTACATGTGTTCACTCATCTGGTGCTTGCTTTTCATAGCCTACTTTTTAAAGCCTCTCCTGTCAGGCTCCTCTGTAAATACCCCTGGAGTAGATAGCATCCTTATTTTACAAGCAAGGAAATTAAAGAGAAAAACAATTAAGGGCTTTCCTGGTGGCTCAGTGGTAAAGAATTTGCCTGCCAATGAAGGAAATAGGGTTTCAGTTCCTGATCTGGGGAAGATCCCACACGCCGCAGAACAACTAATCCCGTGCTCCATCCCTGCTGAGCTTGTGCTTGAAAGCCGGGGAGCAGTGACTACTGAAGCTCCTGCACTCCAGAGCGCATGCTCCGTAACTAACGAGGCCTGCCCGTTGCAAATGGAGAGTAGCCCCTGCACACCACAGCTAGAGAAAAGCCCACACAGAGACCCAGCACAGCCAAAAATCAATCAATCAATACAACTATAATTTTAAAAAGTGAAGTGTCTTGCTAGTGAACATAGAGCAAGGAGGTTCACATCTAGCATATAAACTCAAGTTCTTTTTTTAAACTCTGAAAGCCAGAATATTTGTCCCCAGTCACAGCTTCTTCTGTAGATACCACACTGCCGTCCCTGGATCTCCTGCTGTGAGGGATACATGTATTTCATGGTGATCCTAGCAGGGAGGTTCTTTTGTCCTCGTTTTCAGAAGAGGATGCTGATACTTAAGAGAGTTTTGTTATGTGCCAAGATGAATTGCTAGTAACTGGAATTTGAACCTAGGCCTCAGTCATTCCAGCCACAAAGCTTATCGTTGTAATCCATAGGGATGACCAGAAAACACTGTAAAAATTTTAAAGAGTCTTTCTCAGAGTCATTAAAGAAAGATTAAGTTATGATAATATGGCTTTTGTGTTAATATATTTTGATAAATCCTATTCATTTTAAAATCATGCATGGTATGTGCGGCACCTCTCTATTAAACAATGTCTTTATTGGCCAACTGTGTGGAATGACAGAGAATATATTGTGCTTACCATTTATAAATATATGTACAGAGGAGAAGGGGTGGATGAATAGACCTGTTTGTTAGTGGGCCTGCTAGCCAGGACGGAGCACTGAAGCCACAGAGGCCTGCAGACCCCCAAGCTAGCAACATGTGTGGAGGGCTAGTTTTCAGGATCGGCTTATAACAATTAGTTTAGGTCTACATTCTACAGGGTTAATGGTGATAACATTCGTACAGTGGGAAAGGATATTATTATTTTTTTGTTATACTTGTCTATATTTTCTTATTTTCTAAACATATGAAGCTTAAATTGTATTCTGAAAATAAGACTTCACTGCAAAAAAAAAAATTCATTTAGGAAGTAAAGTAAGTACTTGGTAGTTTTTAAGTCATAAATTGAATGTTCTCTTGATCCCGTCACTTCTTAAAGCTTAATATCCAGCAGCGGTTCATGTACACTTTAGTTCATGTAGAGTTGAATTTCTCTCGGAAGAAGACAAATCCAAATCAGAGTTGCACTCCAAGTTGGCCACTTCTTTGGGTGGAGGTTCCTGGATGAACTGTATTGCTTTACCCCTGGGATCCTTAGGTCTTGAACTTGAGGTTTACTTTGCAGTAGGATAAATTGGTTCATGGTGACCTGGGTATGGTCGATCTGCTGTCAGGAGAGTAGAGTTGTTACAGAACGTAAGAATGCAAAGATTAAATAGCCATTGTCCTATTCTGGCATTTTCCCAAATACTTGTAGCTCTCTTGGAGAAGCAGAACACTGCTATGTAGGAAACAGAAAAGTGTTTACATCCAGAACATTGTTGAGGGGGTGTGCTGAGTTCAGCAGCCAGGGTCACGTCTCCCAGGCCTACTGTTGTGGTTTACTCAGCTGAGAAGCACAGGGCTTCATTGCAGTCGGATCCTCCCCAGCCCTGCCCCTCCACTTTGTCATCTCTCTCTTGCTTGTGTGCTTTTTCCTCCTTTTTTCTTGCACATACCATTTCTAGCACTTAGAACCAAGACGTGCCCACCCTGGGGCCTGCTTCCCTAAACTCATTCTCTGTAACTGTAGGGGTTTGCTTTCCCTGAAAGGTGTTTGATTCTTGTTTAGCTCTGCCTGGTACATCCAATCCAAATGTGACCATTTTTCCTCATTTTAGTCTGAGACCAGATCATTTAGGTAGCACTTTATGCCTTGAACGTATCACTGTATGGTGAGAACATAAAACCAGGGATATTTCCAGTGGCTTGGATTTTATTTTATATTCTCCTAGATAGGAACAGCGAAGATCGAAAACCTACACCCCCAAAAAGAGATACCACTTACTCAGGTATCTGAGAGTTCATTTATGATTCAGTAATATATGATTTAGTTCAGCTGTTTAATAAAAATTCCATTATTTAATGTCATAATTGTTTTGCAGTACATGTGTAAAATCTAAAATGCCGTGTACCAAACATTAGGAGATATTGTTTTGGCTGGTACATTGGGAGTGTTTACTTAACTCATGAATGTTTTATCAACTGTTTCATGCGTCTGCCTTAATTGTGATGGAATTCAGCTATCTAATATGTTGTAGTTAATTTGAACTTAGTATCTTCAATTCTCAAAATGTTTTTACATAGAGAATTTTATGTCAGAGGATGTTAATGTTTATCCAAAGTCTAGAACCCGTTCATTGGATTTTGACTCTGTGCCAGCAAACATAGCATGTGAATGTATTTGCTCTCCTCTTGTCAAATGATTGACAATTAAGCATTAAATGTGGCCTCTTGTGTAACTTCCCATCTGATTACACAAGTGTGTGCAGGTGGACACTGCTCTGGGAATAGCAATTGGCAGACAGATGGTAAACAACTGTTTGAGTTCCAGAGCATGTCAAGGAATCAGACATCAGGTCTCCAAAGGAAATCAGATATGAGGCTTAAAAGAGATTGAATGTTTCTTTCCGTTTATTCCCTTTCTGTTTGAATATGGTTGTTGTTGTTCAGTCACTCAGTCGTGTCCAACTCTTTGCAACCCCATGAATTCCAGCATTACAGGCTTCCCTGTCCTTCACTGTCTCCCTTAGTTTGCTCAAACTCATGTTCATTGATTCGGTGATGCCATCCAACCATTTCATTTTCTGTCCTCTACTTTTCCTCCTGCCCTCAATCTTTCCCAGCATCAGAGTCTTTTCTAATGAGTTGGCTCTTTGCATCAGGTGGCCAATTATTGGCCCTTTAGCATCAGTCCTTCCAATGAATATTCAGGATTGATTTCCTTTAGGATTGACTGGTTTGATCCCCTTGCTGTCCAAGGGACTCTCAAGAATTTTCTCCAGCACCACAGTTTGAAAGCATCAATTTTTTGGCACTCAGCCTTCTTTATGGTTCCACTTTTCAAGAATCTGTATTTCAGGAGCTGGCATGATGGCCAGAGGAGGGATATGTGGTTTTGGCATCTTTGGATGTTGAATCACTTAAGCTAGTGGTATGGGGAGTAGCAGAAAAATGAGCCATGGGAAAACTTGGTGTTGACTACTATAGCTATGCCCTCCTATTCTGTAGGTAGCATGGACTCTTCCATCCACGTTACCCATATTCATGATGCTCTGGCTGTGCAATTAAATAAGATAATATAAACGTATATATATATATACAATCAACCCTATTCATTTCCATTTGCAAAGAGTAGTGAAAGTGTGATTAAAGTATGGGAATTCTTTGGTTGTGCAATGGTTAGCACTCCACACTTCACTGCAAGGGGCACCGGTTCCATCCCTGGTCAGGGAATTAATAACTTTTAAATTACCCTCCAGGCTTCCCTGGTCGCTTGGTGGTAAAGAATCCACCTGCCAGTGCAGGAGACTCAAGTATGATCTCTGGATATGGAAGATCCCCTGGAGGAGGGCATGGCAACCCACTCCAGTATTCTTGCCTGGAGAATCCCATGGATAGAGGAGCCTGGTGGGCTACAGTCCTTGGGGTCGTAAAAGAGTCAGACCCGACAGTGACCAAACAGCAACAACAAGCTACACAGCATGGCCCCCCCCAAACAAAATAAACCAGTTAATTTGTAAGCAACTTTGTTAAGTTTTTGGTTTTAATTTGTGTTTATTGGTAAAAACAAATATGGAAGTTTCTACAGGTTTATAATTTTACAGATAAAATGAATTGTTTTCTGACTGTAAAGCCCCAAGTCAAGGAAGAATGGTAGAGACAGTGCTGGTACTTATTATTGTGGTATAAGGAAACTTGTGTAGTCATGAAGGATGGAGGCTTACTAAGTAGGAGGGGAGCATAATAGTAATTCCATCTATTCTTTAAAATGATAATAGCAAGTGGAACAATGTTACAGGCTCCCCAGGTGGCTCTGAGTGGTAAAGAATCCTCCTGCCGATGCAGGACAGGGGGCTTGAGTTTGATCCCTGGATAGGGAAGATCACTGGAGAAGGCAGTGGAAACCCATTCCAGTACTCTTGCCTGGAAAATCCCATGGACGGAGGAGCCTGGTGGGCTGCAGTCCATGGGGTCGCACAGAGTCGGACACAACTGAAGCGACTTAGCAGCAGCAGTAGGGAAGATACCATGGAGCAGGAAATGGCAGCCTACTCCAGTGTTCTTGCCTGGGAAATCTCATGGACAGAGGAGCCCACCAGGCTACAGTGCGTGGGGTCACAAAGAGTCAGACATGACATAGCCACTGAGCACCCACGCAACAATATCGAACGTACTGAATGGAGGACTTTGTGCTAACTACTCTACGTGCATTATCTTATTGGATTTTCTAAAATATATGTGCATATACTCACGTACACACGCAACAGATATAAGTGGGCTTTCATTCTTGATAGTGGAAAACGAGTAGAAGACATGTTGGCCCAGATTTTTTTTGTCTGGTAATAACCAGTTAAATGAACTTGAACACAGCCTTCATTTTTTGGAGTCAGTTTGGTTACCTCTGAAAAAAACAGAAGACTAGAATATCACAAGCTTGTGTTCTAGTTCTGGACTTCTTAGACTATAAAAAAGTTATGGAGGAGTCCTTTTTATTTAGCTCAGTCCTTAAAACCTTCCAAGAAAATGGGCTGTAACTAAAATTGTGAATGGGAGACTGGGGAGCTGTCTCATTCTCACAGCTTCCCTGGAAAGGACAGCTCTCCAGTCAGATTTCATTCTGAAGATGTAACTAGACCAGGAGCAGACCAATTTCTCCTACTGTGGGCTTCACTGGCAAGGGAATGATGTTAATACCTCAATGATTAAATAAGAATAACAGTGACAATGAAAGATGACTGACTGATAATTCACTTTGGGGAACTATTTGGCTAGCTGCCGGAGACCTGTGCCAGGAAAGAAGTGGACTGTATTTCAGCAGCATCCTCTAGGCTAGGAGGATATTAAAATTTAGGATATCAGGTAGTTGTTTGGAACAAGAATAGAGGGCATGGAAGGAAATGGCTTTGAGGTTAGCTAAACAGAGGGGTGGGTCACTTACTGAATTTGCAACCACCCAGATGTTGCAATTCTAAGTGAACTCATAGGAGAATTGATGCATTATTCAGCAAGTGACTCAACTTGATGTCCCAGTAAGAATACAAGGAAAAATGGTGATCTGGGAAGAATTAACAGAGGAGGAACAACCCTTTACTTAGTGTGAGTTGAGGACCCCACGCCTGGCTTTTTTTTTTTTAAGACATTTCCTTGGCTAGTGACTTACCATTGCCTGTCCAGTAAGTCTGAAATTCTGTGCTGTGTTCAGGGCCCTGCCTTTCTAATTTGGTCTAACATGACCCACTCCTTATCCTCTGATCTCTTCTGTGTAGTTCACAGTCCTCTGCCTTTTGTATTCATGCTTCTATTCACCTAAAACAATGAGAATGATAAGATCTAAGGAGTGCTTTCCATGTACTTACTCTCTGTTAGGTATAAGTGTTATCCAATTTGAGTTTCCTCACACTTCATGAGGTGGGTAGTAGCATTACTACCACCATCATCCTTCTCATCATTATCACCACCACCATCTCCTTTTTTTTTTTTTAAGTGAAGAAGCTGAGGTTTAGTTTAAATAATGTACCTGAGATTATCTATTCATGAATGGCGGAGTTAGGACTGCAACCCACGTGACCCATCTTCAGAGGCCAAATGTTAAAAACCAGATTATGCTATTAAATGGCATTCTTTATGCTCTCCCCACACCCAAGATCAGTCCATAGCCTTTCTTGCTTTCCTTAACAAAGAGTAATGGCTTTTTCTCTGTAGCTTGGTTATATTACATAACATGTTCAGTTGTGTGTTGTGGATTTATCTTCTCTTTTGGGTCATTGAAGTGCAAGTTTACCTTATATTTGTATCTCTGCCTTCATTTGATATTTAGCAGGGTTTAGGAGGTGATTGTTGAATTGACACAGTACCTGGCTAGCTAAAGATTTGACCCAGTAACTTTTTGGGGGGAAGGGTTTCTAGTTTATATCATATTGTTAAAGAAATTGAAGAATTCTATTAAAGTGCCAGTATTTTGTCTGAAAATGTTAATAGCTTGTTAAAAATAGTGATAAATATATGCATTTTCACCTTACTCTTGCACATAATGACTATGTCTCTGGTATTCAGGTAGGATTGTTGAGTTGGTTCACTGAGGTCAGATTTTAGAAACATTATAGCTTAAGTGTCATGGAAAGAGGGTGATCATACAGACCTCTTTTTTGAGCCTTGGAATCTGTCACCTATCTCCTGCATGGAAGAGCTACTTAACCGCCTTGCCCTTTAGTTTCCTTCTCTGTTAAATGGAGAAGATAATACCTGCTTGTCAGGATTTTAAACTGGATTAAATTGGATAATGAAGGCAAAGAGCCTAAGGGCTTGAGATGTATCAGACCATTAATAAATGGTCCATCTTGTTGATTTTAACCCTTAGCTTTGATTCTGAGAAATAGATTTAAGGGACTAGATCTGATAGATAGACTGCCTGGTGAACTATGAACGGAGGTTCGGGACATGTACAGGAGACAGGGATCAAAACCATCCCCATGTAAAGGAAATGCAAAAAAGCAAAATGGCTGTCTGAGGAGGCCTTACAAATAGCTGTGAAAAGAAGAGAAATGAAAAGCAAAGGAGAAAAGGAAAGATACAAGCATCTGAATGCAGAGTTCCAAAG
>SJYW01012923.1:32900-44977 GCA_006410735.1 Raphicerus campestris
AAAAAAAAAAAAAAAAACCTTGAAAAAAGGGAAGAGAAGTGTTTGTTTGAAAATACTACCCTCACATTTTCATCAGTCTGTTAGCACACTTTCAAAGGTACTATGAGGAACATGAACATGAGAGCTTAAAGCACGGGCACTGGAGGTTTTTACAAAAACCAGACGGAAAGTGTATGTACTTCATCCTGATAGGAAGGTCTATTCATGATCAACTACAAGTGTGCACCACCCTTATTGTATCAGTGAGAAATTCAGAGAGTCAGTAAAAGCAAGCTTGTGGCTACAAGTAATTTTTCATCAGCTCTGGACCTCCATCTTGCACAAATGATGAGGCCTATGGTGCCACAAGTAGGAAGCCAGGCCAACACCTCAGCTACCTTGCTCTGCCAGTTTCCAGAAGCCTTTGGTTATAAGCACTTTTTTTTCTTTGAGGCATATTAAACTGACAGCAAATGAGTTGTCAAGTTGAATTGTCTGAGATATTCTCCAGTTTTCTTGGACATGCCCTGTGCTCCTAGGCTGATACAGACCCACTATACCACACAATAGGTGAGCATAGACTTAAATTCTAGTAAGTGTAGGAAAGGGTCTGGACCCTGACCCTTTCTTGCTATGCAACCTTAAAAAAATATTTTTACTTATCTCTTCTCTAGCTTCCCAGAACAGAAATCTCTATTCCAGATGGTTGTTATCAGTTGTATTTTTGACTTTTCAAACCTTACAGTACAATGCCTGAGGCACTCACAATAAGCATGCCATGAGTGGTGGTTTTGGAGAGCTCTCTTTCTCCTCTCTCCATCTGTCCCTCTCTCCCCACTGTCCTCCATATAGATAGATCATCCATATACATAGATCATCATATATATATATATGATCTATATATATATCTGTATACATATATAGAACAAGTATACAACACAACAAATTGTATGTATGTATATATATAGAAATACATATATAATACATACACATGTAAGTATGTGTATGTACATATATACAATACACACACACACAAAGAATGATTATTATTGTAACTAGAAAAGAAGGTGGGATCACCTGACTCAGAAGATTCTAACACTAGCCTAGGAATGCATCTAAAAGATATATAAACACAATTATCCTCAAAAACTTAAGATATAATACAACATTTTGCCAAAAGTTTTCTGTAGACATAGAATATGGAAATACACAGTTTGTCACATGTACTACGTCTTTATATGTCTCTTATCACATAAGGAACAATCTCAATTTCTTTGTTCTATCAAAGATGTCTGCACAAATTTCTCTTCATGCTTAGACTGCCTCCCCTCTGATCCCCTCTGTTATTGAGAAAAAGCAGCCCTCCATTTCTTCCATTATAATTTTATCCATCCCACCACATCCCATAAACTGGTAACAAAAGACCAGATCATTNATTTCTTTTTTCTATCAAAGATGTCTGCACAAATTTCTCTTCATGCTTAGACTGCCTCCCCTCTGATCCCCTCTGTTATTGAGAAAAAGCAGCCCTCCATTTCTTCCATTATAATTTTATCCATCCCACCACATCCCATAAACTGGTAACAAAAGACCAGATCATTGCTTAAAAGGAGGGAAGAAGAAAGGCAAGAGAAAAAGCAAAGAGCAGGCGAGAAGGAGAGAAGGCTGTGAAAATGATTAACTATCTTTAAATGTATTTGCCTTCAAAAAAGCTAAAAGTCACAAGTCCATACCTTAGCAGTCCTAATCTTCTCAAATCTTGAATGCCACGTTCAGGGCAACATTGGGGTTGAAATAATCTGCTCAGGTCACCACCAGAGGGATGGCTTTTGTAACCTCCACGCAGGCTCCAGGGCAGCCTTTTCCAAGTCTTTGAGGACGGAGGTTTCTTCCAGGTCTACAAGATCGCAAGTGAAAGAAAATATTCAAAACAACACCAACAACCACAATACAACAACAACATTAGAGTCCAGATCATTTGGTGTAAAGAAATTAAACAAAAGACACATTGTATTCTGACTGACGTAACACACATAGTTACTTGAATGGATTCAGTACTGACCATAAAGAATCATACCAAATCAGAAAAAGCCATAGTATATCAAGGTTAGACATTTTCTGAAGACACAACTAGCCCAAATTGCTCACTCAAAATATAAGGAAACTAAAGATCAGAGAGGAAATGTGGTTTTCTCATGGTGACTCATTATCTGTGGCATATTTCAACCAGTGAAGCAAGCGAATCTTAGTAAACGCAAGCAAAGTAATTAATGGGACGACAATACATCACTTCTTTATCTTAAAATACTTGGCTTCTAAGACACCAAACTTGCTTGTTATCAAGAGGGCCACAGTCTGTTGGTTATATCTGTTAGATCTATTCAATCTCCTGATCCCTAACATAAGAGCAACCTGAAACTCAGCCCTGAACCTTCGTTCCAAGTATACTTGTCCACCAGGGGGCATTTTCAAATTTCACAACTTAAAATACTATTATAAACTGACAACTCTGAAATGTGTCTCCAGACCCAGGTATTTCAGGTAACTCCAGATTCCCCTATTAATGGCCCATTCAAAATTTGTACTTGGAATTCTAACAGATATGTCAGATAGTACATGCCCAAACACCAAAATCCTTCCAAAGACAAGGAAGGCCCATACTCTCTAGTTTATGCCTTCTCAGTCAATGCCAATATAATTCACCCCACTAGTCAGTCCCAAATTTTCCAGTCAACCTTGACTCTTCTCTTTCATCCATGTCTCTAAAACATCAACAAATTGTGGTGGCTCTATCTTCAGGATAAATCCAGTAGCTGGTCACTTGTCACCTCCTTTATATTACCACACTGGTCCAGAGCATCATTATAGACCTATAGGGCTGTACAGCAGGTGAGCTCAAACCACAGCTGTCACTCTCAAATGACCCCTTGAGTAAGACAGTGACACTACGCTGCTCAAAAATCACACTGACATTCACAAAGTCANCTTTCATCCATGTCTCTAAAACATCAACAAATTGTGGTGGCTCTATCTTCAGGATAAATCCAGTAGCTGGTCACTTGTCACCTCCTTTATATTACCACACTGGTCCAGAGCATCATTATAGACCTATAGGGCTGTACAGCAGGTGAGCTCAAACCACAGCTGTCACTCTCAAATGATCCCTTGAATAAGACAGTGACACTACGCTGCTCAAAAATCACACTGACATTCACAAAGTCACCATTGTTACCGCCTTTCTCCCACTTGTCCCACTTATCCATCTCCAGCCATGCTGGTCTCCAACCTCTTCCCCAAACATGCCTCTGACTACTGGAGATCGGAGCTCTCACAGTTCCCTTTACCTGGAGTCGTCTTCTTCCCGTCAGCACTTCATGTTTTTGTCACAACGTTACCTTTTCAGCAAGGTCTCTTGTTATCATATTATTTAAAACTTTAAACCCTGACCATATCTCTTCATTCCCCCTTCTTGGTTTAAAACTTGCTGAAAACTTTGTGATATTCTATATGGTTTCCTTGTTTATTACCTGCCTTCTCTAATAAAACATAAACTCCACATTTATAAGGGATTTAATCTCTAGTATCCTTCTATCTCTTCCAGCACTTTCCCCACAACCTAGCACAAAGAAAGACATCAGTATGTATTTTTGAATGAATGAACATAAAGGCTAAGTAAACCTTCTCAAGGTCACTCAGGTGACAAGTGGCTGAGCCAGATTGGAACCAAAAGCATTCTGTCCCAGTGAACTTGATTCTGTGTAACTGTGACTATGTGAAAACCTTCCAGTACAGGTGTTAGAAATAGATTCAGTTGAATCTGGCATGTATTATTACAGGAATTTGTGGATTAAACAAATTAAATGCCCAAAATGATTTCTAGAAACACATAAAGAGTACATGTTGCATGCACTGGAATGGAGCTGCCTACATATGAATTCCAACTTCACTGTGAACTTTCTCTATGTCTTCCTCAGTTTGCCCCACCCTTCCCTCTATGACTTTATTTCTTGTCCCTCCCTGAAGGTAGATGAAGACAAGGGATCCAAGATTAGACAAATAAAAGGAAAGAGATGTTTGGGGGAAAAGATGTGGCACAGGAAGCAAAGGACTTTGCATCTGGGTCTAATTCATCACCAGTTCAACTTATGCTTTAAGGGCATAGAGTCTGTTCATTGCTGGGCAAAAATACACGGCCTACAGAGATCTTCCAGCTTTAAAAAATGATTATTTTCCTTTTTGATTATTAAAAGGCTCCCGTATTCTTAGTAGTCTAAGATTGGTTAGGAAAAAGAGGGCAACACTTAAGAATGAGGCTTTGGGATAATTAGAGAACTCAACTTCTGGTTCCACAAGAATAAAACCCTAACTAAGAAACTCAGTCTCCTGAAGGATCATATTTTTATCCAAAAGTGAGATGACAGAAATACCTATCCCTTAGAATGCTTATAAAAATGAAACAGGGTAACATAAATCATTCATTACTGAACATGACATAAGTACTCAATAAAAGTTTGCTGCTCCCAGTGTTTTATTTTTATGGTTGCAGGCTTACATTCTGCATGACATTCCATGATTTTATCTACCTGCATCTCACTGCCCCTCCAGAGCTTGAGTCGTTCCTGTCCTTTATCACATGAGATGGCCTCTGCCGCCCTTGATGTGACTTTGAGCAACTTTCTCTGGATGGTCCTCAGGCTCAGATGAATATCATTACCCCAACTGCCCCTACAGTCTGGGGCCGATGACAAAACTTTGTAACATGAGAAACTCATTTTCTGGTTCACTTCTTGTCCTCTTGCTGATGCCTGGCAATTTGAGGATGATCTTGGCCCTACTATTATAGCAGGCTGATAATTGTCAAGTCACAGTCTACAATTATCCCTGCATTCCAAGGCCAAGAAACACAAATTTGAAAGCAAACAATGCTATAATTCAGCACAATGATATATGGAGTTATTAAAGAAATTGTGCTGACTGCTTTGAGAATTCAAGTCTCCAGTCTATCCAAACACATTTTCTTTTCCTTTTTCCTAACTAGTATTAAGAAACTGTTTTTGTTTGGGTAGTAACAACATAAAAATATGTCACGTACCTTTCAGATCTCATTAACCACAACATAGTAAAAAGCTAAGGTGCTTCAGGGAAAAGTTACTTACACTTTGTTCTAAGTCACTGAAGTATACTACTACTTGGTTGGAAATGCATTTACTAACAAATGTTTATTGAGTACACAATGTTTGCCAATAACAAGGCCTGGAGATATGGTAAGAAATATTAAAGACTTCATCGCTACCCTGGTCCAGTTTTCATTCCAGGCAGCTTTTGTCTTTTGCAATTTCCTAACTTCTGTCCCAGATGTGGGAAGACATGGCAATCCCCCACAAAACTGATGGTTCACCAGCATAGTGACAGAACTGTACTAATATAAGGAGCCTAATTTCTGCTTGATATGTAGAGAGAATTACGGAACTCTTGGTTTACTTGGGAGAAAATCTCATTTCCTTAGTATGCGCCCCACTCCTTACCCAATACACCCACCTTCTGAGATGATACTGGTTTATTTACCACCGTCAGCAGAAGAAAAAATATTCACCAAATCCACAAGAACATGATTCATTAATAAGGTGCTACATGGATGGTAGGGTGTACGGGAAACTGGTCTCAGACAACAACTTCAGAAGTTAGCTTTCCTGAAATCTTTGGAAACAGTGATGGAATTAATGCTATTACATAGCAAAGTAAACTGAGAAAGCATATATACTACAAGTATTGTCAAAGGGATCGCGTCAAGATAGAACAATGTGCCTTTCAAATCACCAGTGTCTGCATGGTGAGAATGCTCATCGTAGAGGCGGTGGCCTCTTTGTCGGGCAGCCTGGAACGTTTCAGGGAATGTCATTTTTTAAGAGGTATCAATTAGGGGCTGTTAGGTGGCAGAATGTGAACCACACCCAGTGGTTGAGTGTGCATTAAAAATGACTCCTGTGAGTACAGCACACTCCCAAGAGAGGCAGGCAACTAGAAAAGGCAGGGCCAGGGAGAGAATGAGGGGGCCACGAGGGTACTGCAACTCTAAAATGGATCTTGATTAGGATTTCTGAGTTGAAGGGTTTGGGGGAAGAGATAAGTTGTGAATTTAGATCTACCTACACCAGCAGGGTTGGGTCCTGCCAGAAACTGGAGAAGCAGTGCTAGTATCTTTCCAAGGGAACTGTCATTATGCATACATCACACATATCTCCAAGGCTATGCCTCCAGGGATAAGGAAGTTGGGGTTTGGATTAAGTGATTCACTTGAGAATCATTCAATGAGAAAAGGACGGGGTTCAGATTCAGTGCACAGTGTGTATTACACTCAGTTACTTAGTCATTTCTGATTCTGCATGGACTGCAGCCTGCCAGGCTCCTCTGTCCAAGGGATTCTCTAGCAAGAATACTAGAGTGAGTAGCCACTGCCTTCTCCAGGGGATCTTCCTGACCTAGAGAGGGAACCTTTGTCTCTTGTGTCTCCTACATTAGGCGGATTCGTTACCTCTAGCGCCACTTGGGAAGCCCCCTGATGCTTAGTGGTGTTCCCCAAGCATGCTGACAATCACAATAGAGTCTTTCCTAGATTTTATTTCCAGTTAAACCTAGTTCTGACACTTGGAAATCCCTCATTTTGAACTCTGAGGGAAGAATGCTGTCTCGTCTCTAAGAATGTCAATGTGAAAACTGGCCCTAGTCAGTCTCTGGGAGGACAGTGAAGGAATACAAACAGGAGAGGGCACATTTCTTCCAAAGTCAGAGGAGGTCATGTGACACATTGGAATAGTGGCTTTCTGAGCAGCAGAGATAGGGGACCAAATCAATCTGCAAAATATAAATCATATTTTCTACTACTTGACATTACTGAAATAATGTCAGGCCCATGCAATGTAATAGACTTAGGGGATTGAGGTAAACCCACCCCCCACCCCCCAGAATTGTAATCAACCCACTCTGGCTACATATTTGAAGGTCTTATTTGATATCCATCTGTAGTTTGGATACTATACAAGAGAAATGATAGGCGATAGCCAAAGAAAATCTATGTGGGCAGATTTTTAAGGAATATAGAACACATCTAGTGACTTTAGACACCTGATGTTCCAATGCATTAGCACTTAACTTCCTTATCTGATCAGACTTCTAAATAGAACAGTGAAATAAAAAAGACTCTAGAAAAAAAGCCACAAAAGATTATCATGGAATTTTAGGGAATCTCTTAGCATTAGGGCTAACTTCTGGTCTGTATTCTTCCTTGTTAGTTAATAAAATATTTATCTCAAACTTTATAAAGTCGGTCAAACACTGATGGTTTGTAGGTAGTAACAGCAGTAGCTCATAAGATATGCTTTTAATAGTAGTCACAGAAGACACAACACCCACCCTCACCCTCTCCATGAGCACCTGCCCATAGGCCTCCAAGTCTGACACCTGCTCTTTCAGATACCTAGAAACACAAGTCCTCTTTTTTCATTAGGAAAGTGGTCTGTGTTGCCAGAAAAGCCATCTTTGTTAAGCCTAAAAGCAAGTTTACATATGAGTTCCCTAAAGAGATCTGCTGTTTGCATGACTTGCCTGTTTTTAATAACCTAGTCATAAACTTTCACATTTGCCTGTGGACCAACATCCCATGTGGATACAAACAAGATTCATAGTGGCAGCTCATGCTATACCCACATGACCCCAAATGTAAATAGGGGGTGTTCTGTGCTGTCTTAAACCTGAGGGTAGTTGAGGTCATCACACCCTCCTTATCTGTTAGCCTTAAAATGCCATTGGATCACATGCTCAGATGGTGAGTGATAAAGCTACCAGGGACCATTTTAAGTGGCAGCTTTCCATATATCTCCAGATAGTTAATACAATAAAGAAAAGTATTAAAAAGTATCACCTCAATCCTAGAACACTGGTCCCTGATCTCCTATTCTTGGTCAAATACATGTTAGATCTATTGTACTGCAGCACTGTGGACACCACGGAATGACGTTCGGCAAAAACTTGTAACAGGAGGCTGTCAACCAGGATACTGTTTTGTCATGATACATCAACTCCAGAAGTTATACTGTTTTAGATTCCAGCCCATGTTTATTTCCTGACTCAGCTATCCACTATCTCTATCTCTGGGCATGCTATTTAACATTTTAGTGCTTAATCTGCAAGACAAACCACAATATCTAATCAAAGCGTTCTTTGTAAGGAGTAATTTGAACACAGCAATGTTCAATCTGAGTTAATTAGTATTAATTCATGATGCAATGAATTTTATCACATAAAACCTTACCATCATTCCTTACAAGGATTTTGGGAGAGTAAAAATAGTAGTATGTGTGATAATACATTCATGTCTTGCCTACTAGACCAAGTCATTGAGAACATGAACTCTATTGCGTGTACTGCTTATTTTCAATTAGGCCCAGAGTAAGAATGCAATAGAGTCAATCCAAAGACACATCTGTTTATGGATATAAATTATTCATTTATGACACTCTTTGGTGATTGATTTCCAAATGAAGCTACAGTATTCTTTGCGACTATTATGGTTCAGTTCAGTAGCTCATTTGTGTCCGACTCTTTGTGACCCCATAAATCACAGCACGCCAGGCCTCCCTGGCCATCACCAACTCCCAGTTCACTCAGACTGACGTCCATCGAGTCCATGATGCCATCCAGCCATCTCATCCTCTGTTGTCCCCTTCTCCTCCTGCCCCCAATCCCTCCCAGCATCAGACTCTTTTCCAATGAGTCATCTCTTCACATGAGGTGGCCAAAGTACTGGAGTTTCAGCTTTAGCATCATTCCTTCTGTTAGGTAGGTAGAATAGGGAAACGGAGTCCAAAATGGCGGTGGCTAAAAGACAAGGAAGGGAAAAGGCCACGAAAATAGAACAAAAGAAGGTCCGAGGACCAGAGTGAAGACTTCAGGTAGAACAAACAGCACTCCTGGGTAAGCCCAATTTGCATAAAGCGGGCCCAGGTGGAAGAAAACATATAAAAGGAAGAGCCAAAGCTCTCTCTCTCTCTCTTCTCTCTCCCCCTCTCTACTTCTCTTCCTTTCTCTCTCTCTCTTCCTCTTTCACGTGCGTGCGCTCTTTCTCTCCCTTTCTCTCTCAATCTTCCTCTCTCACGTGTGCGCGCTCTTTCTCTCTTTCTCCCATTCTCCTGCTATCTTCTAAATAAAATAGAGCTGTAACACTGATTTGCCTAAGAGGTGTAACACAGTTTGTCCAAGACCTGAGAGCTGTGATGCGCCGAGGGCTCTAATGTCTGTTGCTCCAAATCTTTGTTGTGACGAGACAAAGAACCTGGGAACATACACTCATGTGACACTTCCAAAGAAATCCCAGGGCTGATCTCCTTCACAATGGACTGGTTGGATCTCCTTGCAGTCAAAGGGACTCTCAAGAGTCTTCTCTAGCACCACAGTTCAAAAGCATCAATTCTTCGGTTCTCAGCCTTCTTCACAGTTCAACTCTCACATCCAAACATGACCACAGGAAAAACCATAGCCTTGACTAGACGGACCTTAGTCAGCAAAGTAATCTCTCTGCTTTTGAATATGCTATCTAGGTTGGTCATAACTTTTCTTCCAAGGAGTAAGCGTCTTCTAATTTCATGGCTGCAATCACCATCTGCAGTGATTTTGGAGCCCCCCAAAATACAGTCTGACACTGTTTCCACTGTTTCTCCATCTATTTCCCATGTAGTGATGGGACCACATGCCATGATCTTCGTTTTCTGAATGTTGAGCTTTAAGCCAAATTTTTCTTCTCTTCTCTTTCACTTTCATCATACCTACTGAGGTGTGAATTCATCTTTGTCTGTGATAAAAACTGTAAATATGGTTTTCCAGTTTGTTACTTATATTCTGACATCACTAATGTAATCTTACTAGGAATAATCTTTTCATAAGGGCAAAGAGGTAATATTCCTAATATATAGTGATTTTCTGAAGAGAGAAATGAAAAACACTAGTAATTATCTAGAATAAGAGACAAGTGATAATAATAGGAAATTTAAAGAAAAATAAATGCAAATAAACTATAAACAGCAACATTCATAAAAAATGCCAATTATGGATGGGAAAATCAGATCAATGAGAATATTAACTGCAAAGGAATAAAGCACTACAGATACATTTAAATTTATGAATGTATAGTGATACTGAGGACAAAGGGCCCCATAGGTCACATTTGGAAGATGACAGAGACTCACATCAATATTTTTAAATGGTAAATAAAAGAAAATAAAGCATTTGTCCTGTCTTTCCTTGTGTAAAATAAAATTTGAATGCCAACATTTTGTAAGCCCTACTGAAATACTACATATCGGTAGATTTTCAATGGCTGCTATGATCACAAAAGAAAGACATTTTACATGCCTCCTGATGGAAGCACACAGCCCCATTTACAAAGCAGTCTAGACAGAAACAGATAATCTGTATTTAATCTGCTATTAAATTGGAAATATGTGTGACTATGACATTTGCTATACACATCACAGTGACACAATCAAGAACATCCAAACTGTGGGATTGTCTACAGGACAAACAGCCCTGTTGTGTTCAACAAGCAGAGTGTGAGAAAAAGAAAGGAGGGTCATGAGGAACCTATGGATTAAGAGATGTAGGAGCCATGAAAGTTAATTCTACGGATGGAACTTATTTGGATCTTGATTTACAAACAAGACCAAAGAAAGTATATAATCCATAATTTTTAAAGTATCTAAATATTTGAACAGTGTGACAAGGCAAAATGATAGAATAATGAAAGAGGAATGCCCCAGGTCGATAGGTGCCCAATATGCTACTGGAAATCAGTGGAGAAATAACTCCAGAAAGAATGAAGGGATGGAACCAAAGCCAAAACAATACCCAGTTGTGAATGTGACTGGTGACAGAAGCAAAGTCCGATGCTGTAAAGAGCAATATTGCATAGGAACCTGGAATGTTAGGTCCATAAATCAAGGCAAATTGGAAGTGGTCAAACAGGAGATGGCAAGAGTGAAGGTTGACATTCTAGGAATCAGTGAACTAAAATGGAGTGGAGTGGGTGAATTTAACTCAGATGACAATTATATCTACTATTGTGAGCAGGAATCCCTTAGAAGAAATGGAGTAGCCATCATGGTCAACAAGAGAGTCCGAAATGCAGTACTTGGATGCAACCTCAAAAATGACAGAATGATCTTGGTTCATTTCGAAGGCAAACCATTCAATATCACAGTAATCTAAGTCTATGTCCCAACCAGTAATGCTAAAGAAGCTGAACGGTTCTATGAAGACCTACAAGACCTTCTAGAACTAACACCCAAAAAAGATGTCCTTTTCATTATAGAGGACTGGAATGCAGAAGTAGGAAGTCAAGAAACACCTGGCGTAACAGGCAAATTTAGCCTTGGAATATGGAATGAGGTAAGGCAAAGGCTAATAGTTTTACCAAGAGAACGCACTGGTCATAGCAAACACCCTCTTCCAACAACACAAGAGAAGACTCTACACATGGACATCACCAGATGGTCAACACCAATACCAGGTTGATTATATTCTTTGCAGCCAAATATGGAGAAGCTCTATACTGTCAGCAAAAACAAGACCAGGATCTGACTGTGGCTCAGATCATGAACTCCTTATTGGCAAATTCACACTTAAATGGAAGAAAGTAGGAAAACCCCACTAGACCATTCAGGTATGACCCAAATCAAATCCCTTGTGATTATACAGTGGAAGTAAGAAACAGATTTAATGGACTAGATCTGATAGATATAGTGCCTGATGAACTATGGAATGAGGTTCGTGATATTGTACAAAGGCAGGGATCAAGACCATCCCCATGGAAAAGAAATGTAAAAGAGCAAAATGTCTGTCTGGGGAGAACTTACAAATAGCTGTGAAAAGAAGAGAAGTGAAAAGCAAAGGAGAAAAGGAAAGAGATAAGCATCTGAATGCAGAGTTCCAAAGAATAGCAAGGAGAGATAAGAAAGCCTTCCTCAGAGATCAATGCAAAGGAATAGAGGGAAACAACAGAATGGGAAAGACGAGAGATCTCTTCAAGAAAATTAGAGATACCAAAGGAG
>SJYW01012923.1:74007-138547 GCA_006410735.1 Raphicerus campestris
ATTAAGGTCCGTCTAGTCAAGGCTATGGTTTTTCCTGTGGTCATGTATGGATGTGAAAGTTGGACTGTGAAGAAGGCTGAGCACCGAAGAATTGATGCTTTTGAACTGTGGTGTTGGAGAAGACTCTTGAGAGTCACTTGGACTGCAAGGAGATCCAACCAGTCCATTCTGAAGGAGATCAGCCCTGGGTGTTCTTTGGAAGGAATGATGGTAAAGCTGAAACTCCAGTACTTTGGTCACCTCATGCAAAGAGTTGACTCATTGGAAAAGACTCTGATGCTGGGATGGATTGGGGGCAGGAGGAGAAGGGGATGAACGAGGGTGAGATGGCTGGATGGCATCATGGACTCGATGGACATGAGTCTGAGTGAACTCTGGGAGTTGGTGATGGACAGGGAGGCCTGGCGTGCTGCGATTCATGGGGTCACAGAGAGTTGGACACGACTGAGCAACTGAACTGAACTGAGATAATGCTTGAGTACAAAGTAATTAAGTTACCATATTGAAAATTAACATTATTAAAATGAAACATTAATAATGTTTCTAAAAGGGTATATCTTTATATGACTCCTGTTTTTCTGTCACAGTAATTAGTGGTTCCCAGAATTCAAATGGATTATTTTTTTTTATTGCAATAGAACTCTCTTAAGTGGCCTACAATACACCACCTTACCAAATTAGACAACACTCTTCATAGTTTTTATAAGATGTACAAGCAGTACCTATGTTAACTGAAACCACTGGACTACTTTTTTGCATCTTGTATATTTCTAGCCTAACCTATTAAATGGTACACATACCAAGAGGCAACTACGATTTTTTCTCAAGCCTGTTTAACTTAGTTTTATTGCTTATAAAAGTAAATATTTCTACAATATTATTTAAAAAAATGTACATCAATAAAATATGTAGAAATACTGGAATTGCTGTTTGTTTCCATACAGAATAAGTTGAAAAAAAAAGTGGTACAGGGAATTCCCTGGCAGTCCAGTGGCTAGGCCTCCACACTTCCACTGCCAAGCATGCAGGTTCAATCCCTAGTCAGGGAACTGAGATCATGCAAGCCCTGTGGCACAGCTGAAAGAAAGAAAAAGAGTGGTGCACATTTCATTGTAAAATGGCAGAAGATATTAGCTTGTACAGAAAGACATATCCATAAAGCTGAACAGGAACTGTGAATGGGGATGACAAATGTTAACTACTTTTGGTTGCCAGAAGGGTACATGAAAGAGCACTTCATGGAAGAGGCAGTAATTGGCCTAATTTTCAAGAATGACTAGCATATTGGAAAGTAGATATTACACAAATTTAAATTAATATGACCACACAGGGACCAATGGTAGAGTCTAATTTGAAAGCATATTTTAACAGAGCACTACTGAATTGGAACGGAATAAACGGAGAACTGCCAGTCCTGGCAAATAATTATTATTCAGTGGTTTCAAACTGAAACCAGAATGAGCTGCTAGGGGTTCCATGAACCCTCTTCACTTGGCAAAGAAAAAAAAAATGTGTTATTTTCCCTAAGGAAAAAGGGCCTTTGGTTTCTGATCCAAAATTAGATTTAGAACCATTAGCCATAAGTCTTCCTCCAAGGTAAACAGATGGGCTAATGAGGCAGCTACTGCCTGTCTCCTAGAATGGCAAGTATTCTTGGGCTTCCCTTGTGGCTCCAAAGGTAGATTCTGCCCGCAATGCCAGAGACCTGAGTTAGTTGCAATTATTGACTTTATTTGCTTTCAAGTACTCATAACAGACATCAGAAGTAAGGGGTAGTGTAAAGATGAGCAACAATTCTGGGCAGANGGTAGATTCTGCCTGCAATGCCAGAGACCTGAGTTAGTTGCAATTATTGACTTTATTTGCTTTCAAGTACTCATAACAGACATCAGAAGTAAGGGGTAGTGTAAAGATGAGCAACAATTCTGGGCAGAAAAATGAAGTGGAGTGACCATATATCTCATTTTAAAAAACTGTTAATTCTATATGGGCTGACAAGAACTCCATATTTCCATATTCAGAGATCAAACATCAAGGAGAAGAAATGCATTCTATAATCACCACCTCCCAAGAGAAAGCATAAACAACAGGACACACATCTTCCAAAATTACTATCAAGGAATTTAAGCCTCAAGATATTGAATAGACTAAAATAATTTATCACTGAAGGTTGAAAAAATTAAAGAAAAATATCAAAATATTATGTTTTCTTATATTCAATGTCACTAAAGGGGGAAGTCACATCACAGACATGTCTGTGGGTAAGGAAGAGAAGCAGCTGTATTTGTTCCTATAAAGACATTTTTGTGAGACATATGTCCCTTCTAATATGCTCCAGAACACAGTTTTACTAGTGTGCTTCAAAGTGGTGAGCATTCAGTATAGATCATTAGTCAGTGCATGTTTAATTACATACCAGTATTTCTCAAAGATCAAAAATGTCTGTAGTTCAATTATTTCCACATAGCAGGTCCCATTTTCTACTCATTCAGGTTGGAACAATGTAGTCACAAAATAAATTGTTTTAGATTAAAATCTGTTTGATAGTCCTCCACAGAGCTGATTTCAAGCGGGGAAAGACACATCTGTTTCACATCTCAGGGAGAATACCGGCTACTGCTTTCTACATTAATTTTGATTCTAGAGAACAGCCAAGCCCCTCACTTGACTGTTTCTCTTCCCCACTATGTTCATATAATCTGTTTTCACACAGCTAGCCTTTAAAATCCAAGTCATGAAAAATAGCTAATCTTTCATTTAAATGATCTCAACTCTAGTTTGAAGTCCTATACCTGTAACAGAAGCAGATCATTCTCAGAGATTGGGGTCAATGTATGTAGTTACAGGCACAATAACATTCTGATGAAATCCGATGGGATTCTCTGCAAGGAGAACTCATTCCTCAGGCAGAGAAGAAAAACTGACAGTGTGTAGGGTCTGAATTAAAGGTACAAGACCCAGAAAAACAATTTAAACTATACAAGTGGTGCTTGGAATAATTTACTTGATTACATGTACTGCAAGTATTTTCCTTCATCTTTTTGTAATGAACTTGACCATGAAAAAACAAATTTACGTCTGTTGTCTGTGTCATTATGAGCTGAGCTCATTTGGTGTGGAAACCTACAGTTTAATTGCTTGATTTAAATCTGGCTAGTAGAATGCATACTGAAACACTACTGTTTTAATTATGTTAATTTGTAACTGAAAAGCTAAATTTACAAAGGCAATAGCATTAATTATTTACTTGCCCATTAACGCTGAATATATATTACAAAGCTAATTGGTTTCATAAGTCTGCCAAAAAATTAAAAACAAGTTTGTTCACTGATTTATATCAGAAAGGTACACATATTCTCAGCAGGTTTCTTGACTTTTATTGTATTACAAGAAAATATGTGTAAAATACTTTATCTGTACAATATTCTGCATTTCCTCTTCCTTCTTGGGTTAAAATACATTTTACAAAAGAAAGAGTTAGAATTCACTAACATTTATTCAACTCTTTTTATGTATCTTATATACTTATTTCATTTATACTTATATACATTATCTCACTTAATCTCAGAATTGAACAAAAAATAAACCATTATCTCCTTTTTAAAGATGAGGAAATCAATGTTCAGAAAGATTAAAAAATGTGCCAAGGCACGGAGCAAAACAATCAAATCCAGAACATGCTCTGGAAAGAGTCAAGATCATTATGCCTTACTATTTTAATACCTATTGCTCACAGCAAATTAGACACTTGATTCAATGCAGTTTTCTAAAGAGAAGACTTGCATCAATGTCAAAATGAAATTCTTTAATGAAAAGTTATTCATAACTTCATTTATATACAGGCATAAAAATAACCATGGAACACAGTCAAAAGCACAGAAGTCACCAGAGTGAGTGCTTCAGGGACCTAAAACCAGAATACTACAAGGAAAAAGTCCAGGAAGTATACGTGAACCTTGCTTTGGAAATAGGATTCAATATTGGGCAGATTCCTCGTAGACTGCAACTGAACAACAGTGCTTACAAATTAAAGATTATAATACCTAGATTACTACCCTCTTGAGCATATTGTGAAGATCAGATGTGAAATTGAGATAAGAAAGAGCTATGAGAGTTATCAAGCATTATGCAAATTCAAGTTGGTACAATTAGTGTAAGACTGATTTGCACCTCAAGAATTCCCATGGAATTTACTCTTGAGTTTTCATGCGGACTACAATTTAGCTACATTCTCATGTAACATAAAAGGTTATGAAATTTCTCTAATATAGAGTAAGTTTAACCAGTGTCTTGTCCACAGAAAAACTCTATTAATGTGTGACCTAATGACGGACGATTAGCAAACAGTCTTTAATTAATAGTCAATAAAATATAAAATAAGAATGCCTTCAAAAGAACTTGGGTTATTGTATTAATATTTTAAGCATTTTATACCCAGGGGAAAAAAAAAACAACAAAGCATTAAGCATGTATTTATGCATGCACACTTTAAATAATACAACTAAATTGCTAATAGTAATAAAGCAATTAGGGCCATATTAATATGTAATGAAAAGCAAATTTGTTCATTTTCTAAAAGAGATTTAAATTATACTATGAATGTCTGCAAGTCTACTGGAAAGTAAAACAATACTCCACCTTAGCTGATTCCATGAGACTTCCAAATGTGACTTGATGATCTTAGAGATTTTCTATAGTAGTTTCAAACCTAACATATCATTGTAAATTTATTTTCCATGTCTACTGTGGAATATTCTATATATCATTCATCATGATGAAGTTTTGCTGAGCTGGGGTCTAAAACTAATAATTAGGTTTACATTACACTTTGATTCGTTTTTATTCAACATTTAAGCAATATATTATTTGTCTGTGAAAAGACAGGTTATTTCTAAGTATGGGGAAGAGATATAGATTTATATATTCCTTCCATCATTAAAACAGAACCATTTAATTTTTAAATTGTGTTTAACTAAGACATAAATATATTCCCGATCTTGGGCTTCTTGGTAAAGGATTTACCCACAATGTGGGAAACCTGGGTTCGATCCCTGGGTTGGGAAGATCACCTGGAGAAAAGAATGGCTACCGACTCCAGTATTTTTGCTTGGAGAATACCATGGACAGAGGAACCAGGCAGGTTCGTGGGGTTGCAAAGAGTCAGACATGACTGAGCAACTTTCACTTTGGTGAACTAATAAATAATCAACATTTTGATTTATAAAACATGTTGAGCATTGCTGGGAAAATACCATTTAATCCAACACAGTTTTGCCTTTTCTGAACTATAAATGTTTATAAGAGAAAACTGTAAGAGAGAAAAAAGTAAACATATACAATAGTGGGCTCTCACTGAGTTCCTGAAAGAAATGTTATATACAAAAGTTTATGCATTACTCTGCATAAGCCATAATTGTTTTATGAAAAAGAAATGAAACAAAAGATCTGTTTTACTCAACAAAGTGCCAGCACTGCAGAGGACCACAGAACTGGATGTAATACTGCTGAGCTAACAAATACCAGTATTATTTAACATGTGAAAGTGAAAGTGCAGTCGCTCAGTTGTGTACGACTCTGTGATCCTATGGACTGTAACCCTCCAGGCGCCTCTGTCCATGGGATTTTCCAGGCAAGAATACTGGAGTGGGTGGCCATTTCCTTCTCCAGAAGATCTTCTGAACCCAGGGACTAAACTCAGACCTCCTGCACAGCGGGCAGTCTCTTTACCGTCTTAGCCACCAGGAAATCCCATGTATGACTTTTGAAAAAAATGTCTTAGGATCTAAGGCCACACCATCCTAAATGTGTCTGATCTCATCTGAAAAACTGTCTCAGGAACTGTTAGAATTTGGATGTATACATCAGCTGGCCTGAATCACCGAACGTCACAATACGTAGAACACCCTCGTGGAAAAAAGACATTTGGCCAATAACCTCTTCAAGTATGGAAAAATCAAAAACCATGAATGAATTCTTCTAAAATAATGACAAATCCCAGGCTAAACCATGCCCTTTCCAGCATAATACACATTCTCTCATAAAAGAACAATTAAGAAATATTCCTTTGCCTCTAGAGAGCAGATTCATCACTAGCTAGAGTTATTACAGTCCAGTCATTGGAAGCTAGGGTAAAATAGAAGGTGGGATAAACATTCTGATATATTGGCAACATTCTAATTTTCTTCTACATTGAAAGACTATATATATATTTTTTTTCATTCTGTTCACAGAAATTTCTTTTTTAAAAGAAACAACCATATCTGTAACATTTATCCTACAAATAGTTACTGAGCATAGGCTAGGATTGTTCAAAGACCTAGTAGTATCACAGCTATGACTTGAAGAGAAACAAATTCTATGAGGTTATAAGCAGTATTACATCCAATTGTTTATATTATAGGTAACACTAACTCATACAGTTTTTATAGAGAAAAAGAGAATGTTGGAGATACCAGTGGACAGATCATCCTGTATGTTTGTTTAGAAAGTGTAATTNAAATTCTATGAGGTTATAAGCAGTATTACATCCAATTGTTTAT
This sequence comes from Raphicerus campestris, assembly GCA_006410735.1. Classification (NCBI taxonomy): domain Eukaryota; kingdom Metazoa; phylum Chordata; class Mammalia; order Artiodactyla; family Bovidae; genus Raphicerus; species Raphicerus campestris. The sequence goes on from SJYW01012923.1 coordinate 80,547, forward strand.
ATTATAGGTAACACTAACTCATACAGTTTTTATAGAGAAAAAGAGAATGTTGGAGATACCAGTGGACAGATCATCCTGTATGTTTGTTTAGAAAGTGTAATTTAATCAAAAAATTTATGGTACTAGTCTAAGATTATCTTTGAAGCTTTTTTATCTATTTTGTATCTGGTTTTCAAAATGTCTCTAGAATATAGGAATTTACAGTTTGAATTTCAACTAGAAGCTATAATGTCTTTTGGTAAATGTGCCAAAGGAGGAGAGAAACCAGTGAAAAATACTGCTATGTAATTTAGGTAATTAAAGTACATTTACTGAAATGGCACAATGGTAGATGTACTTTCATTTTCAAATATGAAAAATACATGCATTTATAAGTAACTCAAACCAGAAACAAGGATTCAACGAAGGAAAACTTCTCTAGTTCAGGCAAAGGTAAACTCCTACACTCTCAACATTACTTCTGTGCTGCAACAAGATTCCCTCCATCAGATACACAGCTTTCCCAAGTTTCCAACATAGTCCTATTCCACTCATGGAACATCTNACCAGGCTGAAAAGGCCCGCGAGCACACAGTGTGCTAAGATGCAGAGGGAGGCTGGATTACAGGAGATGCCAATTCTTAGAAAGTAGAGGGAAAAAAAGTATAAGACCCATCTTTGATGAAGACTGCAGGCAATTGTATGTTTAAAAAGATATTTCAAAAAAGCATTCTTCAGGCAAAGACTAGAGGATTAGTACCTGAGAGAGCTATGGCCAATATACCAATAAAAAATATGTTAAATATATCAACAATAATCATCACATTTGTACATTTAATGTTCAAATAATTCATATATTTTGGTGGGAATTGTTCAATATGCACAGATTTTATTAATTTTTGAAAAGAATTTAAAAACAATATATGTTTATAACTTTTTATAAGTTCACCAATATAATAAAACATTTTGTTGATTAATGGAAAAAAGACAAGTAGAAGATGCTGAGGTGTAGGGTGGAGTTGAGGAGTCAGGAAAGCAAATGAAGATTAAAGACTGTATGGAGGAGGGTGAAAGGAAGACTCTCCGCTGACCTAGTACAGTGTGTGTAAGGGCAAGGAGTACTAGATGACAAACCCCAAGACTGGACGATGAGGGCTCCCCAGCAGTGACTGGCACTTGGGGACAAGCTGATAGGCCNGCAAATGAAGATTAAAGACTGTATGGAGGAGGGTGAAAGGAAGACTCTCCGCTGACCTAGTACAGTGTGTGTAAGGGCAAGGAGTACTAGATGACAAACCCCAAGACTGGACGATGAGGGCTCCCCAGCAGTGACTGGCACTTGGGGACAAGCTGATAGGCCAGAGAAGACACTCCCATATTCCTACTGCTCTGGATTCTGAGTTTGATAAGAAACTTTTATCCTAAAGAATAAATCAAATACTATCTGGGATTTATTTGGCCCTTACTGATGACCAGAGGAACATGTTATTGCTGAATTGTCCTCCTTCAATCCCCATAAGAGAACAGAAAGCTGGGGTTAGAGAGAAAAATTACTGGGAAAAGGCGGAAATGGGCAATTGACTGTGGAGGTACCGATGGAGGGAAGGGGGCTTCACAGAGACCTGACATCTAAGATGGGTCTTAAAAACAGGAAGGAGTTTGCCAAATAGGTGACTTATTCTTACTATGTATTTTCTGTTCAGGAGAACGGAGTCAAATACCATCAGAGAGAAGTCACAAAAGGCACATATCTTATTTGAAATATGCTTAATGGGTGTCGGTGCCCTCAAGAGCTGTGGGGGGGTGGGGTGAAGTCGCTCAGTTGTGTCCGACTCTTTGCGACCCCATGAACTGTAACCTACTAGGCTTCTCCGTCCATGGGATTCTCCAGGCAAGAATACTGGAGTGGATTGCCATTTCCTTCTCCACCTCAAGATCTGTAAGAGGACAAAATGAGGGAGGGGGTAAGGAGGGCAGTTATCCAGGATTTTTCAGAGACATCTTCCCCCTTCTACCTTTCCCCTTTCATACATAATCCTCTCATGCAAATATTATATCTCTTCTTGGGCAAATAAATTCAGGCTCAAAAGACAGGAAATGCTTGGGTCAAGGCCACACCCTGTAAGGTAGAAGAATACTTAAAATATAGGTTTTATTAAAACTCCTGGCTTCTCCATTACCCTCCTATTCTGATGGCAACAGATATGCTCATAACAGAAGGGATGGATTACAGGTGTGATGTCCATTACACAAGAGTGGACCAAATGGCTACTGAAACAGCAGGGCCCCAGGAGCAGCAAAGAGGGGAAAAGAAAGCAAAGATATTGAGAACTGCTAAAGATGAACTTTACTTCTGCTACATTAGTCAAGGCATTCTTTTCCATCAAGAAAGATGATCAAATGCTAAAATAGACCCCAAAAGGACACACCTAAGGAGTCCAATATTGCATTTGAAGGTCACAATGGATGGTAGTAAAGTCAGCATGTTTTAGAAACAGACTGGCTTGGGTTCAGAATTTGGCTTCTTTGGGATCCAGCTCTGGTTCCTCCTCTGAATCAGCTCCCAACTTCTCATCTATCCCTGATTGTATCTTTGCTGGAACAATCAGTTTCAAGCAGGCTCTATCCACCTTCACAGTGGTGCACACTGACAGCGTCTTACTCTGGGCCCTAGACACATACCTAGTGTAAATACTTGTCCCAGGAATTCACTGATGATGTGATGGGAGACCTCAGTGGGAACCCACTGGCGCTCAGAAATGCATAATCTAGAAGTCAGAGTAGGACAACAGCCAATGAATAAATGTTTCCCTTTCATCCCCTAGGCTTTAAGATTTTAAGATGCATTTTCTAAAAAGCTCCTCAAACTATCCTTCTAGCAAATTCGAACAATGAACTTACTATTGGTGTACAACTCAGTAACAAATCACATATTGGTTCTCTCCTTCACTCCTTGTTACTTTACTCCTGCTCCAGGTAGTCATTTCCCAGGAGACTGCTTACAGGAGAACCCAGGCCAAGAAACTAGTTGTATGACTTGATCAACTTACCTGTCTGAAACATAAATTTCCCCAAACATAAAATGGAGTTAATAATCATATTTTCCCAATAGTCTTAGAATTATGAACAAACATATTACATGTAAAGCATTTGGCCTGGTGTTGAGCCCACGGTAAGCAGTGAATAGATGCTGCTGCTGCTGCTGCTGCTGCTACTAAGTCGCATCAGTTGTGTCTGACTCTGTGCGACCCCACAGACGGCAGCCCACCAGGCTCTGCCGTCCCTGGGATTCTCCAGACAAGAACACTGGAGTGGGTTACCATTTCCTTCTCCAATGTATGAAAGTGAAAAGTGAAAGTGAAGTCACTCAGTTTTGTTGGACTCAGCGACCCCAGGGACTGCAGCCCACCAGGCTCCTCTGTCCATGGGATTTTCCAGGCAAGAGTACTGGAGTGGGGTGCCATTGCCTTCTCCAAGTGAAGAGATGACAGCTATTTTATTCCCTGGTTCCTCTGTAAAGTCATTGCACATCTTATTTGGAAGCCCAGGATGTACAGCAAAGAAAGTCTCCAGCAAATGCCCAAATGTAAGCTGTTACATACCCTATTAAAAAAATAAAAAAGTTTGAAGCTTATTACCCAAATACATAGGGCCCAAGTTCAGAACTCCATCATTGCAAAACTGACAAAAGTTTGAATAAAAATTCAAATATCTGAAAGGTGAGATGGAATTGGGGGGAAATAGGATTATCTACTGCTGATATAATACATATGCTAAACCATAAGGTAATGCCAAATAGACCAAACTTTATCACACAGCTAGCTAGCAATTCTAAGGAAGTCTGGGGACTGGTTTCAGTCTTTGACACTGCTTCAGTAGAATGCCTATTTTCCTCTCTTCCATCCTCATCAGTATTTCTTAGGCATACTTTTGAATCCCCCATTGTGTTAGGAGGTTTATATTGAGCTGAAGAAGGTGGTAAAGTTTTATACTATACAGTACATAAAATTATGGTAAACGAAATAAACTTATTTGGAAGAGTAAAAATGAAGATTATTTCCACAAGTTCTTAGGAAAAAAATAACAAAAATATCTATGAAAGAGGAGGCAAAACCCTCCTGTTGTGTCAGATTGAAGACATACAGAGGAAGGAAAAAAGAATACAAAGAGAAACCTGTGAGATGAAGCAACCACAACAGAACAGAACTGGCACAGAGTGACCTCATCAATTTTTCAAGAGACCTAAATCTCTCCCTGTTTCAGCACATTGACCACACCCAAAAAAGTTCTGCTCCTTCCTGGAGCTTCTCTCATTTCAAACAAGCTTCTTTTGTTTTAAAACAAGCACCCAAAGCCAAAAGAAGTCCTATGGTCTATGATATTTTGCCCATGAAAAAGACAAATCTGGAGAAGATTTCAGATTTGAAAGACAAAACCAATCAGTATAGAATTCTGTCAAGCCCCAAAGGCTCCAAGAGCCTTTGAATTGCTATTCAGATTGTCATGACAGAGATCAGTATAAATTGGGAAATGAGTTACACATTGAAAATGATGAAAAAGAAGATGATCCAGTGGAGTCTTCTAATTATTCTAGCCAGCCATGACACCTCATTAACTCTGCCTCTGTGAGATTTTCTCTATCAAACATTTTGTATTGTTCATAACCCTATCACCCAATACCCATGTTAATCACCTCATATTTGAAATAATATGAAGAGTTTGTAATAAGGCTCCCTTGAACACCATTTTTCTTTCCATGTACCAAAATTCATCAGAAATTCCTGTGTCATATTATCCTTACCCAGTACCAGTAGAATAGAGTTCTTGGGTGATAAAGGGATGTAATGAAGGTAAGATCTGATGAAATACAGGAAACACACCACCTCATCCTAACTTTACTATCTACACCCTGATAAAATTTTCTACAAGCCAGTCTCTTGAATTTCACTTATGAAATTAGTAACAGGGAAGGGGGGGACATTACATCCATATATAATTTTACGGCTGAAGAGGCATTTCATACCACTGCAGGTGGACAGGAAAGTTGAAAAAGGAAGGGTGTTGGTTAGACAATGGTTTCAATGTTTTTTTTTTTTTTTTTTTTTAGGTATAATTGATATAAGATTTGATTAGTCTCAGGTGTCCAACATAATGATTTGATATTCACTGATCAATATTTTTAAAGAATTCTATCAGTTAATAAAAATTTAAACTCCCTAGGATGGATTATTACCAAATGTCCTTCAGCTGCAATTCTCTGTGATGGCATTACCCTGTAATGCAATTTGATGTAGATTGGAAGAGTGGCCCAACACATGTCTCCAAATCTGTCAGATCATCTGTGGAATCTATCTGAAATGATCCAGATAACCCACTGGAGAGTTCTTGTTGTACTTCTCAGTGTTCCTTTACATTAAAAATAAATTTCTCCTGCTCCTAGCTATTTCTTACCAATTATTTAACAGCCATTTATGCACTGTTCTTCTACTACCACCTGGTAGAGCACAAATTTATACTCCAATTCCTACATTTTAACACTACCTCCTGAAAATAGCTTTATTTCAACTCAGGGGTCCAATTCATTAACATTCATGTCGTGGTTCATTTTTAGATCTTTCCCTCCCAGACTTAAGGCAGAAACTAAAGCTATGTGGATCCTTATTTCATGGGATGCCAGTTCTAGTCTATGAATTTCAATACATCCTTTAGCTATTGCTTTTCTCTGGTCTACAATAGCAGGTAGGCAGTGCAGGGGTATAAGATACAGCAAGAGAGTAGCTGTACTCTACTAAATATAACATGTGTGGTGCTGGCTTCCTTCAGCCTCCACTGATAGATAAGACAACTTTCCTGGCAAATAACGTGCTTTTCTTTTACTTCATCCATTGTATACGCTGAAAATAACAAGTTCACATACTAGCAGATGTGAGAAAGCCATGTCTCTAGATTTGCTATTCTGGGGCAAGATTTGATTTAACCTTCCAGGGTCAAGCCTGAGAACAAGTAAATCCTGAAAGAAATCAGGAAGCAAGCAGGACATAACAGATTTCATTAACCCTAGTTACAGTGTCATTTTTTTCCAGTTATGCTTTTGTTAATTTTGGATTTTTTTTAAATTCAGGATCTTCAGCTAAAGGTAATGCTTATATTCTCTTTGGCATTGAAGAATAATTTAGGCATAACCTCTATAGTTTCTAATAACATGGATGAACTATTGGACAATTTTTGCAAAAACAGGTGCTTTCTTTGCAGAAGTTACAATTCTTTTAGACACACTTTTATAGGATATTTTATTTTCTACTGACAATAATCACACAAATGTAAAATGTGTTTATAAGACTAGTATTTTGGTTTAGATGAAGATGAAGTTGTGAAATGAGCAGATTTTAAACCAATTCACCTGAGAGTCCAGGTGTAAAGCAAAGACACAGCAAGCCAGATGACCCAGTGGTAGGAAAGGGCCATGTTCAGGTAAGGGCCCATACAGAATAAACCCACATCTCAGTGGCCCTATCTTATGGTTTTGTTTTGCTTCCAAAAAAAAAGTGACATCAATTTTCTGTTACATCACTTAAATGCATTTCATCAAAATTCATATGCCCTGTTTTTATTTGGGGGGCTTCCCTGGTGGCTCAGAGGGTAAAGCGTCTACCTGTAATGCAGGAGACCAGGGTTCGATCCTTGGGTTGGGAAGATTCCCTGGAGAAGGAAATGGCAACCCATTCCAGTATTCTTGCCTGGAGAATCCCATGGATGGAGGAGCCTGGTGGGCTACAGTCCGTGGGGGTCACAAAGAGTCGGACATGACTGAGCGACTTCACTTTCACTATTTTTATTTTTTAGTACAAAAAAAANTTTTGCAAAAACAGGTGCTTTCTTTGCAGAAGTTACAATTCTTTTAGACACACTTTTATAGGATATTTTATTTTCTACTGACAATAATCACACAAATGTAAAATGTGTTTATAAGACTAGTATTTTGGTTTAGATGAAGATGAAGTTGTGAAATGAGCAGATTTTAAACCAATTCACCTGAGAGTCCAGGTGTAAAGCAAAGACACAGCAAGCCAGATGACCCAGTGGTAGGAAAGGGCCATGTTCAGGTAAGGGCCCATACAGAATAAACCCACATCTCAGTGGCCCTATCTTATGGTTTTGTTTTGCTTCCAAAAAAAAAGTGACATCAATTTTCTGTTACATCACTTAAATGCATTTCATCAAAATTCATATGCCCTGTTTTTATTTGGGGGGCTTCCCTGGTGGCTCAGAGGGTAAAGCGTCTACCTGTAATGCAGGAGACCAGGGTTCGATCCTTGGGTTGGGAAGATTCCCTGGAGAAGGAAATGGCAACCCATTCCAGTATTCTTGCCTGGAGAATCCCATGGATGGAGGAGCCTGGTGGGCTACAGTCCGTGGAGGTCACAAAGAGTCGGACATGACTGAGCGACTTCACTTTCACTATTTTTATTTTTTAGTACAAAAAAAATTTTTTCCAAGTCTATACTTACAACATCCAGGGCAATTATTCTCTAACGTGAGTTTCCATTTTACACAGGATTTTATCCACTAATTCAGGAGCATCGTGGGAGAATGCATGACCTGAGTAGTTTTGCGACAACCATATGCATAAAGATAACTGATAGTTTGAGAACATTTCAGCACTCCTTTGGGGAAATAGTCAAGCCTGAAGTCCATTAACAGCTAAAAAGGAGAAAGTAAGAGATAAAAAGGTAACAAAGTGGGAAACTCTTCAAAGATTGGTTTAAATGGCTGGCGTGAATATTTTATTTTCTACTGGCAATAACCACAAGAATAACTTCTATTTATTGCATATGTACTCTTTCTAGGCATTGCACTTTAAAGCCTCTGAAGTGGCCTTGTTTTTCTTTGTTTCACAAATGGGGAAATACAGGCGTAAAGAAGGCAAAACACTTTGTCAGTGCTTTGGAGTAGCTAAGGGGAAGAGCTAGCATTTGCACCCAAACTTTGTTATGCCCAAAGCCTATGTGGCTTAAAATCATTAGTCTTTTACCTTGCACTTGTCACAGAGCCACTGGCAAACCACACGTAGGAAGAAGGCCAAATTCAGGTGGTGCTCCAATCTTGCAGGATGGAGCTTGCTGTAAGCAGGGATTTCTAAGGCACTTTCTCTGACAAAAGTTTAACATAGCTTGACTCAAGATGTCCCAGACTTTTATCCCACACCTCTCAAGCCCTTAGTTCTAAGGCTTCACCCTTGGAAAAGACCACATAGCCTCTTCTCACAGTGTGTTTCCTTCAGCAGAGGAAGAAGCTAAAGAAATGTGCTATCCCCTTCCTGGTTTCTCTCTCTTTACTGGAAAATTAGCTTAATTCATTTCACCTATGTGCCTCTAGGTGGGGCTTGGTTTTACTTGTCAAGCCTAAACACTTTCAGCTGGGCCAGTAATGAGTGGCCTCTCCAGAAAATAACAATGGTATTGATTTTAAAAATAACACGGAGACTTGTAGAAATTTAGAAACTATGTGGCAGCACAGAGAAGAAAATAAAAATGACCAATAACTACCATTAAATTTTGTAGAATAGACTTCTAGTCATTTTTTCCTTTTTTTTTTCTCTATGCATGGGCAATAGATAGTTACAAAATAATTTTTCTCATGGAAAATTTCAAAAAGATACAAAAGTAGGCAGACTAGTGTCAAAACTCCAGTGCACCCATCAGTTCAGTTCAGCCGCTCAGTCGTGTCCGACTCTTTGTGACCCCATGAATCGCAGCACACCAGGCCTCCCTGTCCATCACTAACTCCCAAAGTTCACTCAGACTCACGTCCATCGAGTCAGTGATGCCATCCAGCCATCTCATCCTCTGTCGTCCCCTTCTCCTCCTGCCCCTATTCCCTCCCATAAGCCCGCACAATTAATAATTCATGACTAAACTTATTTTTCATCCATACTCAAACCCAGGTACTCTCTTACTCCAGGTTATTTTGAAGCCATCTAGACACCAGAGCATTTCAGCTGGAAAAAGTTCATTATGTACTTTTATAAAATAAATGAGCTTTTCATTAGTCATGATCTAATACCATTATTTCACCTGCAAGTTTAACAATAGTTCACATCATTTAACAATAGTTCATATCAAAGTGGAAATACGAACACTAAATATGGGCAGTTCATATCATAATACATCCATATTTAGTGTTCATATTTCCACTTTCTCATGAATCTTTCCTTGGTTAAGTGTTTGAATCAGGATAAAATTTAGGTCTACATATTGCTATGAGTTGGCTTGTCTCTTATATCTTACCTCCTCAAAGTGTAGTCAGGATGCAGCACCCTGGGCTCCCATGGGAGCTTGTTAGATATGCAGAAGCTCAGCCAATCCCCACCCTACCCAGACCATCTCAGGCAGAAACTGCATCATAACCGGATACCAGGTGATTCATATGCCTAGTAATTAAAGTCTGATGCTCAATGTTTTTAAGTCTCTTTTAATCTAAGTTTCTCTCTCTTCAGCCTCTTTCTTCATACATCTTTTTAAAACATCTACATTGTCTTCCCAAATTTTTCATAGTGTGATAATGCTAACTGTAGCCTCATGGTAATGTATAACACTACTTTTAATATAAAATGGAATTATATCTAAAGGCCTGGTCAGAAGCAGGTTCATTTTCTGGGCAGGGCTTACATCACCCAGTCTTTCAAACCTAGAAGGCCGAGCACTGNGTCCATCGAGTCAGTGATGCCATCCAGCCATCTCATCCTCTGTCGTCCCCTTCTCCTCCTGCCCCCAATCCCTCCCATAAGCCCGCACAATTAATAATTCATGACTAAACTTATTTTTCATCCATACTCGAACCCAGGTACTCTCTTACTCCAGGTTATTTTGAAGCCATCTAGACACCAGAGCATTTCAGCTGGAAAAAGTTCATTATGTACTTTTATAAAATAAATGAGCTTTTCATTAGTCATGATCTAATACCATTATTTCACCTGCAAGTTTAACAATAGTTCACATCATTTAACAATAGTTCATATCAAAGTGGAAATACGAACACTAAATATGGGCAGTTCATATCATAATACATCCATATTTAGTGTTCATATTTCCACTTTCTCATGAATCTTTCCTTGGTTAAGTGTTTGAATCAGGATAAAATTTAGGTCTACATATTGCTATGAGTTGGCTTGTCTCTTATATCTTACCTCCTCAAAGTGTAGTCAGGATGCAGCACCCTGGGCTCCCATGGGAGCTTGTTAGATATGCAGAAGCTCAGCCAATCCCCACCCTACCCAGACCATCTCAGGCAGAAACTGCATCATAACCGGATACCAGGTGATTCATATGCCTAGTAATTAAAGTCTGATGCTCAATGTTTTTAAGTCTCTTTTAATCTAAGTTTCTCTCTCTTCAGCCTCTTTCTTCATACATCTTTTTAAAACATCTACATTGTCTTCCCAAATTTTTCATAGTGTGATAATGCTAACTGTAGCCTCATGGTAATGTATAACACTACTTTTAATATAAAATGGAATTATATCTAAAGGCCTGGTCAGAAGCAGGTTCATTTTCTGGGCAGGGCTTACATCACCCAGTCTTTCAAACCTAGAAGGCTGAGCACTGAAGAGACAATGCTTTCCAGCTGAAGTGCTAGAGAAGACTCTTTAGAGTCCCTTAAACAGCAAGAAGAGCAAACCAGTCAGTCATAAGGGAAATCAACTCTGAATATTCATTGGAAGGACTGATGCTGAAACAGAAGCTCTAATGCTCTCAACACCTGATGCGAAGAACTGACGTATTAGAAAAGACCCTGATGCTGGGAAAGATTGAAGGCAAGAGGAGGATGAAGCAGAGGATGAAATGGTTGGATGGCATCACTGACGCAAAGTACGTGAATTTGAGCAAACTCTAGGAGATAGTGGAGGACAAAGGAGCCTGACATGCTGCAATCCATGGTGTCAAAACAGAGTCAGACATGATTAGTGACTGAACAACAACAATAACCTACTTGGTTATAAGCTAGTTTCCTCCCTATTGATAAAACTGCTTTGACCACCTCTTACACTAAGTCGGCATCAATCATCACATTCCATGGATACTGCAATAAGAACACTCTTAAAGCCACTTTCAGAGAAAGCCCAGTTGATAGAATTAAAATGAATACTTGCTGTGAAACATAGTCTAACCTCAACTTTGTTACTCATTTTGATGAGTCTAGTGCACGTTGTCATTTACAGAAGTAAAATGTTAGAGTAAGTGATTTATACATTTCATTCTGATTTTGAAAAAGAATTTAATTCTAATGAATTTTGTATGCTTTAGTGTTCTTTAAATTCTTATGAGTCAGAGTTGATATTCTACCTATTATTTTTTTATGCCACTAAGCTTCTAATACCATGCTTTACTTATAGCAAGGTTTATTACCTGTATGCTGAATTAACTTTTCAGATTCTTTCTGGGTTGTTGAGCTAGAGTGTATAGCTCTGACTCTTCAAATCATGCCCAGCTGAAGTCTTGTGAGTATTTACTGAATGATTCTTATTTACAAGGCATCGTGCTTGTTTAAATCTGATGTCAGATAAGTTCGGTTTTTTAGGGAAGTTCTCTGTAAAATATAAAGTCTAAAATGGTCCCCTGAACGAGACAGATGTATTCCTTTAAACTGGGCCACTGTAACAGGTTGAATACAGGTAACAATCTTAAGATCCATATTTATTTATAAGAAGAGATTTCTCTCTGACATAATTTCTAATTATGCCTCCGTTCTCAATGGAATGCCTGCAGCATTAACTGGAGGTGGAGATGGTATAAAATCCAGAGCTTCTGATAAATATGTTCCTAGTTTTCTCTGATGTCATCTTGAAGAGACCCAATTTAGGAGTGTCCTGCCTACAGGTCAAAGACAACAGTCACACCTTAACAAGGAACCACGGTTATAACACATCTCTGCAGGTTCTATCAGGCACTGACTTACTTTGTCCTTTAAAAGAAAAGAAATTTTAAAAAAAGAACTAGCCTAGGGGCTGAATCCATCTAGGGGAGGAAAACAGATACTTGAGCCTGACACTGCTACAGGCAAAGTGCTAGAGGAAGGTTTTTCTCACATATCACCGGAAGGCAAACATCTTGTAACTCCTTTGAGCACAGAACTCTTGTACTCTTGACTCCTTTCCACATAAAACAGGGGAAGGGCGAGCGGTTGGGCGAGCGGTTGAAATAGCTTCATTTTGAAACATATTTATGGAAAAAAAACACACACACAAACACAAATAACAAGTGTGTTGCCCAGAGTTTTCAAGATTAAACTATATTTGAGGCAAAACGATCTAGCCCAGCTGCACATTTTGATTATATTTTAAGAGAAAGAAGATTCTAGTGTCCCTCGTTGTGCATTTATAACACAATATAGAATCACATACATTGAAGATCAGAATAATTTGAGAGTTATTTTTTGCTTGAGAAACAAAAATACTATTTGGAAATGGCAACAGTCAAAAGAAATGGAATTGTGAATATAGGCAAATATATGAAAAAGCAAGGCCTTTGGAAATTCATGAATGCCATGGTCAAATAAATACAGAGGTTTACTAAAAGATGTGAGATATTCCACCATAGAAAATCTTTGTTTACCTACAATCCAAACATCCAGATGTCTGGAGCTGCACTTTACTTTTGTGAGAGTTAACAGGATGATTAGGTTATGACCCTGAACATTTCAAAGCCACCAGAACTTTCAAAAGCTCAAGACTTATATTTCCAGTTGCTTCCTTGACATCTTTCCCCAGATACATCAAAGGCATCTGGAATTTAGCTTTGTCAAATTGAAGACCTGATTTCCTCTTGCAAACTGGATAGTTTTCATTCTTGCCTCATCACAGCAAAGGGCCCCACAGTTTACCAAGAAACTTCAGTCAGAAGCCCAGGAGTCAGGCCAGCTTCACGGGCTTGTGTCCAGCAGAGTCACGCAGAACACGCACTGAGAAAGGTCCTGCACTTAAAGTTGAATGCTTTGTGGCTGCCGTCTTGAATTTATTAATTGGTCTTCTAACAGTGAAGCACCCCAAAGGCTTGGAGCTTCGATTCACATGAGGCGTTGCGTCGTGCCACCTCCCTGCCTCCCAGGACAGGTTGTCAGTCTCTTGTTTCCTGTCCCATGGCATGCTGAGTCATCCCTAGATGCCCCTTTCCTGTTACTGCCATTTTGTCCTCTGCCCTTGACGGTGACCAGATCATGTTGGTGGCCGGAAAAAGCACTGAGTTTTGCAATGGGGACCTGAGCACAGCTCCACGGACAGTCAAAGGTAAGCACATTTAGCCTGTGTTGTCTCAACAGAGAATAGTAGTGGCCGTCATAGTCTTGGGCTGGCAGTGCCATCATGTATGTAAGAGCTAATTGGAGAGGGAAGCCTCTTTCCCAAACCCCATCCAGGTACCAAATACATCCTCTTGCAGAGGCCACAATACCTTGGGGGTTGCCTGTTTCCTATGGTTGAAGCAGCAGGCCTATGGAAGCAGGGGATTAACTTCCCAGTACAGGGCACAATACACCCATCTATCCCATTGTTGACAAGACAGTAAACCCAGCAGTTAGCTTGACTATGCCCATACTGAGTTATGGGACAGAAACCAGGGGTAGCTGTGAGGGTCTGGACTTTGTCCTACAAGTATCCTGATTCCCAAGGGAGAACGGCATTAAAAAGCAAATAAAAACATCATGACAGATGAAGAAAAAGACCATGGATGAGAAGAAACAGTTTTGTATTTTTAGTGACCCTTTTTTCCTGTTCTTTGAACAAGGAACCCGCATTTTCATTTTTCACTGGGCCCTACATGTTACACACCCAGCCCTACCAGGAGACATCATTTGGACGTCTGTATTTTCTGCTTACAAGCTCTGATATTTCCACTGCCAAAGTAGACTCTGTGTTCACATCTCTCCACCACACATCTCTTCCCTCCAATACTTTATTAACCTTCCATCAAGGCCTGGCTGCCATAGTCTCTTCACAACACCCAGAATAATCTGTTGAAAAATTGAAGTTACTTTAAAAACTGAGAGGCTCTGCATCATACTTAGAACAATGTTTGAAGTTTTGAAGGCAGGGCTGGCTGCTTCCATTCTATAGGCCCTTCCTTATACAGAGCTTTCCAGATATCCTTCCTAAGTTTTACTCCTACACTATGCTGTTTCCTTCATGCAGCATATGTTGATTTATGCATTTGCTTCTTTATTTTTCACCTGTTTTCTATTTGCCTCCTACTCTCATCTGTAGACTTCATGGGGACAAGTCTTTTCTCAGACAATCTCTATCTGGTAGAAGGCTTGAGCACAGTACTCAACAGTTGTCTATTAATTTAATAAATATCCATTATAGCTATAGGATCTGATCCATTATACATCAATTTGGAAACTTTAGAAGTGGGAAACCTGGATATATTATGAATAGGTATCAAGTTTACCACAAAGCAGACAACTCTTGTATCTCCCCATGTGGTCACATACAAATTAGTATATTAATTTTTAAGTTTAAACCAATCATTGAAATGTTGAGTAGGGTATTTATGAATCTTATTTTGATGGAAGAATGGAAATTCTGTGTTACTTTNCGCAAAGTACGTGAATTTGAGCAAACTCTAGGAGATAGTGGAGGACAAAGGAGCCTGACATGCTGCAATCCATGGTGTCAAAACAGAGTCAGACATGATTAGTGACTGAACAACAACAATAACCTACTTGGTTATAAGCTAGTTTCCTCCCTATTGATAAAACTGCTTTGACCACCTCTTACACTAAGTCGGCATCAATCATCACATTCCATGGATACTGCAATAAGAACACTCTTAAAGCCACTTTCAGAGAAAGCCCAGTTGATAGAATTAAAATGAATACTTGCTGTGAAACATAGTCTAACCTCAACTTTGTTACTCATTTTGATGAGTCTAGTGCACGTTGTCATTTACAGAAGTAAAATGTTAGAGTAAGTGATTTATACATTTCATTCTGATTTTGAAAAAGAATTTAATTCTAATGAATTTTGTATGCTTTAGTGTTCTTTAAATTCTTATGAGACAGAGTTGATATTCTACCTATTATTTTTTTATGCCACTAAGCTTCTAATACCATGCTTTACTTATAGCAAGGTTTATTACCTGTATGCTGAATTAACTTTTCAGATTCTTTCTGGGTTGTTGAGCTAGAGTCTATAGCTCTGACTCTTCAAATCATGCCCAGCTGAAGTCTTGTGAGTATTTACTGAATGATTCTTATTTACAAGGCATCGTGCTTGTTTAAATCTGATGTCAGATAAGTTCGGTTTTTTAGGGAAGTTCTCTGTAAAATATAAAGTCTAAAATGGTCCCCTGAACGAGACAGATGTATTCCTTTAAACTGGGCCACTGTAACAGGTTGAATACAGGTAACAATCTTAAGATCCATATTTATTTATAAGAAGAGATTTCTCTCTGACATAATTTCTAATTATGCCTCCGTTCTCAATGGAATGCCTGCAGCATTAACTGGAGGTGGAGATGGTATAAAATCCAGAGCTTCTGATAAATATGTTCCTAGTTTTCTCTGATGTCATCTTGAAGAGACCCAATTTAGGAGTGTCCTGCCTACAGGTCAAAGACAACAGTCACACCTTAACAAGGAACCACGGTTATAACACATCTCTGCAGGTTCTATCAGGCACTGACTTACTTTGTCCTTTAAAAGAAAAGAAATTTTAAAAAAAGAACTAGCCTAGGGGCTGAATCCATCTAGGGGAGGAAAACAGATACTTGAGCCTGACACTGCTACAGGCAAAGTGCTAGAGGAAGGTTTTTCTCACATATCACCGGAAGGCAAACATCTTGTAACTCCTTTGAGCACAGAACTCTTGTACTCTTGACTCCTTTCCACATAAAACAGGGGAAGGGCGAGCGGTTGGGTGAGCGGTTGAAATAGCTTCATTTTGAAACATATTTATGGAAAAAAAAAACCACACACAAACACAAATAACAAGTGTGTTGCCCAGAGTTTTCAAGATTAAACTATATTTGAGGCAAAACGATCTAGCCCAGCTGCACATTTTGATTATATTTTAAGAGAAAGAAGATTCTAGTGTCCCTCGTTGTGCATTTATAACACAATATAGAATCACATACATTGAAGATCAGAATAATTTGAGAGTTATTTTTTGCTTGAGAAACAAAAATACTATTTGGAAATGGCAACAGTCAAAAGAAATGGAATTGTGAATATAGGCAAATATATGAAAAAGCAAGGCCTTTGGAAATTCATGAATGCCATGGTCAAATAAATACAGAGGTTTACTAAAAGATGTGAGATATTCCACCATAGAAAATCTTTGTTTACCTACAATCCAAACATCCAGATGTCTGGAGCTGCACTTTACTTTTGTGAGAGTTAACAGGATGATTAGGTTATGACCCTGAACATTTCAAAGCCACCAGAACTTTCAAAAGCTCGAGACTTATATTTCCAATTGCTTCCTTGACATCTTTCCCCAGATACATCAAAGGCATCTGGAATTTAGCTTTGTCAAATTGAAGACCTGATTTCCTCTTGCAAACTGGATAGTTTTCATTCTTGCCTCATCACAGCAAAGGGCCCCACAGTTTACCAAGAAACTTAAGTCAGAAGCCCAGGAGTCAGGCCAGCTTCAGGGGCTTGTGTCCAGCAGGGTCACGCAGAACACGCACTGAGAAAGGTCCTGCACTTAAAGTTGAATGCTTTGTGGCTGCCGTCTTGAATTTATTAATTGGTCTTCTAACAGTGAAGCGCCCCAAAGGCTTGGAGCTTCGATTCACATGAGGCGTTGCGTCGTGCCACCTCCCTGCCTCCCAGGACAGGTTGTCAGTCTCTTGTTTCCTGTCCCATGGCATGCTGAGTCATCCCTAGATGCCCCTTTCCTGTTACTGCCATTTTGTCCTCTGCCCTTGACGGTGACCAGATCATGTTGGTGGCCGGAAAAAGCACTGAGTTTTGCAATGGGGACCTGAGCACAGCTCCACGGACAGTCAAAGGTAAGCACATTTAGCCTGTGTTGTCTCAACAGAGAATAGTAGTGGCCGTCATAGTCTTGGGCTGGCAGTGCCATTGTGTATGTAAGGGCTAATTGGAGAGGGAAGCCTCTTTCCCAAACCCCATCCAGGTACCAAATACATCCTCTTGCAGAGGCCACAATACCTTGGGGGTTGCCTGTTTCCTATGGTTGAAGCAGCAGGCCTATGGAAGCAGGGGATTAACTTCCCAGTACAGGGCACAATACACCCATCTATCCCATTGTTGACAAGACAGTAAACCCAGCAGTTAGCTTGACTATGCCCATACTGAGTTATGGGACAGAAACCAGGGGTAGCTGTGAGGGTCTGGACTTTGTCCTACAAGTATCCTGATTCCCAAGGGAGAACGGCATTAAAAAGCAAATAAAAACATCATGACAGATGAAGAAAAAGACCATGGATGAGAAGAAACAGTTTTGTATTTTTAGTGACCCTTTTTTCCTGTTCTTTGAACAAGGAACCCGCATTTTCATTTTTCACTGGGCCCTACATGTTACACACCCAGCCCTACCAGGAGACATCATTTGGACGTCTGTATTTTCTGCTTACAAGCTCTGATATTTCCACTGCCAAAGTAGACTCTGTGTTCACATCTCTCCACCACACATCTCTTCCCTCCAATACTTTATTAACCTTCCATCAAGGCCTGGCTGCCATAGTCTCTTCACAACACCCAGAATAATCTGTTGAAAAATTGAAGTTACTTTAAAAACTGAGAGGCTCCGCATCATACTTAGAACAATGTTTGAAGTTCTGAAGGCAGGGCTGGCTGCTTCCATTTTATAGGCCCTTCCTTATACAGAGCTTTCCAGATATCCTTCCTAAGTTTTACTCCTACACTATGCTGTTTCCTTCATGCAGCATATGTTGATTTATGCATTTGCTTCTTTATTTTTCACCTGTTTTCTATTTGCCTCCTACTCTCATCTGTAGACTTCATGGGGACAAGTCTTTTCTCAGACAATCTCTATCTGGTAGAAGGCTTGAGCACAGTACTCAACAGTTGTCTATTAATTTAATAAATATCCATTATAGCTATAGGATCTGATCCATTATACATCAATTTGGAAACTTTAGAAGTGGGAAACCTGGATATATTATGAATAGGTATCAAGTTTACCACAAAGCAGACAACTCTTGTATCTCCCCATGTGGTCACATACAAATTAGTATATTAATTTTTAAGTTTAAACCAATCATTGAAATGTTGAGTAGGGTATTTATGAATCTTATTTTGATGGAAGAATGGAAATTCTGTGTTACTTTGGAATTTTAAGTTGATTTAAAATTGATTAAATTTGTTGAATTTTAAGTTGATTAAATCAACTTAAAATTTTAAGTTGATTTAAACATTATCTAGAGGGATACACTCAAAATTCAGCAAGTTTTCTATCTCGCTCCCTCCCTCCCTTCTTTCCATCTTTCCTTACTTTTGGTAATAGTCCAGAAAACTCACCCTTCAAATTTCATTATAAAGTTTAATAAGGCAAATAAAATTGTCTTTTAGGTAAAATGTTCAGTATTTATTTCAGTTAGTATTTTAATTTCTGGTAAAGGTCTATGTGACAGGCTGAAAATGCAGAGTACATTGTGCTAAATGCCAGGCTGTATAATTCACAAGCTAGAATCAAGATTGCCAGGAGAAATATCAACAACCACAGATACACAGATGATACCACTCCAATGGCAGAAACAGAAGAGGAACTAAAGAGCCTCTTGATGAGGGTGAAAGAGGAGAGTGAAATGCTGGATGAAAACTCAATATTCATAAAACTAAAATTATGGCACCCAGTCCCATTAATTCATGGCAAACAGAAAGGTAAAAAGTGGAAGCAGTGACAGATTCTCTTTTTTTGACCTCCAAAATCACTGTGGATGGTGACTGCAGCCATAAAATGATAAGATACTTGCTCCTTGGAAGGAAAGCTATCACAAACCTAGACAGACCTCACTTTGCCAAAAGAAGTCTGGATAGTCAAAGCTATGGTTTTTCCGGTAGTCGTGTATGGATGTGAGAATTG
Organism: Raphicerus campestris; assembly: GCA_006410735.1. Taxonomy (NCBI): domain Eukaryota; kingdom Metazoa; phylum Chordata; class Mammalia; order Artiodactyla; family Bovidae; genus Raphicerus; species Raphicerus campestris. The sequence continues at coordinate 99,595 of SJYW01012923.1, forward strand.
GACCATAAAGAAGGCTGAGTGCTGAAGAATCGAAGTTTTTAAATTGTGGTGCTGGAGAGGACAGAAGACTCTTGAAAGTCCCTTGGGCTGCAAGGGGATCAAACCAATCAATCCTAAAGGAGATCAACCCTGAATTTTCATGGGAAGGACTGATGCTGAACCTGAAGCTCTAATACTTTGGCCACCTGATGCAAAGAGATGACTCACTGGAAAAGAGCTGACTCTGGGAAAGATTGAAGGCAGGAGAAGGGGGGGCAGCAGAGGATGAGGTGGTTGGATGGCATCATCAAGTCAATAGCTATGGGTATGAGCAAGCTCCAGGAGACAGTGAAGGACAGGGTAGCCTGGCATGCTGCAGTCCATGGGGTCACAAAGAGTCACACACAACTTAGCAACTGAACAACAAAATATGTCCACATCCCAATCCCTGGGACTGTGAAGACTTCACCTCACTTGACAACAGGTTCTTTGCAAGTGACTAAGTGAAAGATCTTATGATGCTGAGATTCACCTGGATTAACCAGTTTGGACCAGTGTAATCAAACTGATCCTTAGAAGAGTGAAGCAAGAAGGTCAGAAACAGAGAGATCAGAAAATGCTACCTTGCTGTTTTTAAAAGACAGAGGATGGGGACATGAGACAAAGAAAGCAGGTAACCTCTGGAAAGTTAGAGAACACAAGGAAATGGATCTCCTCTAGAGTCTCCAGAAGGAATACAGCCCTGCTGATACTTAATTTTAGGACATCTGCCCTGCAGAAACATAGGATAGTACATTTGTATTCTTCTAACCAGCAAATCTGTGGTCTTGCAGCAGCCACAGAAACTAACACGGCTTATGATTAGAGACATTTGTTTAGTTTGTGTGTTTATAGAGTGTATAGCAGAAGCATAGGTGAAAAAACAACCTTAGTACATGATCTACCCTGCTATTTCCTAAACTTGTCTAGGGATCAGAGCCTTGTAGGGAATTTGTTGTAAACACGACATCCAGTACTCCTTCCTTAGACACTGTGGTCAAGAATTCTGGTCTAATACAGGAAACAAAGCTCATGAAAATGAAATGATGTTCCTAAGGCTGCAAAAATATTCAACAGCCTGTCAAGAGCAAAACTCTAAACATCAACCTGCAGTACTGAGATTACTGTTCCACACTGAGATTTTATACTGACCGTGAAAGGATCTTACAAACAACTTACAGAGATTAGAGCATAATTTTGTTTCATAAAAGATTAACATGTTTCAAATAATTGAATCATAAAAGTGAGAGGGAAATTTAAGCAACATTAAAGAGTCTTAAGGATCTATTATAGAAGTGAATGTTTGTGTTCCCTCCAAATTCTTATATTGAAGCCCTAACCCCAGGGGACAGTATTTAGAGATGGGCCCTCTAAAGAAGTAATCAAGATTTAATGATATAGTAATGATGAGTTTAGGGTCTTTATACAAAGAGACACAGCAAGTTTGTGCCTGAGCTCTCTCTTGGTACATGTACACAATGGAACGGTCGTGTAAGCACACAGTGAAAAAAATGGCCATCTGCAAGCCAGGAAGAAGTCTTAACCAGAAACTGATCCTGTTGGACCTTGATGTGGGACTTCCAGCTTCCAGGACTGTGAGAAAATAAATTCCTGATGTTTAAGCCTTCTAGTCTGTGGTATTTTATTATGTCAGCCTGAGCTGAATAACACAGGACCAAAAAGCCAGGTGCATGTGTGGCCCTGAATTGAATGCTGATTTAAGAAAACCAGCCTAAGAAAGGGCTTATTTGGTTCAACTGGGGAAATCTGAATGAAGTCTGGGTATTAAATTAGATGAAAACACATTGAAATGGAAAAGTGAAGCTTATGAACTGAAAATACACAGATTACAAAATAATATGTATAGCATTATGTCATGCTGTAAAAAATACAAAACTGTGTATATGCATATGTGTATATATATATTTATAAATTAAAATTTTCTACTATGTATATGTATTGAAAGTGAAAGTTAGTCACTCAGTCATGTCTGACTCTTTGCAAACTCATGGACTATATAGCCTGCCAGACTCTCCATCCATGGGATTTTCCAGGCAAGAAAAGAATACTGGAGTAGGTGTCCATTCCCTTCTCCAGGTGATCTTCCCAACTCAGGGATCAAACCCAGATCTCCTGCATAGTAGGCAGATTCTTTATAATCTGAGCCACAGGGAAGCCCCATATATATGTATTACTTCCATATAAAATTAAATATCATTTTAAAAAACTGATACTAAGTCCTTCTCTNCAAACTCATGGACTATATAGCCTGCCAGACTCCCCATCCATGGGATTTTCCAGGCAAGAAAAGAATACTGGAGTGGGTGTCCGTTCCCTTCTCCAGGTGATCTTCCCAACTCAGGGATCAAACCCAGATCTCCTGCATAGTAGGCAGACTCTTTACAATCTGAGCCACAGGGAAGCCCCATATATATGTATTACTTCCATATAAAATTAAATATCATTTTAAAAAACTGATACCAAGTCCTTCTCTAGGAAAATCCTGTCAATTTATGGAAAGTTTTTATTTTTTTCACACCTTACACTGAACCATTTGCATTATCCCATCTTTCTCCCAGTGAACCAGTCACAATTATGATCAAGTAGCTGTCAGTAAGGAAAGCTGCCAATAGATAAAAAAAGGAAAAGCAACAAGCATCATCTCTCTATTGGGTCCAAGCCTCCGTTAATTTCTAGTTGAGGTAACTCAAGATTCAATCTAATTCAACTAAGATTTGTTGAGTGAATTAACCCATTCCCCCCAAGAAAGTATTCCCAAACATTAAAAAGTTATGTAATGAGATCTAATCAGTCCGTTCTAAAGGAGATCAGGCCTGGGTGTTCTTTGGAAGGAATGATGCTAAAGCTAAAACTCCAGTACTTTGGCCACCTCATGCGAAGAGTTGACTCACTGGAAAAGACTCTGATGCTGGGAAGGACTGGGGGCAGGAGGAGAAGGGGACGACAGGATGAGATGGCTGGATGGCATCACGGACTCAATTGACGTGAATCTGAGTGAACTCCAGGAGTTGGTAATAGACAGGGAGGCCTGGCATGCTGCAATTCATGGGGTCACCAAGAGTCAGACATGACTGAGCAACTGAACTGAACTGAACTGAATACCATCTTCTGTTCTAGTAGAAAAGTATTAGGAACCCATCAGACATGGCAGTAGAGGGATATAACTGAAACATAAAATTTTGATTCTATTCAATTCAACAGCCTTTACTGAGTATTGAACGTGTTCACAGCCCTAGGCTAGAATACTCTACTCCCTCTTACTGGAAATGTTTTATTCTTTCTTCCTTACTTATCTGAATTTCACCTCTTTGTAAAGACCTGCTCCCAGTTTCTCCAAGAAGCCTGATCTGACTTCTCTAGGCTGGAGCAGCTCTTCTCTTTGTCTGAACATGCAGGATGCATAACAATGTCTCTTTGAGCACATGTGAACCTTCAGCCCTCAGTTATATGAATATACATATTTTAACTTTTCTCCCTAGAGAGACTGTAGGGCCCTATGGAGTAGAGTCCTTTTAAAGAATCATCAGTGTTTTCTACACTGTTCTGTTATCTGGTAGACACTGAATACATGTTTGTTGATTGACAAATCTGGGATTTGCCTTTCCCTTGGTCCAAAACTCTAGTACAAAACTGCTAGAGTACAGTTAATACTTGCTGAAACAGATGCCAATTTTTGGTCTTAAANTTTTCTACACTGTTCTGTTATCTGGTAGACACTGAATACATGTTTGTTGATTGACAAATCTGGGATTTGCCTTTCCCTTGGTCCAAAGCTCTAGTACAAAACTGCTAGAGTACAGTTAATACTTGCTGAAACAGATGCCAATTTTTGGTCTTAAACATGGTAATGATCCTTTTCTAAAGAGTCTTGGATTTTACCCTGTTTTCTAAGTGGCTCCACAAAGGGTAGCTCTGGTGTGTTAATTTACAATACAAAGAAGAAATCTCTTCCTTCCAGTCTGTGCCAAATGGGTTGAAAAACTGGAGAACTGGAAGTTTCCACAGTCATGCACTAGGTAACAAGAAAGAAGCTTTTTCACAGGAGTAAAACTGTTCTTTCTCTGCTAGGAGAGCAACTTAAGAAGAAAGAAACAGCCAGGCTGAAAGTTGTGTCTTTGCCCCCACTTTTCCAGTGCTGAGCCAGGAAAATGAGATACTGAAGAGGTGAAATGTTGCCAAACCCCTGAGAAATGAGGCATGTGCTGCTGGGGATGCAAGAGGGCTGGTGACATTTAATTGAGGAATTGCCCAATTTTCCATCTGGTTGAGAAGAAAATCAAGGTGAAACAGTTGGGCCCCGATGTGTGTGACTGAGTTAGAGGCAGGTGCCATCCAATTTCATTTTCTTAAGGCAATGGATCTTAGCAATGAGATGGCTCTGTTCCACTGTCTGAGGACGCAATTAGAAACACAAGAAGCTTCATGTCTTGACTCTGGTTCTTCCAGAAAGACATTTAGAGTATGTTAACTTTTGACCTATCTACCATGCAGCAAATACTGATCATTTAACTGATCACAGTTAAGACATTGGNAATGACAAGATAAGTATTATTTTCTGCAGAAAAGTTTTCTTTCTGGTCTCTAAAACCTCACAGAGAACCTCTTTCAATGTAGCAGAGTCTATCTACATTGGCAGGGAATTAGCACATGCAAGACCCATGTCTGCAAATTTTCTAGACCTCACAGTTTACTCTTTAAAAAGACAATGACTCATTCCTAATTATGTTTTCTCTTGAAGAAAGAACTGTCTCCATGGATTTAAATCACACCTATCATGTACTAGTTAATCTCTGGATGGAATCTGTAAAATTGGAATACAACAAAAGTAAGATTTCTTTGTGCCTTAAGATAAGTCTCTAAGTCAGTTTATATAGATAGCTTTCATTTTAGATAAATTTGACGGGCAGAATTGCCTGCTTTTNCTGTAAAATTGGAATACAACAAAAGTAAGATTTCTTTGTGCCTTAAGATAAGTCTCTAAGTCAGTTTATATAGATAGCTTTCATTTTAGATAAATTTGACGGGCAGAATTGCCTGCTTTTCAAGTTAAGAAATTAAGATCTGAGAACTCTGCAGCTGTTATAAGGTAAACTCAAAGGCCTGTAGAAATGCTAGGTTTTGACTTCCCTGGTGGCTCAGAGAGTAAAGTGTCTGCCTACAATGCAGGAGACCTGGGTTCGATCCCTGGGGCAGGAAGATCCCCTGGAGAAGGAAATGGCAACCCACTCCAGTACTCTTGCCTGGAAATCCCATGTACTGAGAAGCCTGGTAGGCTACAGTCTATGGGGTCGCAAAGAGTTGGATACAACTGAGCGACTTCACTATGAAAGATGAAATAACTGCATTTCTACTTCTTTAAAGGTTCCATCACACTTGCTCTTTTCTCCTTGAACACATGGTGCTCTGCTCTGACTCAGGGCCATTGCACACAATGCTCCTTCTGTCTACTTAACTCTCCTCCCCATCTCTCCATTGTTTTCCTTAGGAAAGTCATCATTCACCTTCCAGACTACATCAGGTCCTCCTTCAGATGCTTTCATGATTCCATGTGTTTTCCCTTCATAACATTTGAACAAAATTTATAATTATGTATCTGTGTTGTAATTTAATAACCTTAATGTCAGCTAATAATAGGAAGAAATTATTTTACAATCTACTTTACCAGTTTCTAGAGAGGCAAACTGCATTACCATTCAACTCTTGCAGAACCACCGAAATAGGCACTCCATTCTACTCTTCTGGTATATAAACTCACCTGATGTAACCACTTTGTTAAAAGTTTTGGCAGCAGGTAGAAGTTGTACTGATAGATGGTAGAATAGAATCTTAAATTAAAAGATGCAAGAGACAAAAGAGACTCACAATATTAGCATTTCAAAGTTGGAAAGCAAACGAATATTCACAAAGGAAAAGTATAAAAAACACCTTAGATGATATTCCTTTGAAATATCTCAATTCTCAAAATACAGAATGGTTATCTAGTGATATCCATTAAGTCCTCCTAATTACCTTATGAAATTTATACTGCAAATATGTAAAAGACAATTATGAAAAATAAAAATTGTCAACAAAATATGTGAGACTAAGGAGTATTGACAGAAAAAAATAACAAGACGTGCTTACATTTACTAAGCAGTTTTGCTATGCTAGGCTCTGAGCTAGACACTTTAACAAATTTTATTTTCACTGCACCCTCTGATATAGTTGGCATAGTCAATAAAGCAGAAGTAGGTGTTTTTCTGGAACTCTCTTGTTTTTCTGATGATCCAATGGATGCTGGCAATTTGATCTCTGGTTCCTGTGTCTTTTCTAAATCCAGCTTGAACATCTGGACGTTCTTGGTTCACATACTATTGAAGCCTGACTTGGGAGAATTTTGAGCACTACTCTACTAGCATGTGAGATGAGTGCAATTGTGCAGTAGTTTAAGCATTCTTTGGCATTGCCTTTCTTTGGGATTGGGATGAAAATTGACCTTTTCCAGTCCTGTGGCCATTGCTGAGTTTCCCAAATTTGCTGGCATATTGAGTGTAGCACTTTACCACCATCATCTTTTAGGATTTGAAACAACTCAGCTGAAATTCGATCACCTCCACTAGCTTTGTTCATAGTGATCCTTCCTAAGGTCCACTTGCATTCACACTCCAGGATGTCAGGCTCTAAGTGAGTGATCACACCATCATGATTATCTGGGCCGTGAAGATCTTTTTGTACAGTCTTTCTCTGTATCCTTGCCACCTCTTCTTGTGCTTTTGTTAGGTCCATAACATTTATGTCCTTTATTGTGCCCATCTTTGCATGAAATGTTCCCTTGTTATCTATAATTTTCTTTAAGAGACGTCTATTTTCTTCCATTCTATTGTTTTCCTCTGTTTCTTTCTTTTAAAAAAATTATTTATTTTAATTGGAGGCTAATTACTTTACAATATTGTGGTGGTTTTGCCATACATTGACATGAATCAGCCATGGGTATACATGTGTTTCCCATCCTGAACCCTCCTCCCACTCCCCTCCCCATACCATCCTCTGGGTCATCTCAGTGCACCAGCCTTGAGCACCCTATCTCATGCATTGAACCTGGACTGGCAATCTGTTTCACATATGATAATATACATGTTTCAGTGCTATTCTCTCAGATCATCCCACCCTCGTCTTCTCCCACAGAGTCCTAAAGACTGTTCTATACATCTGTGTCTCTTTTACTGTCTCGCATACAGGGTTATCATTACCATCTTTCTAAATTCCATATATATGTGTTAGTATACTATTTGGTGTTTTTCTTTCTAAGTTACTTCACTCTGTATAATAGGCTCTAGTTCCATCCACCTCCTTAGAACTGATTCAAATATATTCTTTTTTAATGGCTGAGTAATACTCCATTGTGTTTATGTACCACTGCTTTCTTATCCATTTGTCTGCTGACAGACATCCAGGTTGCTTCCATGTCCTGGCTATTATAAACAGTGCTGCGATGAACATTGGGGTACATGTGTCTCTTTCAATTCTGGTTTACTTAGTGTGTATGCCCAGCAGTGGGATTGCTGGGTCGTATGGCAGTTCTATTTCCAGTTTTATAAGGAATCTCCCCACAGTTCTCCATAGTGGCTGTACTAGTTTGCATTCCCACCAACAGTGTAAGAGGGTTCCCTTTCCTCCAGACCCTCTCCAGCATTTATTATTTGTAGATTTTTGGATAGCAGCCATTCTAACTGGTGTGAGATGGTACCTCATTGTGGTTTTTTGATTTGCATTTCTCTGATAATGAGTGATGTTGAGCATCTTTTCATGTGTTTATTAGCCATCTGTATGTCTTCTTTGGAGAAATGTCTGTTTAGTTCTTTGGCCCATTTTTTGATTGGGTGGTTTATTTTTCTGGAATTGAGATGCATGAACTGCTTGTATATTTTTGAGATTAATTCTTTGTCAGTTGCTTTGTTTGCTATTATTTTCTCCCATTCCGAAGGCTGTCTTTTCACTTTGCTTATAGTTTCCTTCATTGTGAAAAAGCTTTTAAGTTAAATTAGGTCCAATTTGTTTATTTTTGCTTTTATTTCCATTACTCCGGGAGGTGGGTCATAGAGGATGCTGCTAATATTTATGTTGGAGAGTGTTTTGCCTATGTTTTCCTCTTGGAGTTTTATAGTTTCTCATCTTACATTTAGATCTTTAACCATTCTGAGTTTGTTTTTGTGTATGGTGTTAGAAAGTGTTCTAGTTTCATTCTTTTACAAGTGGTTGACCAGTTTTTCCAGTACCACTTGTTAAAGAGATTGTCTTTTCTCCATTGTATATTCTTGCCTCCTTTGTCAAAGATAAGGTGTCCATAGGTGTGTGGATTTATCTCTGGGCTTTCTATTTTGTTCCATTGGTCTATATTTCTGTCTTGGTGCCAGTACCATACTGTCTTGATGACTGTTGCTTTGTAGTATAGCCTAAAGTCAGGCACGTTGATTCCTTCAGTTCCATTGTTCTTTCTCTAGATTGCTTTGGCTATTTGAGGTTTTTCGTATTTCCACACAAACTGTGAAATTATTTGTTCTAGTTCTGTGAAAAATACCATTGGTAGCTTGATAGGGATTGCACTGAATCTATAGATTGCTTTGGATAGTATACTCATTTTCACTATATGAAGTCTTCTAATCCATGAAAATGGCATGTTTCTCCATCTATTTCTGTCTTTTTTGATTTCTTTCATCAGTGTTTTATATTTTTCTATATACAGGTCTTTTGTTCCTTTAGGTAGATATATTCCTAAGTATTTTATTATTTTCCTTGTAATGGTGAATGAAATTGTTTCCTTAATTTCTCTGTTTTCTCATTGTTAGTGTATAGGAATGCAAGGTATTTCTGTGTGTGAATTTTATATCCTGCAACTTTACTATATTCATTGATTAGCTCTAGTAATTTTCTGTTAGAGGCTTTATGGTTTTCTATGTAGAGAATCATATCATCTGCAAACAGTGAGAGTTTTACTTCTTTTCCAATCTGGATTCTTATTATTTCTTTTTCTGGTCTGATTGCTGGGCCCCAAAACTATGTTGAATAGTAGTGGTAAGAGTGGGAACCCTTGCCTTGTTCCTAATTTTAGGGGAAATGCTTTCAATTTTTCACCATTGAGTTTAATGTTTGCTGTGGGTTTGTCATATATAGCTTTTATTATGTTGAGGTATGTTCCTTCTATACCTGCTTTCTAGAGGGTTTTTTATCATAAACGGTTGTTGAATTTTGTCAGAGGCTTTCTCTGCATTTATTGAGAGAATCATATTTTTTTTTATCTTTCAATTTGTTAATGTGGTGTATTACATTGCTTGATTTGTAGATATTAAAGTATCCTTGCATTCCTGGGATAAAGCCCACTTGGTCATGATGTACAATCTTTTTTAATATACTGTTGGATTCTATTCGCTAGAATTTTTAGGATTTTTGCATCTATGTTCATCAGTGATATTGGCCTGTAGTCTTCTCTTTTTGTGGCATCTTTGTCAGGTTTTGATATTAGGGTGATGGTGGCTTCATAGAATGTGTTTGGAAGCTTGCACTCTTCTGCAATCTTTTGGAAGAGTTTGAGTAGGATAGGTATTAGCTCTTCTCTAAATTTTTGGCAGAATTCAGCTGTGAAGCTGTCTGGTCCTGGGCTTTTGTTTGCTGGAAGATTTCTGATTACAGTTTTGATTTACGTGCTTGTGATNTCTTCTGCAATCTTTTGGAAGAGTTTGAGTAGGATAGGTATTAGCTCTTCTCTAAATTTTTGGCAGAATTCAGCTGTGAAGCTGTCTGGTCCTGGGCTTTTGTTTGCTGGAAGATTTCTGACTACAGTTTTGATTTACGTGCTTGTGATGGGTCTGTTAAGACTTTCTATTTCTTCCTGGTTCAGTTTTGGAAAGTTGTACTTTTCTAAGAATTTGTCCATTTCTTCCAAGTTGTCTATTTTATTGGTATATAGTTGCTAATAGTAGTCTCTTATGATCCTTTGTATTTCTGTGTTGTCTGTTGTGATTTCTCCATTTCCATTTCTAATTTTGTTGATTTGATTTTTCTCCATTTGTTTCTTGATAAATCTGGCTAATGGCTTGTCAAATGGATTTATCGGAGAAGATAATTAAAATTGACAAGCCATTTCCCAGCCTCTATTTCTTTCAATTGATCACTGAGGAAGGCTTTCTTATCTCTCCTTGCTATTCTTTGGAACTCTGCATTTAAATGGGTATATCATTCCTTTTCTCCTTTGCCTTTTGTTTCTCTTCTATTCACAGCTATTTATAAGGCCTCCTCAGACAACCATTTTGCCTTTTTGCATTTCTTTTCTTTGGGAATGGTCTTGATCCCCTGCCTCCTGTACAATGTCACAAACCTCTGTACATAGTTCTTTATGCAGTCTGTGTATCAGATCTTTGTGTGTGTATCAGATCTAATCCCTTGAATCTATTTGTCACTTCCACTGTATAATCATAAGGTATTTGATTTAGGTTATACCTGAATGGCTAGTCGTTTTCCCTACCTTTTCCAACTTAAGTCTGAATTCGGCAATAAGGAGCTCATGATCTGAGCCACAGTCAGCTCCTGGTCTTGTTTTTGCTGACTGCATAGAACTTTTCCATCTTTGGCTGCAAAGAATATAATCAATCTGATTTTGTTATTAACCATCTGGTGATGTCCAAGTGTAGAGTCCTCTCTGTTGTTTTTGGAAGACAGTGTTTGCTATGACCAGTGTGTTCTCTTGGCAAAATTCTATTAGTCTTTGCTCCTATAATGAAAAGGACATCTTCTTTGGGTATTAGTTCTAGAAGGTCTTGTAAGTCTTCATAGAATTGTTCAACTTTTTTAGCATTACTGGTTAGGGCATAGACTTGGATTACTGTGATATTGAATGGTTTGCCTTGGAAATGAACAGAGATCATTCTTTTGTTTTTGAGATTGTATCCAAGTATTGCATTTCAGATACTTCTGCTTTATTGACTATGCCAAAGCCTTTGACTGTGTGGACCACAACCAACTCTGGAAAATTCTTAAAGAGATGGAAATATCAGACTACCTCACATGCCTCTTGAGAAATCTGTATGCAGGTCAGGAAGCAACAGTTAGAACTGGACAGAGAACAACAGCCTAGTTCCAAATAGGGAAAGGAGTATGTCAAGGCTGTATATTGTCACCCAGCTTATTTAATTTATATGCAGAGTATACCATGAGAAACGCTGGGCTGGAAGAAGGACAAGCTGGAATCAAGATTGCAAGGAGAAATATCAATAACCTCAGATATACAGATGACACCACCCTAGTGAAGAAGAACTAAAGAGCCTCTTGATGTAAGTGAAAGTAGAGTGAAAATGTTGGCTTAAAACTCCACATTCAGAAAACTAAGATCATGGCATCTGGTCCCATCACTTCATGGCAAATAGGTGGAGAAACATTTGAAATAGTGACAGACTGTATTTTTAGGGGCTCCAAAATCACTGCAGATGGTGATTGCAGCCATGAAGTTAAAAGACTTGGGACTTGGGACTTCCCAAGACTTACTGCTTGGGAAAAAAGCTATGACCAACCTGGACAACACATTAAAAAGCAGAAACATTACTTTGCCAACAAAAGTCTGTGTAACAGTCAAAGCTTTGGTGTTTCCAGTAGTCATGTATGGAGGGAAAGTTGGACTATAGAAAAAGTTGGGCACTGAAAAATTGAACTGTGCTTTTGAATTGTGGTGTTAGAGAAGACTCCTGAGAGTCCGTTGGACTGCAAGGAGTTCCAACCAGTCCATCCTGAAGGAAATCAGTCCTAAATATTCATTGGAAGGACTGATGGTGAAGCTAAAACTCCAGTACTTTGGCCAGCTGATGCAAGGAACTGACTCATTTGAAAAGATCCTGATGCTGGGAAAGACTGAAGGCAGGAGGAGAAGGGGACAATAAGAAGAATGAGATGGTTGGATGGCATCACTGACACAATGGACATGAATCTGAGTAAACTCCATGAGGTGGCGATGGACAGGGAGGCCTGGCGTGCTACAGTCATGGGGTCACAAAAGTCAGACACAACTGAGCAACTGAACTAAACTGAACTGTAATATATTTGAGGGCTTCCCTGGTGGCTCAGATGGTAAAGAATCTGCCTGAAATATATGAGACCTAGGTTTGATCCCTGAGTTGGGAAGATCCACTGGAGAAGGGCATGGCAACCCATTCCAGTATTCTTGCCTGGAGAATTCCAAGAACAGAGGAGCCTGGTGGACTACAGTCCATGGAGTCACAAAGAGTCAGACCCAACTGAGCAACTCACACTTTCACTTTTCACTATGACATATTTACTCAACAAATATTTATCACTGCTTGCAATGCATCCATCCACTATGCTTAGAACAAGACAGACAAGATACCTACCTACATAAAGCATGCAGTCTAACAGGGAAAACATATGTTAAACAGTCTCTTAATGTTTATTGCATAACTGAGGGTAGCCAACTCATTCCAATTTGCCTGAAACATTCCTGGTTTTCAGACTGAAAGATCTGCCTCCTCTGAATACTCTCTCAGTTCTGGGCATATGGGGAGAGTTGGTCCCAAAGCAAAATGAGAAAAGACATACTCAAATATAGTAAGCACTATTACAAAGATGTGTAGGGTTATCTGAACGATGAGTGATTAGCCTTCTTTGACAGATGAAAAAAACTGAGCTTTACAAAAGTTAATATGCCCATGTCGGTAGGTGGTGAAGTGGGAATCTGCAGCCTAGTTGTTGTGACTCCCAGTTACAGGGCTTGATTTCATGTCTGAGTCAGTGGAATACCTTCTGAGACTTATAATTGAGAGTACAAATCTAGACTTGCACTAATTGATAAAAATGCTTCCAAATGGTTTGGTGGAGGAATATTTATCATTATAAGAAACAAAAGATTTCAGAGCAAATCCTTTGGGTCTGCTGAATGCAACTCTATTCCTATTGGAAATGCATGAAAAAGAAATAGCTGCCTATCCTCTGCTATCCCCACCTTTCAGCTGTGGGTGGCTCAGAAACAAACAAAGGAAAGCATTTTTCAGCTTGACTGCAGTCTTTTGTGGGAAACAAATTATGTTTCTTCAAGTGTAAGGAGTAGGGTAGGAGAAGAGGACTGTTAAAAATCGACAGGGCATACCTAAATACCTCCGGGACAGTGGAGCAAAATGCCCTTGCAGGGGGTTTAAGCAGACTACATCTGTTTGTTTTGCTTAGAAAGACACACACCCTTGGTGTAAACTCAGTGAGGGAAGGATTGTGTCTTGCATTGAGCAGTTCTATCTGGCTCGCATCTTTGATAGGATGACACAAAACCAAGTGATCTAGAAAACTGGCAATGTGGGGCAGTTAAAGAGACTGGGTTATGAATTCCCCCATCATGTTAGCTCAAATGATGGAAGGGTCTTTGATTTGTTTTGGTCACTGCTGTACACAGAACAGTATCCTACACAAATAAGCACTCACTAATATTTGATGGACAGATGGATGGATGGAGGGAGGGATGAAGGGATAAATGAATAGATGGATGAGAAGATAATAGTCCTAGTTTATAATTGTGAATGTAGTACCTATATTTACCTACCTGGACCTTGGCTTTCTCATCTATTAAATGGGAGAATTTAACTGCATGAATTTTATCCTTTCCAATAAAATTCACAGTTCTGTGCTCCAAGGTCTATACCTCAGGTTAATAATACATCCACAGATAAGATAATTCTCAGACTATTTGTCTGTTTAGTCGCTAAGTCATGTCCAATTCTTTGCGACCCCATGGACTGCCAGGCTCCTCTGTCCATGGGATTTCCCAGGCAAGAATACTGGAGTGGGTTGACATTTAAGATAATCCTCAGAATCCAGGCACATTTCTAGATGCCCAACTAAAGAAGAACAGTTCAATATATTATGGCATATTCACAAAACAGAAAACAAATTACAACTAACATTGATGTTATATGAGTATATTTATTGACAAACAAATCGCTGATGGTATTGTTAATTTTTAAGAGTTATAAAATCACATAGGCAGTATAGTGTAATCCAAATATGTATAAATGTGCAGACTTAGAGAGAAACATGAAAAGATTCAAACATACATGCTAGCAGTGCTTATCTCTATATAGTGGATTTATGGATGAGTTTATTTTTTTTTTACAATTATTTCCTATCATCTAATTTTCCTTTATGATTATGTTGTTGTCATATAAGATAAACTGGGATAATGATCTAGCATCTATTAGATCCTAGATCTACACTAGTGAAGGGCTGTCATGTAAGAGTTAGAACATGAGCTCTGAAATCAGACAGCTTTGTTCAAATCCTGGTTAACCCCTAGCTACTGTGTGACCTCAGGTAAGTTACTCAACCTCTCTTAGCTCCACTTTCCTCTTGTATAAAACAAAAAGTAATACCCATCTCACAGACTGGCACTGAAGTTTAAAATAAGTAATCTATGCAAAGTGCCTGGCATATATTATACATTCAGTAAATGTTATTACTATACTAAATACAAAGTTGTTTTGTTTTTTTTTAAACAAACCTGCCAAATGGCAGTCATTATCCTCAGACAGTTTTCAACTTGGTGAAAATAGTAAGACTAACACACAAGAAACAAAAAGCATGACAATAATCTCCCAGAGTCATAGATGTAGAATAACTAATGCCACTCTCTCCCTGAATCTTTACATGTGATGAGCTGCCAAGACCAACCTGGTGGGAATGACTTACCTCATCTTCATGCCCACCAACCACTCTCTCAGCTCTGGCTTATCTTTTATCTTTTCATTACATTATGCTCCAAAGGGTTTATTGGCTTCAGTTCAGTTCAGTTCAGTTCAGTCGCTCAGTCGTGTCCGACCCTTTGCGACCCCACGAATTGCAGCACGCCAGGCCTCCCTGTCCATCACCAACTTCCAGAGTTCACTCNGAAATAGTGACAGACTGTATTTTTAGGGGCTCCAAAATCACTGCAGATGGTGATTGCAGCCATGAAGTTAAAAGACTTGGGACTTGGGACTTCCCAAGACTTACTGCTTGGGAAAAAAGCTATGACCAACCTGGACAACACATTAAAAAGCAGAAACATTACTTTGCCAACAAAAGTCTGTGTAACAGTCAAAGCTTTGGTGTTTCCAGTAGTCATGTATGGAGGGAAAGTTGGACTATAGAAAAAGTTGGGCACTGAAAAATTGAACTGTGCTTTTGAATTGTGGTGTTAGAGAAGACTCCTGAGAGTCCGTTGGACTGCAAGGAGTTCCAACCAGTCCATCCTGAAGGAAATCAGTTCTAAATATTCATTGGAAGGACTGATGGTCAAGCTAAAACTCCAATACTTTGGCCAGCTGATGCAAGGAACTGACTCATTTGAAAAGATCCTGATGCTGGGAAAGACTGAAGGCAGGAGGAGAAGGGGACAATAAGAAGAATGAGATGGTTGGATGGCATCACTGACACAATGGACATGAATCTGAGTAAACTCCATGAGGTGGCGATGGACAGGGAGGCCTGGCGTGCTACAGTCATGGGGTCACAAAAGTCAGACACAACTGAGCAACTGAACTAAACTGAACTGTAATATATTTGAGGGCTTCCCTGGTGGCTCAGATGGTAAAGAATCTGCCTGAAATATATGAGACCTAGGTTTGATCCCTGAGTTGGGAAGATCCACTGGAGAAGGGCATGGCAACCCATTCCAGTATTCTTGCCTGGAGAATTCCAAGAACAGAGGAGCCTGGTGGGCTACAGTCCATGGAGTCACAAAGAGTCAGACCCAACTGAGCAACTCACACTTTCACTTTTAACTATGACATATTTACTCAACAAATATTTATCAGTGCTTGCAATTCATCCATCCACTATGCTTAGAACAAGACAGACAAGATACCTACCTACATAAAGCATGCAGTCTAACAGGGAAAACATATGTTAAACAGTCTCTTAATGTTTATTGCATAACTGAGGGTAGCCAGCTCATCCCAATTTGCCTGTAACATTCCTGGTTTTCAGACTGAAAGATCTGCCTCCTCTGAATACTCTCTCAGTTCTGGGCATATGGGGAGAGTTGGTCCCAAAGCAAAATGAGAAAAGACATACTCAAATATAGTAAGCACTATTACAAAGATGTGTAGGGTTATCTGAACGATGAGTGATTAGCCTTCTTTGACAGATGAAAAAAACTGAGCTTTACAAAAGTTAATATGCCCATGTCGGTAGGTGGTGAAATAGGAATCTGCAGCCTAGTTGTTGTGACTCCCAGTTACAGGGCTTGATTCCATGTCTGAGTCAGTGGAATACATTCTGAGACTTATATTTGAGAGTACAAATCTAGACTTGCACTAATTGATAAAAATGCTTCCAAACGGTTTGGTGGAGGAATATTCATCATTATAAGAAACAAAAGATTTCAGAGCAAATCCTTTGGGTCTGCTGAATGCAACTCTATTCCTATTGGAAATGCATGAAAAAGAAATAGCTGCCTATCCTCTGCTATCCCCACCTTTCAGCTGTGGGTGGCTCAGAAACAAACAAAGGAAAGCATTTTTCAGCTTGACTGCAGTCTTTTGTGGGAAACAAATTGTGTTTCTTCAAGTGTAAGGAGTAGGGTAGGAGAAGAGGACTGTTAAAAATCGACAGGGCATACCTAAATACCTCTGGACAGTGGAGCAAAATGCCCTTGCAGGGGGTTTAAGCAGACTACACCTGTTTGTTTTGCTTAGAAAGACACACTTTTCCCTTGGTGTAAACTCAGTGAGGGAAGGATTGTGTCTTGCATTGAGCAGTTCTATTTGGCTTGCATCTTTGATAGGATGACACAAAACCAAGTGATCTAGAAAACTGGCAATGTGGGGCAGTTAACGAGACTGGGTTATGAATTCCCCCATCACGTTAGCTCTAATGATGGAAGGGTCTTTGATTTGTTTTGGTCACTGCTGTACACAGAACAGGATCCTACACAAATAACCACTCACTAATATTTGATGGACAGATGGATGGATGGAGGGAGGGATGAAGGGATAAATGAATAGATGGATGAGAAGATAATAGTCCTAGTTTATAATTGTGAATGTAGTACCTATATTTACCTACCTGGACCTTGGCTTTCTCATCTATTAAATGGGAGAATTTAACTGCATGAATTTTATCCTTTCCAATAAAATTCACAGTTCTGTGCTCCAAGGTCTATACCTCAGGTTAATAATACATCCACAGATAAGATAATTCTCAGACTATTTGTCTGTTTAGTCACTAAGTCATGTCCAATTCTTTGCGATCCCATGGACTGTAGCCTGCCAGGCTCCTCTGTCCATGGGATTTCCCAGGCAAGAATACTGGAGTGGGTTGACATTTAAGATAATCCTCAGAATCCAGGCACATTTCTAGATGCCCAACTAAAGAAGAACAGTTCAATATATTATGGCATATTCACAAAACAGAAAACAAATTACAACTAACATTGATGTTATATGAGTATATTTATTGACAAACAAATCGCTGATGGTATTGTTAATTTTTAAGAGTTATAAAATCACATAGGCAGTATAGTGTAATCCAAATATGTATAAATGTGCAGAGTTAGAGAGAAACATGAAAAGATNTGAGATGTGTATAAGAGACAGGTTATAAGAGTATATTTATTGACAAACAAATCGCTGATGGTATTGTTAATTTTTAAAAGAGTTATAAAATCACATAGGCAGTATAGTGTAATCCAAATATGTATAAATGTGCAGAGTTAGAGAGAAACATGAAAAGATTCCAACATACATGCTAGCAGTGCTTATCTCTATATAGTGGATTTATGGATGAGTTTATTTATTTTTTTACAATTATTTCCTATCATCTAATTTTCCTTTATGATTATGTTGTTGTCATATAAGATAAACTGGTATANAAGATTCAAACATACATGCTAGCAGTGCTTATCTCTATATAGTGGATTTATGGATGAGTTTATTTTTTTTTTACAATTATTTCCTATCATCTAATTTTCCTTTATGATTATGTTGTTGTCATATAAGATAAACTGGGATAATGATCTAGCATCTATTAGATCCTAGATCTACACTAGTGAAGGGCTGTCATGTAAGAGTTAGAACATGAGCTCTGAAATCAGACAGCTTTGTTCAAATCCTGGTTAACCCCTAGCTACTGTGTGACCTCAGGTAAGTTACTCAACCTCTCTTAGCTCCACTTTCCTCTTGTATAAAACAAAAAGTAATACCCATCTCACAGACTGGCACTGAAGTTTAAAATATGTAATCTATGCAAAGTGCCTGGCATATATTATACATTCAGTAAATGTAATTACTATACTAAATACAAAGTTGTTTTGTTTTTTTTTAAACAAACCTGCCAAATGGCAGTCATTATCCTCAGACAGTTTTCAACTTGGTGAAAATAGTAAGACTAACACACAAGAAACAAAAAGCATGACAATAATCTCCCAGAGTCATAGATGTAGAATAACTAATGCCACTCTCTCCCTGAATCTTTACATGTGATGAGCTGCCAAGACCAACCTGGTGGGAATGACTTACCTCATCTTCATGCCCACCAACCACTCTCTCAGCTCTGGCTTATCTTTTATCTTTTCATTACATTATGCTCCAAAGGGTTTATTGGCTTCAGTTCAGTTCAGTTCAGTTCAGTCGCTCAGTCGTGTCCGACCCTTTGCGACCCCACGAATTGCAGCACGCCAGGCCTCCCTGTCCATCACCAACTTCCAGAGTTCACTCAAACTCACGTCCATTGAGTCGGTGATGCCATCCAGCCATCTCATCCTCTGTCATCCCCTTTTCCTCCTGCCCCCAATCCCTCCCAGTATCAGAGTCTTTTCCAATGAGTCAACTCTTCGCATGAGGTAGCCAAAATACACCCAGGGCTTTTTCTCCTTTAGAATGGACTGGTTGGATCTCCTTGTAGTCCAAAGGCTTCATGTCTCTCCAAATTCCCATCTCTCTACACCAGGGGGCCTCAATGGGGGTCCCAGTTTAGTAGTGTTAGTACCACTTGAGAACTTTAGAAATGCAAATTCTTGGGCTCCACCAAAGAGTTACTGAATCTGATTCTGCAAGGATGGAACCTAGTAACTGTGTTACAGAGTCTTTGCTAGATATAATACTATCAGATCAGTTTCCCAAAGGACACATACTTCTGTCTCTCTCTACTCTCCAAATCTCTGTACCTATTGAGTAAATGGTGACAGATTTTCTTCTCCTCTTGTTGAAGGTTTTCCCTCTATGATCTTGCCCCAGTCTACTTCTCCAAGCTCATCTTCAGTGACTTTTTGTCCTCACAAAATGCTCTAGGAAAGTAAAGCACCTAATTCTCCCTGGACATAATGCATGTTATGATTCTATTCATACGTGTCTACACCTTTACGCATGCTAATTCCTAAACGTGTAATGTAATTTCTTCTTTCATCCCATCTTAGATGTTCAAACTCAGGTAAACCTTAAGACTTAGCACTCATCCATAAAACTTCCCCCAGTATACTACCAGTCCCCTACAGAGATGATTGTTTTCTCCTCAGGACATCTGAACCATTCAACTGGCCCAATCATTCCTCATTTCCAATCTTTTCTCCTACCTTCTTTGGACTCATGATATATTAGCTTGGAGTTGGTGATGGACAGAGAAGCCTGGTGTGCTGCAGTCCACGTGGTCACAAAGAGTCGGGCACAACTGAGCAACTGAACTGAACAGAGGGCTATCACAACAAAGTACCACAAACTGGCAACAACAGAACTGTTTTCTCTCACAATTCTGGGGACTAGAAGTCTAAAATTAAGTTGTTATCTGGGCCACGCCTTTTCTCTCAATGTCTGTGTTTCCAGCAATCAGAGTTCCTTGACTCATAGGCACACCACTTCAAGCTCAGCCTCAGTAATCAAATGGCATTCCCCCTGGCATTCTGTGTCCATTCTCCTCTTCCTATAAGTCCACCACTCTTATTGGATTAGAACCCACCTCAACTTAACTTGATTACACCTGCAAAAACCACATTTATAAATAAAGTCACATTCTTTGAAACTGACTGTTGTTAGGATTTATTTCAACATTCTTCCCAATATNGCTTCAGTTCAGTTCAGTTCAGTTCAGTCGCTCAGTCGTGTCCGACCCTTTGCGACCCCACGAATTGCAGCACGCCAGGCCTCCCTGTCCATCACCAACTTCCAGAGTTCACTCAAACTCACGTCCATTGAGTCGGTGATGCCATCCAGCCATCTCATCCTCTGTCATCCCCTTTTCCTCCTGCCCCCAATCCCTCCCAGTATCAGAGTCTTTTCCAATGAGTCAACTCTTCGCATGAGGTAGCCAAAATACACCCAGGGCTTTTTCTCCTTTAGAATGGACTGGTTGGATCTCCTTGTAGTCCAAAGGCTTCATGTCTCTCCAAATTCCCATCTCTCTACACCAGGGGGCCTCAATGGGGGTCCCAGTTTAGTAGTGTTAGTACCACTTGAGAACTTTAGAAATGCAAATTCTTGGGCTCCACCAAAGAGTTACTGAATCTGATTCTGCAAGGATGGAACCTAGTAACTGTGTTACAGAGTCTTTGCTAGATATAATACTATCAGATCAGTTTCCCAAAGGACACATACTTCTGTCTCTCTCTACTCTCCAAATCTCTGTACCTATTGAGTAAATGGTGACAGATTTTCTTCTCCTCTTGTTGAAGGTTTTCCCTCTATGATCTTGCCCCAGTCTACTTCTCCAAGCTCATCTTCAGTGACTTTTTGTCCTCACAAAATGCTCTAGGAAAGTAAAGCACCTAATTCTCCCTGGACATAATGCATGTTATGATTCTATTCATACGTGTCTACACCTTTACGCATGCTAATTCCTAAACGTGTAATGTAATTTCTTCTTTCATCCCATCTTAGATGTTCAAACTCAGGTAAACCTTAAGACTTAGCACTCATCCATAAAACTTCCCCCAGTATACTACCAGTCCCCTACAGAGATGATTGTTTTCTCCTCAGGACATCTGAACCATTCAACTGGCCCAATCATTCCTCATTTCCAATCTTTTCTCCTACCTTCTTTGGACTCATGATATATTAGCTTGGAGTTGGTGATGGACAGAGAAGCCTGGTGTGCTGCAGTCCACGTGGTCACAAAGAGTCGGGCACAACTGAGCAACTGAACTGAACAGAGGGCTATCACAACAAAGTACCACAAACTGGCAACAACAGAACTGTTTTCTCTCATAATTCTGGGGACTAGAAGTCTAAAATTAAGTTGTTATCTGGGCCACGCCTTTTCTCTCAATGTCTGTGTTTCCAGCAATCAGAGTTCCTTGACTCATAGGCACACCACTTCAAGCTCAGCCTCAGTAATCAAATGGCATTCCCCCTGGCATTCTGTGTCCATTCTCCTCTTCCTATAAGTCCACCACTCTTATTGGATTAGAACCCACCTCAACTTAACTTGATTACACCTGCAAAAACCACATTTATAAATAAAGTCACATTCTTTGAAACTGACTGTTGTTAGGATTTATTTCAACATTCTTCCCAATATGTGGAGGAACACAACTCAACCTACAGTAGTGTGCATATATGACATAGTACTCCTAATCCATAGCAAGCTCCTTGAAAGAAGGTTCTTCAGCTCCTTGCTATTTTCCTTTCCCTATGCATCCTCCCCACAGGACCTAGTTCCAAAAAAGAACTCCTTTAGCATATTATAGTTGAATGGATGAAAAAATGACATAGTACTCCTAATCCATAGCAAGCTCCTTGAAAGGAGGTTCTTCAGCTCCTTGCTATTTTCCTTTCCCTATGCATCCTCCCCACAGGACCTAGTTTCAAAAAAGATCTCCTTTAGCATATTATAGTTGAATGGATGAAAAACTAAAGACACAATGTGTAAGGTAACTAAGCACGGGTTACATTAACTAGTAATTAAGTGCTAAACTGTGTGATGTGGTCTATTCAGTTGTGGGGAATTGGGAAGTCAGAGAAAGAGGTCTATGAGGGATGGAGTGCTTAACACAGGTTTCTTAGAGGCAGAGTGGCTTCTTAATGAGTGGACAGAATTTGGAGAAAGAAAGAAAAGAGAGTATAACTTTCCACGTAGGGAAACAGTATGAATCAAAGATTGTGGAAATGAAATTTTTTTTTTCTGTGTATGTAGAACCAGAGCCCTAGCAAGCAGATCTGGAACGAAAGGACACTGGGCAGAAAAGGGAAACAATCTACTGCTTGTCTTATTGTTAGCTCACTGATCACTGTTTGATTTTTCCTCTATTTCTACTGCTTATTTATTATTCCTTAGCTGGTTTCTAAACTCCATTTCTGAGAGAATATAATTGAGTTGGCAGCCTTATATGCCTGTGGAACCCTGGACTTCAATCTCCTGACAGTAATCATCTTCCTGTGCTGGGGGGCAAATGAGAAAGTGAGCATAAAGACCAGGTCTGGTTAAGTTAGTGTAGTATCTCCAATGCCTCCCATAGAAACAGGCTCAATATGTGTATCTTGAATGAATGACAAGATAACTATAAGAATGTCTGCCTGTTATCTATACACATGTGTGTGTGTGTGTGTGTACCTGTATCTGTGTATGTGTATTTATCAGTGGTTATCCCATTCCATTAACTATAGCTTCCTGATCACTGGAAAAGAATGATTCAGTTGTTGCCTTGGGTTCCGAGGCAGTGGTAATTGCTTATTTGACTCCATACTTTGTTGCTTAATCCTCAAACTATATTATTAGTCCATTAGATGGGACTTACATTTATTTCTGTTTTATAATCAGTTGAATACAGCTTTGTTTGACCAATATTAAATATATCAAACAATACTAATGAAAAATCTGCTTGTATTCAAATTCAAATCAGACAATGAGGTTGAAAATGGTGACCTTAATAAATTAATTCTTAAATTGTGGTGTGAAAAGATCAGAAAAGCCTAAAAGCTAAATGCAAAATGTATAATTTTTTTCATAATTTCTCCCTGAATTTCCTCCAGCATTCACACTTATAGTGCATTAAAAAAACAGTCTACATGGTTTGTGATTTTTGTGCTGAATTATATGTCCTCCTAACGGGTAGCATTAACAATGATGATCTTTCTCTGACAAGCAACTGTAGGTTTGGGACAGCATCATGCTTTATTCTCTTCCTTGGGAAGGAGGATTATTAAATTTTTATCTAGTGATTTAGATGAAATATTAAATCTCTTTTAAGGAAAAAAATTCTTCCTAACTTGCTCAGATCTCATAATATGTGTTACGTACATTTTAATGACTTATCTAGTATCACTGCCTTCTTAAGAAAATAAAAATGATATTCTGATTGTAGAGCTCACCATCATTATCATCATAGCAAGTGTTTGTTGAAGAATTCCTATATATTAGGCAGAATTTTCCATACTAATTAAGGCAGAACATTAAGGTTTATAATTTAACCATTGTGATAATGCTATGAGCTAAAAAGTGTGATTACTATTATTTTATACAGGAAAAAACAGATATGAGAAGATAAAGAACTTGTCCTAGGTCATATAGCTAGTAATTCAAGGAGTCAGATTTTAATTCAGATCTCGATGACTAGAGAACATATCTTATACTCATTTTTTTAACAGAAAAAAAAAAGTTAAGCTATAAGAAAATCAACTGATTTAATTAAAAAAATTATAAACCACTGTTCAGGGGCTATTTCTGGGCTTAATGCACATTCCACCCCAATCACAGCTATCAACAATCATTTAACCTAGAAATTCCATAAAATTCAGAGAAAATTGAAATAAAAATTACTTGTTGTGGTGGTCCTCCGGTTTTTTTACAAGTAGATAGTCAGCTGTACAACTTTTTTTTTAACCAAATCTTGCATCTTGACTGATACAAAAAAAAAAGCAGTCTTAGCTTTATTTGCTCATTCATTCATTTATTCATTTTAAGCATACTTACTAAGCATACCAAGTACCTCTCATATATGAGGCTTTGTGAAGAACATATAACATTTAAAAATGTAACCCCTCCCATTAAGGGAGAGAAGGAAATAACTATCATGATATCTGCTATTCAACTGTCATCATATCCCAGTGAAATTAGAATCAGTATCAGACACATAGAAGTCATAGGACAGGAGCCACGCTCTGATTGGCAGCATTCTATTTCATTTGCTCCCCAGGTGGACAAGTCTTCAGAGAATCTTTCCATTCATTCAAAACTCATTTTTAAAGCCTTTCTTCATACTAAGGAGCTAAAGCTGAAATATATTAAAGCACCTCCCTTTCTAGAAAACTCGGTAACCAACTTGGATTTTAGTACTTAATAGAGATAATGTATCAGAAGGAGGGTTTAAAAAAATCACATGGGAATGAATAAGGTTTGCTTTTGATGAAAAGGGCAAATATGCTTTTCTTAAATTTCAAAAATTACACTGCATTTGCTGACCCTGCTTGAAATACCAAAAGGATGTCACTAAAATGCCTTTTTTCATTTGAGAAACCTTATGGGCTGTTTGATAGTAAATAAAACCAGGTATTCAGAAATTATGGGTTAAGCTAAGGGTCTGCAAACTATGCCCCATGGCTAAATATAGCCTGCCCCTTGATTTTACAAATAAACTTTTACTGGAACACAGCCAAATTAATTCCATTGCATACTGTCTCATTCAAGGGCTTTTTCTGGGCTGAGTGCAGATACAACCTCATCTTCACTATTCCCATCATAGCCACCAACAGTCATTTAACCCAGAAATTATATAAGATTCAGAAAAAAAACTGAAGTAAAAAATACGTGTCTTTGTGAAAGACACAAACGGCTAGTAGGGACATCATTAAGTATTAGAAAAATGCAAATCAAAACTACAATGAGGTACTTACTCACACCACCAGAATGGCCAGCATTAAAAAGTCTACAAATGACAAATGCTGGAGAGGATGTGGAGAAAAGGGAACTCTTCTATACTGCTTGTGGGAATACAAGTTGGTACAGTCACTATAAAAAACAGTATGGAGATTCTTTAGAAAACTAAAAATAGCACTGCCATATGGTCCAGCAATCCCACGCCTGGGCATATATCTGAATAAAACTATAATTCAAAAAGATACATGCACCCTAATATTGACAGCACTATTCACAATAGCCAAAACATGGAAAAAAACTAAATGTCTATCAACAAATGAATCAATAAAGAAGATGTGGTACATATTACAATGGAATACTACTAAGCCATAAAAAATGAAATAATGCCATTGGCAGCAATATGGATGCAACTAGAGATTATCATACTAAGTAAGTTAGAAAGAGAACAAATACCATATGATGTCACCTATATGGGGAATCTAAAATACGGCACAAATGGACTTATTTAGAAATAGAATTACTGACATAGAGAACAGACCTGTAGTTGTCAAGGGGTCGTGGGAGAAGGAAGGACTGGGAGTTTGGGGTTTGTAGATGCAAATGATTACACTTAGAATGGATAAACAACAGGCTCCTAATCAGTGACATATGGAACTGTATTCAATATCTAGTGATAAACCATAATGGAAAACAATATAGAAAAGAATGTATATATGCACATAACTGAGTCACTTTGCTATACAGCAGAGATTGGCACAACATTTTAAATCAACAATACTTAATTTTTAAAAATTGAAGGAAAAATATTTGTCTTTGTGGCCAGCCCAAAATAAATAATTTTAAAAGTTTACAAGCAAATAAATATTTATCTGTCTATATTTTCATATTGGTCAGTAGTACAGTACTTTTTGCATGATAGCAGCAGAACTTTGTCATGGCAGAAACCATATCAGGCAAAGTCTAAAGACTGATATTGACATATATTCACTATTGATACTATGTATAAAATAGGTAATTAATGAGAACCTACTTTATAGCACAGGAAACTCTACACAATGCTCTGTGGTGACCTAAATGGGAAGGAAATCCAAAAAGGAGGGCTTACATATGTAAACATATAGCTAATTCACTTTGCTGTCCAGTAGAATTAACACAATACTGTAAAGCAAGTATACTCCAATAAAAATTAATAAAATCTTTTAAAAAATATTTACTATCTGGCCTTTTTAAAAGTTTGCTAACTGTTGCTCTAAACCATCAGACAAATTCTTCCCAAACAGCCATACTCTGCCTGGACTCTTTAGCAACTGCCCCTTCAGAACAGCTTACTATGGGAATTCCAACAGAATCCATGTGGCTGGGAAAAATTAGGTAATGCTATTCTTGAAATCAGTTACATTTGCANGACAAATTCTTCCCAAACAGCCATACTCTGCCTGGACTCTTTAGCAACTGCCCCTTCAGAACAGCTTACTATGGGAATTCCAACAGAATCCATGTGGCTGGGAAAAATTAGGTAATGCTACTCTTGAAATCGGTTACATTTGCAGTTGGTATCACTAGGAAGCTAATGATTAAACTCAACTAATTTCATTTAGGTCTTTCTAAGGACAAAGTCCTTCCATAGGTTGGGCTCAAAGAACTCTTTGATATAAAAATGAAGTTTGTATAATCAAAAATGTATAGATCCAAAGAGTGATACACTTACTTTCGGGATCTTTCCTCTGCCGTATCTGAGATTACTCATTCCTTGTTAGTCTGGGAGCTCAGACAAAATAGTGTACCACTTGTCTCCATCAAGCTCCTTGTTTTAGGATTTCACATATTCCTTTCACCTAGAACACGTACCTCAAGTCATTTTAATACACTTGTAAGTGTGATTATTAGATTAATATTTGTTCTTTAAAAATCTATAATCTTTATGATAATTGTCACCATGTCAATTTCTTGTTCCTTAACAGATTCCTTGAAAGGACTGATGAAGCTCCAATATTTTGGCCCCCTGACGCTAAGACAAGTGATGCTAGAATAGCATCATCGACTCAAGAGACATGAGCTTGAGCAAACTCCAGGACATGATGAAGGGTGAGTGAAGGATGGGGAAGCCTGCCATGCTGCAGTCAATGGGATTGCAAAGAGTCAGACATGATTTGTCAACTGAACAACAACTACAACAACATACTCCTTCCTTAGGAATTCCCTGATGCACTTATTACAGTGTGGGGCACAGAGGAAATCCTAAACAAACATCTTCTGAGTGATATTGTCACTCAACAAGTTTTTATTGCTGTTTACCCCACATAATACTAGCTTGCCAATTTCTTTTTGACTCTCTCAGAGCCCATCAGCGGGGACCACATTTATCAGAAATTCAGTGACTCTTCTTTGATAAACTCAAAGTCCAATCAAGTTTGATTTAACAATAGCCAACTAGAGATACCATCTCTGCTACTCATTTTATAGACAATGTCACCCAGCAGTTCAAAGAAACTTGGTGGCAGCTGTTATTTCACACGAGTGATAATATTTTCATCTTCTAGTCTTCTAAAATAAAAGGCCAGTAGACTGTAAAAACAGCATGAACCATTCTACTACCAGAAGGCCACTGTTTCCTTGTCACCCAGCAATCACTTCTGCTAGATTCCAACGGTTCGCTTTGTCTTTTCTGAATGTGCTCTTGAGAGACCCTGAAATGCAGTTAGGAATTGCAATGACAAATAGCATTTTTTTTTTTAGCAATTTCCATGTTAATAACGGTTTACAAATACGACCACCACAAGGGAGATGAGAATAAATGATGCTAATAGTAGCAGTGAGAAAGGAAATGTAGAAATTATCTCAGTTTTTATCAAAATATCTTCCATGGAATAGTCATGTGGTAAGTAGCCCCATGAAGGAGGAGTTCTATGATCATGTGAATTTGGGGAAAATCACAAAGAATGGGACCATCTTGAAGATGGGCAAAGTGTGTTACCATGTTTAAAACTTCAAGAAACTTTCTACAGTTACAGAAATGTGACACAATTCATCTCAAGAAGGAGAAATTGCTACTGTTCATTCACATCTGGGTTTTTTCCTACCTTTCCTAAGCAAAAGAAGAGTCTCCACCCTTTGCCATATGGTGGAACCCTAAGGCTAGTTTCAATCAATGAAATGTGAGTGTGTGCGTGTGACCGGTGTCACTTTCAAATTCAGGCAGAGAACGGCTTCTGTGTGGGCTTCCAGATTAGTAATTTCCTACAAGGAAATCAGGAGTGCTATGATGTTCCAAAGACAGAGCCATTTGATGGGAATACATCATGTCACTAAGTTACCCCATGCAAGCTGGCTGCCCTGGGAAGTTCCCCAGGTACCACAGGACTTCAAATAAGCAAGAAAAAAAATCCTTTTTAAAGTTAAACCACTGACTCTTCAGAATTCATTTGTTACCACAGCATAACCTACCCTCATTTATCAAACGGTTCTTAAATTGATTTACTACAGAATTATTTATTCTCACAAAAATATATATCACAAAGAAAAATTATTACAGGGAATTGGGCTGGGAATCACCATGATATCAAAAATAGTTTTTTTTTCCTTCCAGAAACCATGGCTAAAAACATTTTGAGCAAATATAGACCAACCTGAGAGATAGAGGGAGAATTCAAGAGAGGAAATTCAAAAGTGGAAGAGAGGTATGAGAGCAGACAACTGGGTTGAAAATCCAAAAACCAGAGTTCTCCCTGCTGCTGCATCCCCTACAGACTTTCTCAGTGTTGTAGACCCAATGTTTCTTCCTTCAACAATCCATTTAACGAGTATCCATTGTATACATCCCAAGGGTATTGCATGATATAAGACACAATTTGGGATTGACACTTGACCCCGCCTTCCTTGATTATTCACTCTGGTGGGCTATTTTCTCTAGTAAAGAGGTACTGTCTATCAGTCTCCTGACATTTACCTCAAACTGCTCTGTTTTGATGGTGACTCCATGGTAAAGAACTGACAGCATATGAAATAACTGACAAAGAATTAATTTCCAAAATTTACAAGCAGCTCATGCAGGTCAATACCAGAAAAAACAATCAACCCAATCAAAAAGTGGGCAAAGACCTAAACAGACATTTCTCCAAAGAAGACATATACATGGCGTGTGTGTGTGTGTGTGTGTGTGTGTGTGTGTGTGTGTGTGTGTGTGAGTTAGCTGTTCGGGCATGTCTGACTCTTTGAGACAATGTGGACTGTACTTGCCAGGCTCCTCTGTCCCTGGGATTCTGCAGGCAAGAATACTGGAGTGGGTTGCCATTCCCTTCTTCAGAGGATCTTCCCAACCCAGGAATTAAACCCAGGTGGTAAACACATGAAATGATGCTCAGCATCACTCATTTTTAGAGAAATGCGCAAATCAAAATCACAATGAGGTATCACCTCACACCAGTCAGAATAGCCATTGTCAAAAAGTCCATAAACAATAAATGCCAGAGAAGATGTGGAGAAAAGGGAACCCTCTTACACTGTTGGTGGGTACAGCCACTATGGAGAATTGTACTATGGAGAACTCCAGTATGTGGAGATTCCTTAAAAAACTGGGAATAGAACTGCCATACGACCCAGAAATCCCACTGCTGGTCATATGCCCTAAAGAAGCCAGAACTGAAAGACACACGTACCCCAGTGTTCACTGGCCGACTGAGCAAGCATGTATGCATGCAGTCACACACTCACGCCCTATCTTGGGAGCCATCCATTCACTTCTACTGAGCAAAGGCTGGAAACATCATGGCCTCCTCCACCTCCCAGTACTTAGGCTGCCATGTCTGGAACCCCAGAAAGCTTGGCAGTGGCTTTGACTATCACTGTGGAAGCCAATGACTGCAGCATCAAACCACAGGGGAACTAATCCATGTGGTCCCCTCTCCTTAAGAGGCTTCCCTGCAAGGATGTTAGACACTGTATTCCAACCAGAAACCCAGCTAGACCTTCTCTAATGCAAAGCTTTAAATTCAGAAAGATAGCCAGGCAAGCGGTAGCCGCAGAAGAAACAAAGGCACTTCAAGTGGCAGTTGAGATGAAGAGAGGAGACATGCATAGGCAAAGACTCTTGAGGCGCCAAGCTTCTCAGATATCTAAGGATGTACTGAGTCAATAACAAATGGTCATCCTGAATGGTGGTCCAGATCTCCATGGCTCCCTGCTGTGGCATCACAGCAAGTTGCCAAAATGTTCTCGCCTGTCTTCCAGGTAACCTGAGCCCACCCCCATCCCTTGGCACTGAAAGGAGCCTCTCTAGCACTTATCAAACTTCTATTCCAACTCCCTTGAGAATGGTAACCAGGGGCTAGTCCTCTTACTAAGTCCTCCACAGTGCTAAAAAAAAACAGTAGACTCACAACTTTAGAAAATATTTAGAAATATTTACTGATCTATCTAGTCAATCTCATCTGCAGAAAGCTTTTAATGAGCTATAAGTGTTTCCGATCTTTTGGAGCTCATATAAACTAAGAATAATCAAATAATAATATAAATAAATAAAATATGTTATTAATTTTATATAAATGTAAAGTCATAATAAAGTTTAAATAATAAACTTTAAAAATATAACTCTAATATTTGATTGGTTGGGTGAGAGGAATATTAAGCACGGTTCTTGACAACACTGGAAAGCAAAGCATAAAGAACCATGTGTGGCACATGTAGTCAAAACCTCCCTTCATTAATAACTGCCATTTAGTATGCCAGGCACATGAGTGGGGGCCTACACATGCTTTCTACTTCAGTCCTTCCAAGATTCCCAGGTCAGAGATGTCATCATTCCCAATTCACAAGTGAGGAGACAGAGGCTCAGAAGGTTCACATCATTAAGCCAAAGTATGTGAGTCCTAGAGTTCTAATTCAAATTCTGTTTTTCCCTAGCTCTTTGAATTCTAATTTTGCATGCTTTACACTGTGCCACACTTAGGGGGAAAAGATGAGCTCTTTTAGCCAGGGAACAAAGAAGCGACAGCTGGGGTAGAAAAGCACACTGTTGTACCATATTTTCCCTGTGCAATTCCTAGTAATCTGACAGCAGAAGATCATTTTCCAGAGTGAGTTTCTCATATAGTAGGGGGAAAATACTTACTATCTGATTCTACCTCTGTCTTTATATTTTGTCATGACAAGAAAAGGAAGAAAGAGAAAAGGAAAATGCAAGAGAGCACGGAGTTTTATGTTTTAAAACAATTAAAAATATTGACTAGAAGCTAACTTTGTCCCATTTATTTTTTTCAAAAGAAATAGGTTCATGTGTTTATACCACAAAAACTTTCTACCTTACCTCCTGTTCTGAAAACCAGTTTCTACCCATTACTAGGAAAAGTATAACAAATGTATGTAAACCTGTTTATTCTATAACTGATATTATAAAATGTGTCAAGTTTACATACTCTGATAATGTTGCAAAAAATTAAAGACTGAGAACTGCTGGAGATAGTATTCTTTAAAGGAAAAAATACTTATTATCTTATTTTAGAGGTCTCAGTTGGCTATTGGCAACAATTCTGTCGCATGATATTTAAATGTTTTAAGAATAACAATTAATAACCAGGATGTAATCTCACATTTCTACTATCTTAAAAGGTGAGCTTATTTTAGGATTTAATGTCTCTGAGGTATTTGTAGAAGCTGCCAAATTCACTGTACAACAACAAAGATAAAATATAGTCAGCATTTAATTGGCAATAAAATTCAGTAATTATTCAGCAATAAAAAAGGAAAGAAATCCTGATATGCGTTACAACATGGGTGAATCTAGAAAATATTCTGCTTTGTGAAAGAAGCCAGACACAAAAGTCACATCTTCTATGATTCCATTTATATGAAATGTCTAATACAGGCAAAGTCATAGACATAGGAAGTATATTAGTAGCTTTGAGAGAATGGGGGAGTAAGCAGGCGAAAATGAGGAACGACATGTAATGTGTGATAGGTTTCCTTTTGGGGTGGTGAAAATATCCTGCATTTTGATCAAGATGATATTTGCACAATTCTGTGAGTATACTCAAAACCACAGAATTGTATGCTTAAATGAGTGTATTGTATAGTATGTGAATTACATGCCTGAGTGGCAAAGAATCCACCTGATAAGGGGAGACATGAGTTCGACTCTAGGTCAGCAAGGTCCGCTGGAGAAGGAAATGACAATCCACTTCAGTATTCTTGCCTGGGAAATCCCATGGACAGAGAAGACTGGCAGGCTTACAGTTCGTGGGGTTGCAAAAGAGTTGGACATGACTTGGTGACTAAACAACAAGAATAATGCTATTCTAAGGGCTTTCCAGGTGGTGCAGTGGCAAAGAATCCACCTGCCAATGCAGGAGATCCAAGAGATGTGGATCAGGATCCCTGGGTGGGGAAGACCCCGGGGGTAGGAAATGGCAACCGACTCCAGTATTCCTGAAAATTCCATGGACAGAGGAGCCTGGTGGGCCAACAATCGATGGGGTCACAAAAGGGNGGCTTACAGTTCGTGGGGTTGCAAAAGAGTTGGACATGACTTGGTGACTAAACAACAAGAATAATGCTATTCTAAGGGCTGTCCAGGTGGTGCAGTGGCAAAGAATCCACCTGCCAATGCAGGAGATCCAAGAGATGCGGATCAGGATCCCTGGGTGGGGAAGACCCCGGGGGTAGGAAATGGCCACCGACTCCCGTATTCCTGAAAATTCCATGGACAGAGGAGCCTGGTGGGCCAACAATCCATGGGGTCATTAAAGAGTTTGACACAGGGAGCATAGCACAGTACAAAGTTATACCATATATTAACACATGAATAAGAAATCTAGAAAACAGTACAGATGAACCTCCTCGCAGGGCATGATTGGAGACTTAGAGACTTGTCCACACAGAGGGGGAGGGCGAGGGCGGGACTAATTAAGATATTAGCGCTGACACACACACATTAGCAGATGCAAAACAGACAGTTAGCGGCAAACTGCCGTCTAGTACAGGGAGCTCACGCCCCACAGCCGTGCCAACCTAGAGGGCTGGGATGCAGGCAGCGGGGATGCAAGACAGCCTCAAGAGGGAGGGTGCAGATGTATACTTATAGCTGATTCACACTTTATTCAGTAGAAACCAACACAACATTGTAAAGTAATTCTCCTCCAATTAACAATAAATCAAAAAATAAATTACCCACAGTGCCCAATGGCAGCCTCTCCCTGAACTACTTTTCTTGTCCTTGGGGCTGGGATCACACTCCTTCCTCTGGCTCATGAGGATCTCATCCATGCCAGGCCATTCCTGCNGGGAGGGTGCAGATGTATACTTATAGCTGATTCACACTTTATTCAGTAGAAACCAACACAACATTGTAAAGTAATTCTCCAATTAACAATAAATCAAAAAATAAATTACCCACAGTGCTCAATGGCAGCCTCTCCCTGAACTACTTTTCTTGTCCTTGGGGCTGAGATCACACTCCTTCCTCTGGCTCATGAGGATCTCATCCATGCCAGGCCATTCCTGCCACTCCCAGCACTCAGCCTGCACCCGTCTACCTCAGTTGCTACCTCTAACCTCCCAGCTGACCCACACCGGGGTCAACACTCCTTGAACATCTGATTGCTGCTCTCATGTGACCACAGGAAGCTTTCCCTGATTCTCCAGAAGCATCCCTGTAAAGAGCTCCCGTGCCCACATGTTTATCCTAGCTTCATTACTGTTCGAGGTGTTTCTACTATTGCGGGTTCCTCCAGAAGGCAGCACCACACCTGGCATGAAATGCATGCTCAGTGAAAATTTCAGAAATGAATGACTTTTTAGTTAAAAAAAAAAAAAAACATATAAAAGCCTTTTCTCTCTCCTTGTCTGTTTTCCCATCAAAGAAATGTAGTTAGAATTTTCCTTAAAACCTTGCAAATAAACTGTTTATTCATGGATGTACTAATGGATCTATGGGTATTAACTAAGCAGATCTTTGCTTTTCTTTTCCACTAATTTCTTTCAGAAGATAGTTATCCTCAAGGAAAGTACCCAACAGAACTGCTAAGACAATGTGTGGTTCAAGGAAGAAACATCCTTCTTTACATGAGCAATGCTTCATTTATTTTCTGTGAAAGTTTTCCCTTTGCTTTGTTTCAGGCATCATCACTCAGCAAATATCTCAAGAGAGCCAGATGGGTGCCGAGGAGAGCACAGCAGTTAGGAGTAAGTTCAAATCCAGCCTCATAAACTGAGTTCAAATATAACCGCCTCCTTTTGCTAGCTACTTGACCTCTTTAAGCGTCAGTTTTCTCATGTATATGGTGGTGGTGGTTTAGTCACTGTCATGTCGGACTCTCTGTGACCCCATGGACTGCAGCCCATCAGGCTTCTCTGTCCATGAAATTCTCCAGGCAACAATATTGGAGTAGGTTGCCATTTCCTACTCCAAGGCCCATGTATATGATGAAACTGGGCTTCCCTGGTGCCTCAGAGGTTAAAGCGTCTGCCTCCAGTGTGGGAGACCCGGGTTCGATCCCTGGGTCAGGAAGATACCCTGGAGAAGGAAATGGTAATCCACTCCAGTATTCTTGCCTGGAGAATCCCATGGACAGAGAAGCCTGGCAGGCTATGATGAAACTAGTAATATGCAATTCCATGCAGTTGTTCTGATGACTAAATGAAATGCATCTACTATACAGGATGGATAAGCAAGGTCCTACCATATATCACAGGGAACTATATGTGATACTCTGCAATAAATTATAATGTAAAAGAACATTTATACATATATTTGTGTTTATATATATGTATATAAAAAACTGAGTCATTTTGCTATATAGCACAAATTAAACACAATGGTGTAAATCAATGAATTTTAAAAATAAAATGAGACACATCTATAAAGCAGTTAGCATAGAGACCAATGGATACATACTAATGATGATAATGACAATGACTCCTTTGCCATCAAGAAACCTGCAGGCCTTTAGGGAAGGCGATGGCAATAAAGAGACACCATTAAAATAATTATCATTCAAGATAAAAAACAATCTCCTTGCCAGGATAAATTCTACTAATAATCTCTGCATAAATTCTCCAATATAAATATTTAAGAGCATTTTCTACAACAAGCAGAATTGTTTATAATGGATTTTTAAAAAGCAACAACCAAAACCAACTAAAATATCCATTAATGTAGAATTGCTTTAATTAAATTATGCTCTGCCCATATGATATGATAGAACATGGTTGTTAAAAATACGAAGAAAGCTGTTTAAAAGCTGAGAAACTGCAATCCTTTTCTTAGCTCTCTCAACCTTTTCTAATGCCTCTATTTCACCTTTAATTAAGAAGAAAGAAGCAATGGCACTCCTCGTTTATTCTTCAAAATCATTCAACAAAGACATTTATATTAACAATGAAGAGGAGATATACATGCTCAATATTTAAAGATACCTCAGATATGTTAAATGAAGAAAGGAAAGAATAAAATAATAGGGACAACATAAACCCTCTCGTGTATATGAAGACATATAAAAACAAGTACAGAAGTAGGTCACACCTAGTGGGAAGACTCAAGAGCTGTTTTACAGTGGATTTGGGCAGCTGGAGATGGCAAACTTGAGAAAGGACTTCCAGGCTGAGCAAAGTGTGGGCATGAGGACTTGGAGGTAGACAGGCATAGGGAAAGAGAGGGGAAGGTGTGCAGATTCCAGAGGCAAACAATCAGGGAAGGTGCACAGGTAACATGGTTTGAGTTTTGAGGCAAGCATTAGGCTAAATGTGTAGGACTTTCAGTAACAGATGGAGGCATCTAGACTTTGTCTAGTAGGCAGTAAGAAATTACAGAAGACTTGTAAAGAGGGAATAACATGATCAGAGTTGCATTAAGGCTGCCCACGTGGAGGGGTATGTAGGCAAGAGTGGAACAAAGAATGAAGTAATAATGCATTAGGATGCAACTACAAGTTGCCCAGTTTCTCCCTCATCACGTTAACAACTGCTGTGTTGATAAACCTTCAGTCTGGCTTCCTAATATAATGCATGTACTGCTTACATATGAAATATACCACACTGAACAGAGTCAGTGATTCCTTTAGAAAACTCCTGATAGATGTTCCACACAACCTAAAATTACTGATCTCCATTCAATAATCAATTCTCAGCAGATACCATTTTTCAAAGAAATGTTATATTGCCAGTTAAATGAAAGGAAGTGAGATCATTAAAACTGTTCCCTAAGTAATGCATTTTAAATGAAAGGCTCTTTTGAGTCTTTGGGGGGAAAAAATCAAAAGTTAAACTGAAACATTCAGGGAAAGCTCAAATTAATATGTCAATTCTGTCAACATTCATATTTCTGAGTCCAAACCTAGAAGTCACAGAGCATATGGTGATTTACTTCTCCCTAGCTATAATTTTAACTTTTTGTTGAAATCACAAAAGAAATGTTGTGAGAGAAGTTTTCATCACTATTTCAGTGTAAAATATACAAATCTTATAATTTCTCTGTTTTGTTTTGGAGATCAATTTATTACACTAGGAACCATCAGTGATTTTCATTAAATATGTGCAATGAGGTTGAACTGGAAATAAATGATGGGTCAATATGCACCAATTTTGTCCTCACAGTGACAAATGTAATGTCTCTCTGTGGACATTATGTATTTCCCTGTCTGGCAGACATTTTTCATAAAAAAGACAATGAACCTTTGAATTATAGGTAAATGAAATTACTTGGTTAAAACTCAATAAAACTCTAAAAATGATTATGCAGCATCAGCTGCTGAGATTTACATTTTCTATTTATCTGTTGCCAGTGAGGAACTGCCATCAGTGCTTTGGGGAAGAAAAAAAAGCACATGCGTATGAATGCTGAACTAGGTCCATAGGGAATTTAACAGAATCACACATACTCTATCCTTTTGTGGGTTAAAGACTTTTCAAATCTTTGTCTTCTAGAGCTTAGCTTTATGCTCTCTACCACTAGGTGAATAGGAGATATTCATCGGATGGACGGAGAGACAGTTTGCAGAGACGGAGGATGTAGAAATGGATAGCAGACTGAAGACTGAGTACCATTTCATGCTATGGTCTTCATTCCATGAAGAAAAGTTTATCAATATACACGTACAGAAAAATATAAAAATATGATATATTTAAAAAATAAGCATCTGTTTACTATCTGCTTAACTCATACGATATTTGTGCCTAACATTTATCTATCTACTCATCCATCCATTATCTATCTTTAAAGATGCATATTAAAACACCTCAGATAGTTATTTCTACATTTCCCTTAAAAAGATTGAGCTACGCATCATCTAAAAATGTTACTTATAGAGTATACGTAGTCTAGGTATAAATTAAATTTTTAATGATGGAGTATAAAGGCATTTCCAAGAAAGTTACTGATAAGATGAAACTTTCCACTGTCATAACCAGCATCTTAAGTTGCAACGTGAATCTTAAGATAGGAAATTATTCTTTTTTGTTTTCTTCTATATAATAAATGCTATGTGATTATACTATGACTAATGCAACAAATCAAGAAAAGATATAGAGGGCATTAAAATAAAGGAAACAATGTTTTACTTATTCATTCAGTTTTTAACATGTTACTCAAATAAAGACAATGTGAAAAGTTAGATGGTTCCTAGTAAGTATAAAAATCGTTTTTCTTATATATCGAAAATAACCAAATAGAAAAATTGAGAAAGTATTCAATTACAACAACAATAAAAAGTAAAAAATCTTTCATGACGTCCTCAAAAGAACTAGGTAGAAATATTATGGAAAAAATTAGAAAAAATGAATAAGTATAAAAAATGAAACTATAAAAATTTTAGAAGAAAACATGGATGATTTCCTCTATAACCTAGGTATAGAGAATGACTTCCTATTCGTGAGTCAAAATGCAGTTGCAAAAAAAAAAAAAAAAAAAAAAAAGAAAAAGATTGGTGCATTTGAGTGCATAAAAATAATAAAATTTTAATGTGTGAATTATATTTTAAGCCAGAAAACAAAGTTTTTGCATGGAAAACAATACTACATACAATGTCAAAACACATAAAATTAAGAGAAGACATTTGCAATAATATCTGTAATATTATTTTTTAGCATTTTTAAATTTTTAAATTCAGGAAATAAAAACACAAAAACATAATGGAAAAGAAGGCTAAAGATACGTCATAAAAAGTTTTCAGCATGTATTTTAAATATATGAAAAGATGTTCATTTACATTTTCAGTAAGATAAACCATAAAGGACAGAAATGGTATGGAACTAACAGAAGTAGAAGATATTAAGAAGAGGTGGTAAGAATACTCAGAACTATACAAAAAAGATCTTCACGACCCAGATAATCATGATGGTATGATCACTCACCTAGAGCGAGACATCCTGGAATGTGAAGTCAAGTGGGCCTTAGAAAGCATCACTACGAACAAAGTGGAGGTGATGAAATAACAGTTGAGCTATTTCAAATCCTGGAAGATGATGCTGTGAAAGTGCTGCATTCAATATGCCAGCAAATTTGGAAGACTTAGCAGTGGCCACAGGACTGGAAAAGGTCAGTTTTCATTCCAGTCGCTAAAAAAGGCAATGCCAAAGAATGCTCAAACTACCACACAATTGCACTCGTCTCACACAGTAGCAAAGTAATGCTCAAAATTCTCCAAGCCAGGCTTCAACAGTACATAAATTGTGAACTTCCAGATGTACAAGTGGGATTTAGCAAAAGGAGAAGAACCAGAGATCAAATTGCCAATATCTGTAGGATCATTAGAAAAGCAAGAGAATTCCAGAAAAACATACTTCTGCTTTTTTTGACTATGCCAAGTCCTTTGACTGTGTGGATCACAACAAACTGTAGAATATTCTTAAAAGAGATGGGAATACCAAACCACCTAAACTGCCTCGTGAGAAACCTATATGCAGGTCACGAAGCAACACTTAGAACCAGACATGGAAAAACAGACTGGTTACAAATAGGAAAAAGAGTACGTCAAGGCTGTATATTGTCACCCTGATTATTTAACTTATATGCAGAGTACATCATGAGAAATATTGGGCTGGATGAAGTACAAGCTGGAATCAAGATTGCCGGGAGAAATATCAATAACCTCAGATATGCAGATGACACCACCCTTATGGCAGAAAG
>SJYW01012923.1:139696-174574 GCA_006410735.1 Raphicerus campestris
TGGCAGAAAGTGAAGAAAAACTAAAGAGCCTCTTGATGAAAGTGTAAGAGGAGAGTTAAAAATGTGACTTAAGGCTCAACATTCAGAAAACTAAGATCATGGCATCTGATTCTATCACTTGTGGCAAATAGATGGATACACAGTGGAAACAATGGTAGATTTTATTTTGGAGGGGGCTCCAAAATCACTGCAAATGGTGACTGGAGCCATGAAATAAAAAGATTCTTACTCTTTGGAAGAAAAGTTATGACCAACCCAGACAGCATATTAAAAAGCAGAGACATTACTTTTTCAACAAAGTTCCATCTAGTCAAGGCTATGGTCAAGGCTAAGGCTATGGTTTTTCCAGTATGGATGTGAGAGTTGGACTATAAAGAAAGCTGAGTGCTGAAGAATTAATGCTTTTAAACTGTGGTGTTGGAGAAGACTCTTGAGAGTCCCTTGGACTGCAAGGAGATCCAACCAGTTCATCCTAAAGGAAATCAGTCCTGAATGTTCATTTGAAGGATTGATGCTGAAGCTGAAACTCCAATATTTTGGCTATGTGATGTGAAGAGCTGACTCATTTGAAAAGACCCTGATGCTGGGAGGGATTGGGGGCAGGAGAAGAAGGTGATAACAGAGGATGAGATGGTTGGTTGACATCACCGACTCAATGGACATGAGTTTGAGTCAACTCCGGGAGTTGGTGATGGACAGGGAGGCCTGGTGTGCTACAGTCCATGGTGGGGTCACAAAAAGTCAAACACGACAGTGACTGAACTGAACTGAAAAGAAACCATACGACTGGCAAAAATTCAAAGCCTGACTATATAGTTTATTGGTAAGGCCATGGGAAAACAGTCAGTCATATATTGATATTGGAAATTTTTAAAAAACCTCCCCAGTGGAGGAGAATATGCACATGTATTATATACTTCATATGCTTTTATTATTTGAATCAGCAATCACATAAATGAGAATATACCTGAACATACACCTTCAACAGTACAAAAATATGTTTAGGTGCACAAGGTCATGCATTACAGTACTCTGTGAAACTGCAAATACTGGTAACTATCTTAAGTGTCCAAATAGGTCCTTAAGTAGGTCATTAGTTGAAACAACTATGGAACATACAAAATGGGGAACCCAGCATCCATAAGGAAGACTATGGGATATCTCTATGAACAGCATAGAAAGTGATTTTCAAGATACATTTCAGTAAAGAGAGCAAAATAAGAGAGATTAAAAATAACATGCTACCTTTTCATAAGAAACAAAGGAAAATGAGAAAACATATGCAAATCTGCTTATTTTGCATAAAGAAATACAAAAAGAGTAGATCAGAAACCACTCAAGGGCTTACCGGGGGATATGGATTTTAAGGGTTACAGTGACCCTTAATAACTATACCTTTTTTGATCGAGTTTTGACTTTTAGAATCATGCTAATATTCTATGCATGCAAAAACAAAATTAAATCAGCAAGGAAAAAGGATAAAACCTAAAACTAAATATGAACAGAAGCAAATGAACTTAACTACATTTTAAGTGAATAACAACAATATTGAAGGGAACAAAGAAAATAAATCCAGGAAACTGTGAAACACAGTACTTTGACATATCCTGACTTTGTCAAAAACTTCAGACTTAAGGAGGGGAAAAAAGAACAGCAATAAAATCTTGAGCTCTTTATGGGAGCTCTGTTTTTCATAGGGCTAAGGGTTTGAAAATATTTTATGTGTACAGTACACAAAGCAAATGTGTTGATGTTGGGATCAAGGTCTCAGTATGAAGGGAGATTAATAATGTGAAGTACAAACATGTTGTAAGTTCTCTGCATTGTTTCAAAAATCAGGTTATTGTACCAGAAGATATCAGGGAATTGCCAAAGTTAGAAACCTTTGGCAGTGAATGGCTTTTGAAATATATATACACACATACATACATAAAATTAAGAGAAGACATTTGCCAGTCTTCTGCACACATGTATTTCCTTTATCCATCTACTAAGCAGACTTATAGCAATACTGCCTCAGCAGTAATGAATCTCTCAGATACTAGGTCTGGCTACCCATTTTCC
The DNA here is from genome assembly GCA_006410735.1 of Raphicerus campestris. NCBI lineage: Eukaryota > Metazoa > Chordata > Mammalia > Artiodactyla > Bovidae > Raphicerus > Raphicerus campestris. Next base: position 141,761 of record SJYW01012923.1, read on the forward strand.
ACTAAGTGAACCAGGGCTCTTTGAAGAAATGTTTGTCTCTAGAGCTGAAACATCTTTGATAAGAAAGTAATCCTACTATTTGGCATAAACCCAGAGAAAACCATAATTCAAAAAGATACATGCACCCCAATGTTCCAAGCAGCACTATTTACAACAGTCAAGATACAGAAGGAAAGTATATGTCCATCAACAGGGAAATAGATAAAGAAAATGGGGTACATATATAAAATGGAATATTATTCAGGCATTTAAGGTACAAAATTGGGTCACCTGTAGAGACATGGATGGACCGAGACAAGTATCATACAGAGTGAAGTCAGACAGAGAAAAATAAATATCGTATATGTACATATTTATGTGGAATTTAGAAAAATGGCATAGATGGTCTTATTTGCAAAGTAGAAAGAATCAGATGTAGATGACAAATACACAAATATCAAGGGGTGGCGTGCAAGGAAAAAGGAGATTGGGATTGACACATATACACTATTGTGACTACATATAAAGTAGACACTGGAGAAGGGAATGACAAGCAACTTTGGTATTCTGGTCTTGAGAAACCCATGGACAGTATGAAAAGGCAAAAAGATAGGACACTGAAAAATGAACTTCCCTGATCAATAGGTGCCCAATATGTTACTGGTGAAGAATCAAGAAATAGATCCAGAAGGAATAAAGAATCTGACCAAAGTGAAAACAAAGCCCAGTTGTGGATGTGACTGGTGATGAAAGTAAAGTCTAATGCTGTAAAGAACAATATTGCATAGGAACTTAAAATGATAGGCTCAAGAATCAAGGTAAATTCAGTTCAGTTTGCTCAGTCATGTCTGACTCTTTGTGACCCCATGGACTTCAGCAAGTCAGGCTTCCATGTCCATCACCAACTCCCAGAGATTACTCAAACTCAGGTCCATCTAGTTGGTGAACCATCTCATCCTCTGTAGTCCCTTTATCCTCCCGCCTTCAATCTTTCCCAGCATCAGGGTCTTTTCCAAGGAGTCAGTTCTCGCATCAGGTGGCCAAAGTATTGGAGCTTCAGCATCAGTCTTTCCAATGAACAGTCAAGCTTGATTTCCTTTAGGATTGACTGGTTGTATCTCCTTGCAGTCCAAGGGGCTCTCAAGAGTCTTCTCCAACACCATAGTCCAAATGCATCAGTTCTTCAGTGTTTAAGCTTTCTTTATATTCCAACTCTCACATCCATACATGTCACATCCATACATGACTACTGGAAAAAACATAGCTTTGACTAGACAGACTTATGTTGGCAAAGTAATGTCTCTGCTTTTTAATATGTTGTCTAGGTTGGTCATAACTTTTTTCCCAAGGAGCAAGTGTCTTTTAATTTCATGACGGCAGTCACCATCTGCAGTGATTTTGGAGTCCAAGAACATAAAATATTTCACTGTTACAATTTTTTCCCCATCTATTTGCCATGAAGTGATGGGAGTGGATACCATGATCTTAGTTTTCTGAATGTTGAGTTTTAAGCCAACTTTTTCACTCTCCTCTTTCACTTTCATGAAGAGGCTCTTTAGTTCTTCTTCGCTTTCTGCCATAAGGGTGGTGTCATCTGCATATCTGAGGTTATCGGTTTTCTCCTGGAAATCATGATTCCAGCTTGTGCTTCATTCATCCTGGCATTTCGCATGATGTACTCTGCATATAAGTTAAATAAGCAGGGTAACAATATACAGCTTTGATGAACTCCTTGCCCAATTTGGAACTAGTCTGTTGTTCTATATTCAATTCAAACTGTTGCTTTCGACCTGCATACAGATTTCTCAGGATGCAGGTAAGGTGTCTGGTATTCCCATCTCTTGAAGAATTTTCCACAGTTTTTTGTGATCCACACAGTCAAAGGCTTTGGCATAGTCTATAGAGCGGATGTTTTCCTGTAATTCTCTTGCTTTTCTGATGATCCTACAGATGTTGACAATTTAATCTCTCATTGCTCTGCCCTGCCTTTTCTAAATCCATCTTGAAAATTTGGAAGTTCACAGTTCATGTACTGTTGACACCTGGCCTGGAGAATTTTGAGCATTACTCTGTAGCATGTGAGATGAGTGCAATTGTGCAGTAGTTTGACATTCTTTGCCATTGCCTTTCTTTGGGATTGGAATGAAAACTGACCTTTCCTAGTCCTGTGGCCACTGCTGAGTTATCCAAATTTGCTGGTTTATTCAGTGTAGCACTTTCACAGCATCATCTTTTAGGATTTGTAATAGCTCAACTGGGATTCCATCACCTGCACTAGCTTTGTCCCTAGTGATGCTTCCTAAGGCCCACTTGACTTTCCATTCCAGGATGTCTGGCTCTAGGTGGGTGATCACACCATCATGGTATCTGGGTCATGAAGATCTTTTTTGTATAGTTTGTCTGTGTATTCTTGCCACCTCTTCCTAATATCTTCTATTTCTGTTAGATCCTTATCATTTCTGTCCTTTATTGTGCCCATCTTTGCATGAAATCTCCATGGCAAATCTGAAGTGGTCAAACAGGAGATGGCAAGAGTGAATATCAACACTTTAGGAATCAGTGAACTGAAATGGAAGAGAATGGCAAAATTTAATTCAGATGACCCTATATCTACTATGGTGGGCAAGAATCCCTAAGAATAAATGGAGTAGCCCTCTTACTGAACAAAACAATCCAAAATGCAGTACTTGGGTACAATCTCAAAATGACAGAATGATCTCTGTTTGTTCTCAGTCAAGCCATTCAATATCACAGTGACCCAAATCTATTCTCCAACCACTGATGCCGAAGAAGCTGAGGTTGAATGGTTCTATGAAGAGCTATAAGACCTTCAAGAACTAACACCAAAAAAATATATAACCTTTTCATCATAGAGGAGTGCAATGCAAAAGTAGGAAGTCAAGAGGAACCTGGAGTAACAGGCAAGCTTTACAAAATGAAGCAGCAGAAAAGCTAACAGAATTTTGCCAAGAGAACACAATGGTCATACCAAACACCCTCTTCCAACAACACAAGAGAAGACTCTACACATGGAAATCATAAGATGGTCAATACTTAAATCAGATTGACTACATTCTTTGCAGCCAAAGATGGAGAACCTCTATACTGTCAGCAAACTGGTATCTGATTGTGGTTCAAATCAAGAACTGCTTATTGTCAAATTCAGACTTAAATTGAAAAAAGTAGGGAAAACCACTAGGCCATTCAGGCATGTCATAAATCAAATCCCTTATGATTATACAGTAGAAGCAACAAATAAAGGGATTAGATCTGATAGAGACAGTGCCTGAAGAAATATGGAAGGATATAACATTGAACTTGCATAACATTGTACAGGAGGTGGTGATCAAAACCATCCCCAAGGAAAAGAAATGTAAAAAGGCAAAATGGTTGTCTAAGGAGGCCTTACAAATAGCTGAGAAAAGAGATGCTAAAAGGCAAAGGAGAAAAGGAAAGATATATCCATGTAAAGGAAGAGTTCCCAATAAAAGCAAGGAGAGATAAGAAAGACTTCCTCAGGGATCAAAGCAAAGAAATAGAGGAAAACAACAGGATGGGAAAGACTAGAGATCTCTTCAAGAAAACTAGAGATACCTGGGGAGATTTCATGCAAAGATGGGCAGAATAAAGGACAGGAATGGTATGGACCTAACAGAAGCAGAAGATATTAAGAAGAGGTGGCAAGGATACACAGAAGAACTACACACAAAAAGAGTTTCCAGTCCCAGATAACCACAATGGTGTGATCATTCACCTATAGCCAGACAACCCGGAGTGCAAAGTCAAGTGGGCCTTAGGAAGCATCCCTATGAACAAACATTGTGGAAGTGAAGGACTTCCAGCTGATCTATTTCAAATCCTAAATGATGCATCACCGCCTCGATGGACGTGAGTTTGAGTGAACTCTGGGAGATGGTGATGGACAGGGAGGCCTGACTTGCTGTGGTTCATGGAGTAGCAAAGAGTCAGACACGACTCAGCGACTGAACTGAAATGAAATGAAAAGATTATGCTGTAAAAGTTTTACACTCAATAATTCATCAAATTTCAAAAACTCAGCAGTGGCCACAGGACTGGAAAAAGGTCAGTTTTCATTCCAATCTCAAAGAAAGATAATGGCAAAGAATGTTCAAACTTCCGCATAATTGCACTCATTTCACATGCTAGCAAAGTAATGCTCAAAATTCTCCAAGTAGGGCTTCAACAGTACATAAAGTGAGAACTTTCAAATGTTCAAGCTGGATTTAGAAAAGGCATAGGAATTAGAGATCAAATTGCCAACATCTGTCGGATCATCGAAAAAGCAAGAGAGTTCAAAAAAAAAAAAAAAATCTACTTCTTCATTCACTATGCTTAAGCCTTTGACNGAATGTTCAAACTTCCGCATAAATGCACTCATTTCACATGCTAGCAAAGTAATGCTCAAAATTCTCCAAGTAGGGCTTCAACAGTACATAAAGTGAGAACTTCCAAATGTTCAAGCTGGATTTAGAAAAGGCATAGGAATCAGAGATCAAATTGCCAACATCTGTTGGATCATCAAAAAAGCGAGAGTTCAAAAAAAAAAAAACTACTTCTTCTTCATTCACTATGCTTAAGCCTTTGACTGTGTGGATTACAACAACTGGAAAATTCTTCAAGAGCTGGGAATACCAGACCACCTGGCCTGCCCTCCTGAGAAATCTGTATGCAGGTTAAGAAGCAACCATTAGAACTAAACATAGAACAACAGACTGGTTCCAAATCAGGAAAGGAGTACATCAAGGCTTTATATTGTCACCCTGCTTATTTAACTTATACGCAAAGTACATCATGTGAAATGCCAGGATGAATGAAGCACAAGCTGGAATCAAGATTGCTGGGAGAAATATCAATAACCTCAGATATGCAGATGACACCACCCTTATGGTAGAAAGTGAAGAATTAAAAGCCTCTTGATGAAAGTGAAAGAGAATAGTGAACAAGTTAGCTTAAAACTCAACATTNATTTGACGTAGGCTTCTGCCCAGGATCCCAGCAGAATATGTACAATGTATTACCTTTCTTAATTTAAAAAAAAAAAAATTGAATTCTAAAACACACCTGGCTTGTAGATTTTGGATAAGGGACTGAAGATTGAAAATCATCATAAGAATTTAATGTATGATGTATCTAGTTCAATGTCTAGAACAAAGTGAATGCCTAAAATAAACTAATTTCCTCTTCCCTCTTTCTTCATTCCTAAATCTCTCATTTAAAAAGTAACTATAGAAAATATGCATAAAAATGCATATTTTAATCATTAAACTTTTAATATCTTTCTCTAAGATAGGCAAGTTAGTTATGATTCTGTTTGGTAAAGAAATGAAACTAAGCATAATGAAACTGTGTGAATGAGCCATAAACACAAAATCACCCATAACAATATATATCAGCAGCAACACCTTCTGGGAAAGGCAGCCATGAGGAGTGCATCATTACCAACATGAGGCTTGGTATCAGGCAGCTCTGGGTTCAAGTTCAGGCTTTGCTTCTAACCATCTGCAGGACAGCAGGTGAGTTACTTAAATAAAGAAGTTAACTTCACTGAGCCTCAGTTTTCTAAACGGTAAAATAGGCATTAAAAGTGTCCCTCTCACCCCCATGTTTGTGCCAAAGACTAAATCAGATGATGTACATGAAGCACAATCCTTGTCATATCACTCTATGGTAACAGTAGTCAGTTCAGTCACTCAGTGGTGTCTGACTCTTTGTGACCCCATGGAATGCAGCACTCCAGGCTTCCCTGTCCATCGCCAACTCCCAGAGCTTACTCAAATTCATGTTCATTGAGTCGGTGATGCCATTCAACCATCTCATCCTCTTATCATTCCCTTCTCCTTCCGTCTGCACTCTTTCCCAGGATCAGGGTCTTTTCAAATGGGTCAGCTCTTCGCATCAGGTGGCCAAAGTATTGGAGCTTCAGCTTCAGCATTGGTCCTTCCAATGAATATTCAGGACTGATTTCCTTTAGGATAGACTGGTTGGGTCTCCTTGCAGTCCAAGAGGCTCTCAAAGGTCTTCAACACCACAGTTCAAAAGCACCAATTCTTTGGTGCTCAGCTTTCTTTATAGTCCAACTCTCACATTCATACATGACCACTGGAAAAACCATAGCCTTGATTATTGGTGCTCAGCTTTCTTTATAGTCCAACTCTCACATTCATACATGACCACTGGAAAAACCATAGCCTTGATTAGACGGACCATTGTTGGCAAAGTAATGTCTCTGCTTTTGAATATGCTGTCTAGTTTGGTCACAGCTTTTCTTCCAAGGAACAAGTGTCTTTTAATTTCATGGCTGCAGTCACCATCTGCAGTGATTTTGGAGTCCCCCCCAAATGAAGTCTCTCACGATTTCCATTGTTTCCCCATCTATTTGCCATGAAGTGATGGGACCAAATGCCATGATCTTAGTTTTCTGAATGTTGAGTTTTAAGCCAACTTTTTCACTCTCCTCTTTCACTTTCATCAAGAAGCTCCTTAGTTCTTCTTCACTTTTTGCCATAAGGTTGGTGCCATCTGCATAACTGATGTTATTGATATTTCTCCCAGCAATCTTGATTCCAGCTTGTGCTTCATGGTGACAGTAACAACTTAATAACTGAAGTTGTTACTCTTACAGATTAAAGTTATAGCCAACTAGATAATATAATCAACTAGACTCATTAGATATCATTGTATGGAAAATCATTTCAGTTCCACATCTTATTATGCACTGGGTAAACATATATTTATAAAATTAATTTATACATTAATTGGTTTTGAGCACTAACAGGTTGTAAGAGTTGCCTAATACATTTTGACATCCTAACAGCTATAGGCATATTCTCAAACAAAACTATAATTTTGTAAATATTTTGTAAATATTTTGCAAAAAGCCACAAAATAATTACTGTATTAGACTTCCAAATCTTCACTGGAAGCTTAAGATATTATGTAATACACAGAGAATCTAATTGCTACTTTGTGTAGATTTTCTATAACAACCCCAAAGTTATGGTAAGTAGCACTTATTCACTTTATCTGAACTTGGGAAAAATTAAGAAGCCAATGATGCACATTTGATTTTATACATTAGCACATTTTAATTAAATCTCTCAGAATCTATAATAGTATATGTGGATCTAATTAACTAAATCATCAAGCTTCTAAGTGGACCAAAAACTAAAATATTTGAACTTAAGCAATGCAAGATCATTAAAGAAGAAAATTTGCAAAATTTGTCTGAGTCTATAAGGAAAACTAGCCTTTTTATCCATGCTGATTTTTGGCTTTTTGAAAATATAGATTCTCATTTAAAGAAGCCTGAGGATGTGCATTTCAATGGTAGTAGATTAACATTACAGACAAGTGTTAACCTATGAATAGACTGTGATTCAAAGGTTCAAAAAGGTGTTAGAGCCATAACTCAGAGGACAAACTGAGACAGACAGTTGAAGACAGCCTTAAAAGCCTGCAAAGGAGAGGCTGGCAATTCTTAATGATCTATGACAAAGATAAGAGTTTGAAGAAGGAAGTGGATCTGCTGGCAGCATTTGGGCCAGCTATAACTTACTTGTTTGCTTATTCCTTTAATCAAACAGTTATTGCACATCTAATGAGTACTGAGCACTATACTAGCAATGAATATCCAGGAGATCTGGGAGCAGAGAATATGGATACCAAACACAAGAGCCAAAGACACAAGGACTAACATCACCGAAGATCTGAGCATGGAAGCCACGGACTAAACTCACAGTTGTCAGAACTGCAGTCCAGTAGCACAAAAATCAACTGAGCCATGTGGCCAAGGTCCTGTAGAGATGCACGTGTGTACAATGGCAGAGATGGAGATGGATTAGCATCCGTAGCTGGGGGAACTGGAGAGTTGAAAGACAGGGCAACTGAGCAAGGCATTACAATTTGTGAACTTGGTTGTTTGGAACACATGGGGTCATTTTACCTGTGAAAAAGTCCACACACATATATTCCATGATAAATCTCATGTAATAATCTAGTGATGGTGTTAATGAATTTTCCCTCCTTTTATAAGTTGTTTCATAGAGCAGAAGGTATATATGACATGAGGGGACATATTTTTCACCATCTGCTGGGCTGACTGACATGGAGTTAGAGAGTTCCTTCCCTCTTCCAGTTATTGGCCAAAGATTCAAAGTCCATGAAAAGTTTCAAGCTGATTTCATACCCACTCTCCATCCCAACTTTCTTATTAACCTCAGATACCTCTAAATTATGCCAGGTATAATTTACAAAGTGTTAAAACATGACTCCCATACAAATATACATCAAAAATATACTAAAGTTTTTATTTATCTCATTTATGAGAGAACAAGCAAGATGGTTATTGTGTATTGAAATGTGTCCTCTACAATGATACATTGAAATCCAAGCCCTCAACACCCTTCAATGCAACCTTACTGGGAAAATGGTGTCTTTGCAGATGTAGTGAGTTAAAATGAGGTTGCACTGGAATAAGGTGGGCTCTTTATCCACTATGATTAGCATTCTTATGAGAAAACAATCTGAAGACTCAGAGAGAACACCGAGTGGTACGGAAAGAAAGTCTGGAGTGATGTAGTTGCAAGCCAAAAAATACCAAAGGTTGCCAAGCAACCGTAGGAAACTAGGAAGAGGCAAAGTTAAATTTCCCTACAGGTTTCAGAGGGAGAATGGCCTTCCCACATTTTTATTTTGTACTGTGAGAATGTGAGTTTGAACTCCAGAATCATAAGACAATACAGTTCTGTTGTGCTGTGTGTGGGTGCATGCATGCCTACTAAGTTGCTTTGTTGTGTCCAACTCTGTGCAACCCCATGGGCCGTGGCCCACCAGGCTCCTCTGTCTATGGGATTCTCTAGGCAAGAGTACTAAAGTGGGTTGCCATGTGCTCCTCCAAAGGATCTTCCTTGACCCAGGGAACAGACCTGCATATCTTATGTCTCCTGCATTGACAGGCAGATTCTTTACTACTAGCACCACCTGGGATGCCCAACCTCCCCAAACTGTGGCAATCTGTTAAGGCTGCTCAAGGAAATTAATATTAATGAGTATTTGAGAAACTCGATATTTATCATCATTTTTGTGGAAAAAAGAAACTTGGAAAAACACTATCAAAGACACAAAATTGGTTTAATGTTCTAGAGGACCGTAAAATCATTACCTTCATAAGAGAAACTCTGTCTCCTGGACAAAGTTCTACAAGTTCCCACATAACTTATCCAAGCCTGAGCCTTTAATCAATGGTATACAGCAAGCAGGTTCAGACTCTGGGTCAAAAATATCTCCTGGAGCATGAAAGGGCAACCCACTCTTATATTCTTGTCTGAGAAATTCCATGGACAGAGAAGCCTGACAGGCTACAGTCCATGGTGGCACAGAGAGTCAGACATGACTCAGCACGCATGCATGCACGCATATAGCAAGACAAGCAAGTCACACTCACTTCATTTTAGTTGTTCAGTCATGTCCAACTCTTTGTCACCTAATGGACTGCAGCATGCCAGGCTTCCCTGTCCATCACCAACTCCCAGAGCTTACTCAAATTCACATCCCTCTAGTCAGTGATGCCATCCAAACCTCCTATCCTCTGTTGTCCCTTCTCCTCCTGCCTTCAATCTTGGCCAGCATCAGGGTTTTTTTCAATTAGTCAGGTTTTCACATCAGGTGGCCAAAATAGGAGTTTCAGCTTAAGCATCAGTCCTTCCAATGAATATTCAGGACTAATTTCATTTACGATTGACTGGATTGATCTTGTAGTCCAAGAGCCTCTTGAGAGTCTTCTCCAACACCACAGTTAAAAAGCATCAGTTCTTCAGTGCTCAGCTTTCTTTACAGTCCAACTCTCTCATCCATACATAACTACTCAAAAAACCATAGCTTTGACTAGATGGACCTTTGTTGGCAAAGTAGTATCTTTGCTTTTTAATATGCTGTCTAGGTTTGATGTAGCTTTTCTTCTAAGGAGCAAACATCTTTTAATTTCATGGCAACAGTCACCACCTGCAGTGATTTTGGAGCCCCAAAACATAACATCTCTTACTGTTTCCATTGTTTTCCCTTCTATTTGCCATGAAGTGATGGGACCAGATGTCATGATCTTATTTTTTTGAATGTTGAGTTTGAAGCCAGCTTTTTCACTCTCCTTTTCCACTTTCATCAAGAGGTTCTTTAGTTCTTGTTCACTTTACACCATAAAGGAGGTGTCATCTACATATCTAAGATTATTGATGTTTTTCCCTGCAGTCTTGATTCCAGCTCATTCTTCATCCAGCCCAGAATTTCTCCTGAGGTACTCTGCATATAAGTTAAATAAGCAAAGTGACCATATACAGCCTTGACATACTTCTTTCCCAATTTGGAACCATTCTGTTTTTCCATGTTTGGTTCTAACTGTTGCATCCTGACCTGCATACAGATTTCTTAGGAGGCAGTTAAGGTGATCTGGTATTCCCATCTCTTTAAGAATTTTCCACAGTTTGTTGTGATCCACACAGTCAAAGGCTTTACCATAATCAATCAGGTGAAGTAGATGTTTTTCTCACTTAGATATTTAGAAAACCCACTGGTGGGCCCATTCATAAATGCTCCAATATGATATCAAAAGGACTTACTTTCCTCTCCCAACATTTTAACCTACTACCCAAGATGTTTACCATTATTCTTGACAAGTTCCTGTTCACATGCCTGCCTCCCTTGAATCTATAGTTTTTGCTAGCATGCTACTCTGGCTGCTACTCNTTTCCTCTCCCAACATTTTAACCTACTACCCAAGATGTTTACCATTATTCTTGACAAGTTCCTGTTCACATGCCTGCCTCCCTTGAATCTATAGTTTTTGCTAGCATGCTACTCTGGCTGCTACTCCCCGACTTACTGACTGCTTCCAGATGAAGACTGCCACCCTGTCCACCACCCCCAGAACTCTATTCTTGTTCCAACCCTGATGATGATTAAGCTCCTCCCCTTTGAACATAAGTAGCACTTTAGCAATATTAGTTCACTTCCTAAATGCACAGGAGCCTTAATGAAATACAGCTTATTTCAGTAGGACACAAAAAACAAGACTTCATGACAGAATCTGGAAGGAAGAACAGTCAGCCCATTTTCACGTGAAAATTTAACTGTTTTGATTTTCTTCAACGCTCAAGGAAGGTGGAATGAAATACTCTTTCTCACCTACCAGGAGGGTTTACATATTAAGTCTACCCTACCTTCTAAGAAGGAGATAGAGACCCTGCATTCCTAAGGATTTGGACTCAAGGTTGAATGGGCCAGCAAGAACTGCTGCAGAAGAAAGTGGAAGTGGGATGGGAGAATCTGTTCAACATATTTACCATGCACTGTAGCAAGAACACTGAGCAAGCAGACTGGAAGCTGGGGCTACAAAACAGAAATGGGTCTGGGCGTCTCCAGCCATGCCTGGTGTTAACATTTCAGGTGACAGGAGGAATTGGGTGGGGTGGGGCAAAAAGGAGGATCATGGGAAGGAGATCATGGGAAGGGCAGGCAGAGGAAGGCCCATTTGGAGGGGGAGTTCTTAGAGACCACTGATTAAGCACGTGAAACTATTTCAATAGATTCTAAAAATATACAGCTGCATCAGCAAGCACCTGCTAAGTATCAGTTCTAAAACATTACAAAGATTGAGCAGAAACAGAACAGGAAATAACCTGGTTAAACAAAGCAGAGAAAAGGATGGACTTCCCAGGAACTCCAGGACAACCAAGAATCCAAGAGAAGGGTATTAGGGCCATTGGATTTTAGGGGTAGGTGTCAGAACTCCTTTAAACACAGGTATTTCTGGTCATTGGACAATACTAGCTTGAGAAACCCTCAGCTGGAAGAATGATCCATGTCACCTTAGGACAGTCGATTTCTGTTTTAAAGCTTAAAATATAATCCATTAATTTATCTTTTATTTTTCCCCACTAGGCAGTGCAGCACAAATAGAAGGATGGAAATCTAGGGATACATTTTTACATTTTACCTTTGGGTGGTAGAAGTTAGAATGATTTCTCCTCTCCAGTGTCAAGTGAACAGAACCAAATTTTTCTGGCTCTCAGCTATGGTAAATGAGTAGATTAGATAGCAAGGCTCAGTAAAGTAGTGGAGTTTCATTTCCTGGGAGGAAGAGAGGTTTAAATCCACCAGACAATTCATTTGTAACAAGCTTACAAGTGCTTGCAAGAATACAATAACTATCCACTCTGCTTGAACAAGTCAGTGAATAAAAGAAAGGCTTTTGACCTCAAATGAAAAAAAATATTGAAGGGATTTGTCATTTTGACTTTGGTTCTGAATTCAAAATCAATGCCAAGGCAGAAAATGCCATGATGCAAATAAATGCTGTCAGTGACTTTCTTTAGAAAATGGGATGAAATATTAGCAGTCATGAGAGAATTCAGGTCTCACACACAATCAATAGGGATCCTTCATTCCAACAACAACAACAACATCAACCATATAATGATAATAATAGGAACAGCTCCAATTGATTGAATGTTTATTCTGCTAGAGATGGTGCTAAGGGCTCAATCTGCATCTCCCAATTGATCTGAAGACACTGGAGTACTTATTCTTCCCTGAGTTTACAGATGAAGAGGTGCAGACACAAGAAGTTATATAACTTGTTATTAAGAAATAGAAAAATTGGAGTTCAAACTCAGACCCATGAGATAATACAGCCCAGGATCTTAAACACTGTTCATACCATCATATTACTTAACAGCTCTGGAAAAAAAAATCTATGAGGTACTGTCTAATGACGCATCCTGGACTATGAGTCCGAGAGGAGTGCGCCCAAGAAGCTGCCCCTGGCATGGAAATACAACCCACCTCCCCTCCGCAAATTGAAGACTGCTCTTGAAAGCTACCTAATTTTCATTTTACTGTGATTTGATTTCCTTCCTTGAGATCTTTCTTAATTCTGTTAGAATACCCTCAGTGAAATACAGACTCAGCCCAAACTGTCCTAATGCAAGCTGGAAAGCAAGATCAATCAGAAGTCCATTAGGAGAGGGACGAAGGGGAAGTGGCTGAAAGCAGCCAACGCCAAGAGACTGGCAGGATGCTTCTCAAGTGTTTCTTACGTCTCAGTGTCAGGTGCTTCTTGAAATACTGTAACTCTAGAGTCAACTTCCCATTATCCACCTGTGAATGCCCTACTCGACAGATACATCTTGAAGCCTCTGAATCTCTATGCCCAAAGTGGCCCCCATCCTCATGTTGCTGACTCCAGGCCCATTCCCTCCTCCCAATTAGCGCTCACACACAATGAAAGGCCAACCAATTAGGCTTTCGTTTGTCTATATTTAAGTCTGTGCCATGACTTCTCTCCCAGTCCAGTGTGCTCAAAGGACCAGAGGCAGGAATGGGTGCAGTTTAGGAAAGTTCCGGGAGATGGCAATACACAGGGAAGCTTGGTGTGCTGCAGTTCATGGGGTCGCAAAGAGTTGGAAGACTGAGCAACTGAACGACAACGAGGAAAGTGAAAGTGTTAGTTGCTCAGCTGTGTCTGACTTTTTCCAGTCCCAGGGACTGCAGCCTGTCAGGCTCCTCTGTCTATGGAATTCTCTCAGCAAGGATACTGAAGTGGGTTGTCATTTTCTTCTCCAGGGGATCTTCTCGACAGAGGGATTGATTGAACCTGAGTCTCCAGCATTACAGGCAGATTCTTTACCATCTGAGCCACCAGGGAAGCCCCAGTCAAGAAAAGAGGGGTTAATACAATGTGGCTGGAGCCAAAAAATATGAATTCATTTCAACAGGTGGGCTCCAACAAGGATTTACTGTATAGACTAGGAAATTATGCCCAGTACTTTGTAATAACCTATAACGGAATAGAATCTGCAAAACCACTGAATCACTATGCTGTATACTTGAAACTAAAATAATATTACAAATCAACTATACTTCAACTGAAATAAATTAAAAAATTAGGAAGTAGGCTCATTCCCCCAGCTTATTGACGATTTGTACTGCATTGTCATGGTTCATTCTTTGGAAAGACCACATGACAGAAAGGTATGAACGAAGGTCAAACGTCAACCTTTGCTTGAACTGTGATTTTTTTTTTTTTCTTTCCTAATCAAGATGAAGCTTGGAATGGTTGCAAGAGCTCAAGCTTTCTAGGGAAGTTGATCTGGGACTTAAGCTGAGGTTCTACCACTAACCAGCTGGTTGATCTTGGGCAAATTATTACTTCCTTCTGTCTCTCTCCTAAAGAGTACCAGTACTTATATCTTCTGGGTGGTTGTGATTACACAATGAAATAATATATGAAAAGTACCTCATATAATACTGGGAACCCTGTGGTTGTTCAATAAATTGGAGGGATCATCGCTATCATGATCATTAACAATATTAGTAACAGGGGCAGCACTGTTACAGAAAGGAGCAAGTTACAAGTGTTGGATATGCTCTGAATAAGAGTTACCCCTCAAACACAAATATTTTATTTAAGAATTACACACATTTGTATATTTTTAAATAAGCACTGCCTCTAGCTAGGAATATCAAATAGAATCCTGCTCTGAAATAAGGACTAGCATAACTAATTAAGATGCTTTCCATTTATTTATTCTTTGAAGATACTAATTCAAGAGAATTGCTTAATCGTCTCTTTCTTAATCTATTTAAGCATGCAAAACATAAATGGAATTCCCTGAAACCCTAATAATATGAAATATAAGATAAGGCCACTTGCTTTCAAATTAAAACAAAATCTATGTTTCTATCTTTGTTCCTAATATAGTGACTAACGGAGCCCTAATGCTTTGATCTTCCACTTGAAAAATATCAAAACATCTTTAATATGCAAATCAAGGCAAGAGCTTGTGGGGTCATCTGCAGCAGGTTTTTTGCCCTCATAACAGTAATTGGAAAATCTATGGTGGCCCTAAGGATCATTACTTTAAATATAACTCTACCACTAACAAAAATCCACTAGCTTATCCTTAGTCACATTTGGAAATGAAATTTAGATATTAAATAGTATTGATTTCAATTCAAAAGCTGCTTTGATCACCTCTACATCAATCCCCCTGACTTGGAATGAGGATGGGTAGAAATCATTAAGTCATTTATCTTGTCAAAAATCTTGGCAGTGTGCCCAGTTGTATCAAATACTGGATGAGGCTACTTTTAGTTCTCATTTCCGCTGGGTAACTGACTTCCCACAGACCCTTCAGTCAGCCTCAGCCTGGGTCAGATAGCTCTGAGGAGGAGGGGAAGGAATTTGAAAATACACATCACTGGAACTGATCAGAAGGATCTTTTGAGATGGGGGATGGCAGTGGGGGTGTGAATTAAATTTCCTTCCAAGTGATGTCATGACCTCTAAAGCCCTCATTCACACTCCCAGATCTCTTCAACACATGACCTCCTCCTTTCTTCATTCAACCACTACTTATCTAGCTTTTATCTTCTGCCAGCATGTTGCTAGATGCTGAGATTACAGCAATGAACTGATACAAAACAAAGTCCTTACAGATCTTAGAGGCTACTGGGGAAGGCAGAAAGTAAGCAACTGGTTGTACAAATAAATACACAACTGTAAGTTATGCCACCTACTATGAAGGCAAATAATAACTGCATGCTCTGAGGAGGAGTAATAGAGAAATTGATTAGATGGGGCAGGAGTCTAGAGAGGAAGCAACATTTAAGCTAAGTTACAGGGTAAGTGGGATTTAGTCAGAAAGAGGAAGCAGTCCAGCAGAGGAAAGCTATATGGCAGGAAAGTGGAAGTCAGGAGCAATTAGTGACTAGCGGGTAGCATGAGGGATTCCTGAGGGATGCCACTATCCCATGATGACTGCGTTTTGGTGCAGACTTTTCTGCAGAGCTTCTTTGATCATAGCAGATATGTACAGTTGATTCTAAGTAAATGTGAATAAAGTAGATCAAAAAAATCTGCTAGAGTTTTCTCGNATAACTATCCACTCTGCTTGAACAAGTCAGTGAATAAAAGAAAGGCTTTTGACCTCAAATGAAAAAAAATATTGAAGGGATTTGTCATTTTGACTTTGGTTCTGAATTCAAAATCAATGCCAAGGCAGAAAATGCCATGATGCAAATAAATGCTGTCAGTGACTTTCTTTAGAAAATGGGATGAAATATTAGCAGTCATGAGAGAATTCAGGTCTCACACACAATCAATAGGGATCCTTCATTCCAACAACAACAACAACATCAACCATATAATGATAATAATAGGAACAGCTCCAATTGATTGAATGTTTATTCTGCTAGAGATGGTGCTAAGGGCTCAATCTGCATCTCCCAATTGATCTGAAGACACTGGAGTACTTATTCTTCCCTGAGTTTACAGATGAAGAGGTGCAGACACAAGAAGTTATATAACTTGTTATTAAGAAATAGAAAAATTGGAGTTCAAACTCAGACCCATGAGATAATACAGCCCAGGATCTTAAACACTGTTCATACCATCATATTACTTAACAGCTCTGGAAAAAAAAATCTATGAGGTACTGTCTAATGACGCATCCTGGACTATGAGTCCGAGAGGAGTGCGCCCAAGAAGCTGCCCCTGGCATGGAAATACAACCCACCTCCCCTCCGCAAATTGAAGACTGCTCTTGAAAGCTACCTAATTTTCATTTTACTGTGATTTGATTTCCTTCCTTGAGATCTTTCTTAATTCTGTTAGAATACCCTCAGTGAAATACAGACTCAGCCCAAACTGTCCTAATGCAAGCTGGAAAGCAAGATCAATCAGAAGTCCATTAGGAGAGGGACGAAGGGGAAGTGGCTGAAAGCAGCCAACGCCAAGAGACTGGCAGGATGCTTCTCAAGTGTTTCTTACGTCTCAGTGTCAGGTGCTTCTTGAAATACTGTAACTCTAGAGTCAACTTCCCATTATCCACCTGTGAATGCCCTACTCGACAGATACATCTTGAAGCCTCTGAATCTCTATGCCCAAAGTGGCCCCCATCCTCATGTTGCTGACTCCAGGCCCATTCCCTCCTCCCAATTAGCGCTCACACACAATGAAAGGCCAACCAATTAGGCTTTCGTTTGTCTATATTTAAGTCTGTGCCATGACTTCTCTCCCAGTCCAGTGTGCTCAAAGGACCAGAGGCAGGAATGGGTGCAGTTTAGGAAAGTTCCGGGAGATGGCAATACACAGGGAAGCTTGGTGTGCTGCAGTTCATGGGGTCGCAAAGAGTTGGAAGACTGAGCAACTGAACGACAACGAGGAAAGCGAAAGTGTTAGTTGCTCAGCTGTGTCTGACTTTTTCCAGTCCCAGGGACTGCCGCCTGTCAGGCTCCTCTGTCTATGGAATTCTCTCAGCAAGGATACTGAAGTGGGTTGTCATTTTCTTCTCCAGGGGATCTTCTCGACAGAGGGATTGATTGAACCTGAGTCTCCAGCATTACAGGCAGATTCTTTACCATCTGAGCCACCAGGGAAGCCCCAGTCAAGAAAAGAGGGGTTAATACAATGTGGCTGGAGCCAAAAAATATGAATTCATTTCAACAGGTGGGCTCCAACAAGGATTTACTGTATAGACTAGGAAATTATGCCCAGTACTTTGTAATAACCTATAACGGAATAGAATCTGCAAAACCACTGAATCACTATGCTGTATACTTGAAACTAAAATAATATTACAAATCAACTATACTTCAACTGAAATAAATTTAAAAATTAGGAAGTAGGCTCATTCCCCCAGCTTATTGACGATTTGTACTGCATTGTCATGGTTCATTCTTTGGAAAGACCACATGTCAGAAAGGTATGAACGAAGGTCAAACGTCAACCTTTGCTTGAAGTGTGATTTTTTTTTTTTTTCTTTCCTAATCAAGATGAAGCTTGGAATGGTTGCAAGAGCTCAAGCTTTCTAGGGAAGTTGATCTGGGACTTAAGCTGAGGTTCTACCACTAACCAGCTGGTTGATCTTGGGCAAATTATTACTTCCTTCTGTCTCTCTCCTAAAGAGTACCAGTACTTATATCTTCTGGGTGGTTGTGATTACACAATGAAATAATATATGAAAAGTACCTCATATAATACTGGGAACCCTGTGGTTGTTCAATAAATTGGAGGGATCATCGCTATCATGATCATTAACAATATTAGTAACAGGGGCAGCACTGTTACAGAAAGGAGCAAGTTACAAGTGTTGGATATGCTCTGAATAAGAGTTACCCCTCAAACACAAATATTTTATTTAAGAATTACACACATTTGTATATTTTTAAATAAGCACTGCCTCTAGCTAGGAATATCAAATAGAATCCTGCTCTGAAATAAGGACTAGCATAACTAATTAAGATGCTTTCCATTTATTTATTCTTTGAAGATACTAATTCAAGAGAATTGCTTAATCGTCTCTTTCTTAATCTATTTAAGCATGCAAAACATAAATGGAATTCCCTGAAACCCTAATAATATGAAATATAAGATAAGGCCACTTGCTTTCAAATTAAAACAAAATCTATGTTTCTATCTTTGTTCCTAATATAGTGACTAACGGAGCCCTAATGCTTTGATCTTCCACTTGAAAAATATCAAAACATCTTTAATATGCAAATCAAGGCAAGAGCTTGTGGGGTCATCTGCAGCAGGTTTTTTGCCCTCATAACAGTAATTGGAAAATCTATGGTGGCCCTAAGGATCATTACTTTAAATATAACTCTACCACTAACAAAAATCCACTAGCTTATCCTTAGTCACATTTGGAAATGAAATTTAGATATTAAATAGTATTGATTTCAATTCAAAAGCTGCTTTGATCACCTCTACATCAATCCCCCTGACTTGGAATGAGGATGGGTAGAAATCATTAAGTCATTTATCTTGTCAAAAATCTTGGCAGTGTGCCCAGTTGTATCAAATACTGGATGAGGCTACTTTTAGTTCTCATTTCCGCTGGGTAACTGACTTCCCACAAACCCTTCAGTCAGCCTCAGCCTGGGTCAGATAGCTCTGAGGAGGAGGGGAAGGAATTTGAAAATACACATCACTGGAACTGATCAGAAGGATCTTTTGAGATGGGGGATGGCAGTGGGGGTGTGAATTAAATTTCCTTCCAAGTGATGTCATGACCTCTAAAGCCCTCATTCACACTCCCAGATCTCTTCAACACATGACCTCCTCCTTTCTTCATTCAACCACTACTTATCTAGCTTTTATCTTCTGCCAGCATGTTGCTAGATGCTGAGATTACAGCAATGAACTGATACAAAACAAAGTCCTTACAGATCTTAGAGGCTACTGGGGAAGGCAGAAAGTAAGCAACTGGTTGTACAAATAAATACACAACTGTAAGTTATGCCACCTACTATGAAGGCAAATAATAACTGCATGCTCTGAGGAGGAGTAATAGAGAAATTGATTAGATGGGGCAGGACTCTAGAGAGGAAGCAACATTTAAGCTAAGTTACAGGGTAAGTGGGATTTAGTCAGAAAGAGGAAGCAGTCCAGCAGAGGAAAGCTATATGGCAGGAAAGTGGAAGTCAGGAGCAATTAGTGACTAGCGGGTAGCATGAGGGATTCCTGAGGGATGCCACTATCCCATGATGACTGCGTTTTGGTGCAGACTTTTCTGCAGAGCTTCTTTGATCATAGCAGATATGTACAGTTGATTCTAAGTAAATGTGAATAAAGTAGATCAAAAAAATCTGCTAGAGTTTTCTCGGAGAAGGCAATGGCACCCCACTCCAGTACTCTTGCCTGGAAAATCCCATGGACGGAGGAGCCTGTTAGGCTGCAGTCCATGGGGTTGCTGAGAGTTGGACACGACTCAGTTACTTCACTTTCACTTTTTACTTTCATGCATTGGAGAAGGAAATGACAACCCACTCCAGTGTTCTTGCCTGGAGAATCCCAGGGACGGGGGAGCCTGGTGGGCTGACATCTATGGGGTCACACAGAGTCAGACATGACTGAAGCAACTTAGCAGCAGCAGCAGCAGAGTTTTCTAGAATACTAGATGTACTAGAGTGTTTCATTTGATTCCCCCACCCTCTGCCCCCTCAGAAAATTTTTAGAATGCCGCTTTTCCTCTTGTTGGGTTTTAAGGCAGTCTTTGATCAAGAGTGTTTCCTTTCCCTAGATCTCTTGCAAAAGAATCAGCCAAAGGAGTTGTTAAAAATGTAAAAGTCTACTGTAGATCTCTTGAATGAGAATCTTTTGGTATAGAGTCTAAAAATCTGATTTTTAAAGGAGCACTCTGAGCAATTTCAGCATACTCTAGGTTGGCGTGAACCCAGAGGTATTGGTCTCAGCAGTGATCCCCTGGAATGGACAGAGAAGATTCACTGTGAAGCAGAGCATATTAAGGGCAGGTTGACACCACAAAGATAATACAAAAGAAGCCAGGGGGCACCAGCAAACAGACTCCAGGTGGGACCTGACTGGGAGAGGTTCAGCTCTCTCAGGGAGCGTGCAAGCAGCATGCCCACAGGACATTTCATCCACAAAACATAACACCCACAACACCCATCAGTATTAATTTGCTTGGACTGCTATAACCAAGTATTACCAGTCTGGGTGGCTCAAACAACAGCAATTAATTTCCTCACAGTTGCGGAGGCTAGAAGTCCAAAATCAAGGCATCAGCATGGTTGGTTTCCGTTGTGGCGTCTTCCTTTTGTTTATCAATGGCTGTCTTCTCTCTGTGCCTTCACATGGATTTTCCTGTCTGTGTACTAATCTCTTCTTATCAGAGCACTGCTCTTATTGGATCAGGACCTAATCACCTCATTTTAACTCACTTGCCTCTTTTAAGATTCTACTTCCAAAGGCAACCCCTTCCTGAGGTGCTGGCGTAGATCATCAACCTATGAATTTGGGAGAGACACAACTTAGCTCATAACAGCTCCTGACTCTTCTTTTGCTGCATTGCAAGCTTAGGCCTCACACAGCAGGACAATCTCTGCACCTCTTTTGATCCTGGGTCTCACTGTCAGTCAAACCAATTGTATCGTCTGACCTAACTTAAGCTCCTCGGAAGGATCTATTTTTGGAGGTCGTGACAGGCTACCTGGGGGTGCTTTTCTGATTGTCTTTTCATCTTCACTGGTCCTTCTAGGTCAGTCACTGGAGGTGGGGCTCCGCCTGAGTGCTGACACACTATATTTACATTTTAATTCAAAAAATATATCACTCCTACTATTTTACTCCTAATCATACTGTCTTCATTTCCATATATTTCACTTAAAATATAATTTCCGGCCAAGATAATAAATGTATATAATAGAAAAATAATACTCAACTCAAGCAAATTAGATGTTCAATAATACCTCTTACAGAGCATAAGTATTGGAAAATTGAATTGTTAATCAACAAGAATACTGTTTAAGTGGAAAACAATAGTTCAAAACTGAGAATATGAGGCAAAAAGATTCTATTCAGACTGAAAGTTATTCTTAATATGATAGCAAAATGTGATTATATCATTTATTAATGAATCAATGGAATATAAAACACTTTTTTGCTAACTAAAACAAAAATTTAATGAATCTTTGACATGATTCTGAAATTCAGCCAGTTACCAAAAGAACAAATTAGTGTCTATTTTTTGACTCAAAAAGTGGTGACAAAAATCGTACCACTCATTTCAATCACATCTTGAAGACATTTTTCTACTCTTAAAATAATTTGTTTACCCAGCTGTTTCAGCTCTAAATGGAAAATGTGAGATAATGCAGTGGCCTTTTCTAACTGCCACACATAACAATTTAAATATAAGCTCTTAGATCATATCACTGGCATCCAAAAACGAAGCTGATGAGAAGGAAGCTATGTCAAACACCAAGCCAGGAGTAGACCTTGCAGTTTGCTCAACAAAGCCTGTTCCTATTTTATAATTTCTCTATGGCATTTACATGACAGGCAACACTTGGACGTTTCCAGTGAAAGACACCAAGCTGCAAAAGCTTGCAGGAGAATTCTTAGGCATCATCCTCTAACCCAGTGATCTTTGTAACATGTCATCTCTGGATCACAGCAGCACCTCTGATAGGGAACTTGTGAGAAATGCAGATTCTCAGGTGTCATCCTTGATCTCCTGAAATGGAAACTCCAGGGATGGGGAGGATAGCCATCTACAATATGTTTTAATAGGTCCTCCGGTCAATTTTGATTCCTGCTCAAATTTGGGAACCACTGGTAGAGTTCAAAGTCAGAGCCCTCAGTTTCCTCTAGGTGCATCTGGTATTGAGTAAGGGGAAGGGGTGAAGAGCAAGAGAGTGGGGGTTGATGTCAGGGAAGAGGGAAGGCAGAATGTGAACATAGGGGTCAAAACCAGTCAGGGCACATCACAGGCTCTGGCACTGACATCAATATAAGTACTTTCCCTTTTTATCTGTTTCAGAAATTAGAGCTTCATATATGGCTTCATTGAAAAAATCATTTTTTAAATTAAAAAAATCCACTGTTACAGGGAGTACTTCCCTTAGAACAGGGAAAGAAGTCTTCTGAGCTTTAGAAATCCCCAGCTTAGCCTTCTCTGACCACACGTATTCCCAGAAGGACAAGGGAACGTGTCCACCTGGGGCCCAGGACCCTCCAGACTCTGTTCCACATTGGGGTCCCAGAATTGCCAGACCATACGTGCCCACGTTGACTCCTGGGCCTGTGGGGCTGGCCTCCTGCCCAGGGTCATCCCCANGGGGCACCAGCAAACAGACTCCAGGTGGGACCTGACTGGGAGAGGTTCAGCTCTCTCAGGGAGCGTGCAAGCAGCATGCCCACAGGACATTTCATCCACAAAACATAACACCCACAACACCCATCAGTATTAATTTGCTTGGACTGCTATAACCAAGTATTACCAGTCTGGGTGGCTCAAACAACAGCAATTAATTTCCTCACAGTTGCGGAGGCTAGAAGTCCAAAATCAAGGCATCAGCATGGTTGGTTTCCGTTGTGGCGTCTTCCTTTTGTTTATCAATGGCTGTCTTCTCTCTGTGCCTTCACATGGATTTTCCTGTCTGTGTACTAATCTCTTCTTATCAGAGCACTGCTCTTATTGGATCAGGACCTAATCACCTCATTTTAACTCACTTGCCTCTTTTAAGATTCTACTTCCAAAGGCAACCCCTTCCTGAGGTGCTGGCGTAGATCATCAACCTATGAATTTGGGAGAGACACAACTTAGCTCATAACAGCTCCTGACTCTTCTTTTGCTGCATTGCAAGCTTAGGCCTCACACAGCAGGACAATCTCTGCACCTCTTTTGATCCTGGGTCTCACTGTCAGTCAAACCAATTGTATCGTCTGACCTAACTTAAGCTCCTCGGAAGGATCTATTTTTGGAGGTCGTGACAGGCTACCTGGGGGTGCTTTTCTGATTGTCTTTTCATCTTCACTGGTCCTTCTAGGTCAGTCACTGGAGGTGGGGCTCCGCCTGAGTGCTGACACACTATATTTACATTTTAATTCAAAAAATATATCACTCCTACTATTTTACTCCTAATCATACTGTCTTCATTTCCATATATTTCACTTAAAATATAATTTCCTGCCAAGATAATAAATGTATATAATAGAAAAATAATACTCAACTCAAGCAAATTAGATGTTCAATAATACCTCTTACAGACCATAAGTATTGGAAAATTGAATTGTTAATCAACAAGAATACTGTTTAAGTGGAAAACAATAGTTCAAAACTGAGAATATGAGGCAAAAAGATTCTATTCAGACTGAAAGTTATTCTTAATATGATAGCAAAATGTGATTATATCATTTATTAATGAATCAATGGAATATAAAACACTTTTTTGCTAACTAAAACAAAAATTTAATGAATCTTTGACATGATTCTGAAATTCAGCCAGTTACCAAAAGAACAAATTAGTGTCTATTTTTTGACTCAAAAAGTGGTGACAAAAATCGTACCACTCATTTCAATCACATCTTGAAGACATTTTTCTACTCTTAAAATAATTTGTTTACCCAGCTGTTTCAGCTCTAAATGGAAAATGTGAGATAATGCAGTGGCCTTTTCTAACTGCCACACATAACAATTTAAATATAAGCTCTTAGATCATATCACTGGCATCCAAAAACGAAGCTGATGAGAAGGAAGCTATGTCAAACACCAAGCCAGGAGTAGACCTTGCAGTTTGCTCAACAAAGCCTGTTCCTATTTTATAATTTCTCTATGGCATTTACATGACAGGCAACACTTGGACGTTTCCAGTGAAAGACACCAAGCTGCAAAAGCTTGCAGGAGAATTCTTAGGCATCATCCTCTAACCCAGTGATCTTTGTAACATGTCATCTCTGGATCACAGCAGCACCTCTGATAGGGAACTTGTGAGAAATGCAGATTCTCAGGTGTCATCCTTGATCTCCTGAAATGGAAACTCCAGGGATGGGGAGGATAGCCATCTACAATATGTTTTAATAGGTCCTCCGGTCAATTTTGATTCCTGCTCAAATTTGGGAACCACTGGTAGAGTTCAAAGTCAGAGCCCTCAGTTTCCTCTAGGTGCATCTGGTATTGAGTAAGGGGAAGGGGTGAATAGCAAGAGAGTGGGGGTTGATGTCAGGGAAGAGGGAAGGCAGAATGTGAACATAGGGGTCAAAACCAGTCAGGGCACATCACAGGCTCTGGCACTGACATCAATATAAGTACTTTCCCTTTTTATCTGTTTCAGAAATTAGAGCTTCATATATGGCTTCATTGAAAAAATCATTTTTTAAATTAAATCCACTGTTACAGGGAGTACTTCCCTTAGAACAGGGAAAGAAGTCTCCTGAGCTTTAGAAATCCCCAGTTCAGCCTTCTCTGACCACACGTATTCCCAGAAGGACAAGGGAACGTGTCCACCTGGGGCCCAGGACCTTCCAGACTCTGTTCCACATTGGGGTCCTAGAATTGCCAGACCATACATGCCCACATTGACTCCTGGGCCTGTGGGGCTGGCCTCCTGCCCAGGGTCATCACCAGGGGAGACTACACCAGAGGAGTACACTATGAGGTCAAGCATTATATCTTGCTTTTTAAAATGTTCTATAGATTATGATGTTTTAGCATCTTGAAAACAACAACAACAAAAACAGCTTTTTTACTGGAGAGAGTCTGTGCCTCCTGGGGCTAGGTGATTCTTAGAGAGAGCCAAGGATCCAGTTAGATGTATGCCTTTGACATGCAAACCAGCCAGTCCTAAGTTTATGACCCAACCACTGCTTTATCTAACTCTTGTACACTATGCCCCAAATCATTCCAAGGCAAGTACCAGGAAACCAGAAACCATTCCTGTTTAGATACCTCGGAAATATGCGACCAGCCAATCCTAAATATTCACACTGTCCTGTGTTGCTGTTCCAGCAAGACATTTTACATACATTGGTTTGCATATTATGGGTATTTTCCTATATGAAACACTACAAGGTGCAGTTATCCAAGTGGCCAGACCCACATTTCAAGACTGGCAAGAAAGATCTACACTACAGAGCAAAATGTGCCTCTAATAGATGATGAAATGAGTGAATCATCTTTTATGGTGAACCATCAATGAAAGTTCTTNTTCAAGATTGGCAAGAAAGATCTACACTACAGAGCAAAATGTGCCTCTAATAGATGATGAAATGAGTGAATCATCTTTTATGGTGAACCATCAATGAAAGTTCTTTGCATTTTTCTGACTACAATGTAAGCCAACAGAAGAACCTAGTGAGCAGACAGAAATGGCACTAGTCAGCAATTTTATCAGGAAACACCCACGTGGAATTTTAAATAAGCTTTGAATTGAACTAAAAACTGCCTTTTCCTAAGTTATTTTCTTAGATAAGAAAGGATATTTTAAAAATTATTTTCAAAGTCAGACAATGTGTAGGTAACGTGACCAGATTTGTCACAAACAGACCACAGAGCTGATTTTCTGACTGTAAATTTCTATATTTGGCCAACCCTAGTTATTTTTTTAAGGGAGAGGAAATTATTTTATGACGTTTGAAGATTATGTTAAACTGCAACAATTTCATCACTTTATAAAATTATCATGCTGCACAGATCTTCCTGTTTACGAGAAATATCAGCATCTTCAATGCTCGAGGCAAGGCTTGTCATCTTAACACACAAGACAATCCATTCTTAACCTCAGGCAGCCCCTGATACATGCACACTCAGTGCATATGAGTTTCCTTCCAAATCTCATATCCTGAGGTTGTGCTTTTTAAAATAATCTGCCCTGTGAATGGACAGTGGGAAAGTTCAGATCCAGTATAGGACTGTGCAACTATTAACATATAAAGGGGTTCCCTGTAACATAACTTTAAAAGTCCACAAGAAGTTGGTAGTTTCAAAAAGCACCCCTCCACAGTATCTTTGGAAGGCACTAGGGCAGGCATGCAACTATGATACCCTAATTCAGAATTATAGCATTCTCCTCACGGGAAAATGCCTTCTGAGACACAAACAAATGACACATCATTTGCAAAGCAGTGGATTTGGAGGTAGAAGATAAGCTCTGGTAATATTACGACTTCCTCACAAAGTACACACAACTGCCTTTCAGGCAGAAAGTAAATTTTCTGGTAAGACTCAAGGGTTCACCTAAAATTGAGAGAGGAAGACATTCCCATATGTTCTACTCTTTGTCCTTGTTGTTGAAAAGGACTCCATGCTGAACATGATTCCATGTTGAACAGTATTATCCATGATGAAAATTCCACTACTAAGGTCAGTATAACTCTTGACTTTACAAGCAGGCTTACGATTAAAAAAAAAAAAAATTGAGGAACAGTGAAGTACTTACACAAGTCTCCCAAGCTTACCAATCACATGCACATATTCCTACTTCTCAGGGTTTAAAAGATAACAGCTTGAGCCTCTCACTATACTAGGAGTTTGTATAACATAGTAACAGAGAACAGGGCCTCCAGTTCCAACACTTAATAGTTGAGTGACCTTGAGCTTTCTTTCTGTGCAATGAGATTAATAGCAGTATTCACTTCCTTATGTGGTTGCAAAAATTAAGCTAGTTATTACCCCCAATATGCTTAGAGTATCACATACAGCCAATACTAAATAATAACACCACAATGATTACTACATTTCATAGGACCACTTTCCCATGTAATCAATCTCTTCACACAATCTCTCAATAAGAAAAATATACTTCAGAAGTTGCAAATTTTAACTTCTTCTAAAAACATAGATAAAATAACTTGCTATTAAAAATATAGAAGTACAACAAGGAGGCATATATGTGAGTGTGTGTGTGTGTGTATGTGTGTGTGGGTATATATTCAAAGGCTGTCAAAAGATAAATTTTATATGTACAAAATTTATATATATACCATATTATTCTATATATTATAGTATGCATAATATAAAATTTATATATGCATGTGTGTGTGTATATATATATATACACACACACACACACACACATACATAATATATACATGCAGCTTTCCAGGTGGCACAATGGTAAAGAATCCGCCTGCCAATGCAGGAGACACAAAAGATACAGATTTGATTCCTGGGTCAGGAAGATTCCCTGGAATAGGAAATGGCAACCCAGTCTAGTATTCTTGCCTGGAAAATTCCATGGACAGAGCTAGTAGGCTATAGTCCATGGGGTCACAAAGAGTCAGACATGACTGAGCAACTTAGCACACACACACATATATATGTAATTTATCTTTTGGCAGCTTTTAATTTTGAAATGCTGAATAAATTCCCTGATAGTTAAGGTGGTAAAAATTCCACCTGCAATGCAGGAGACCCTGGTTCGATTCTTGGGCTAGAAAGATCCACTGGAAAAGGGATAGGCTACCCACTCCAGTATTCTTGGGCTTTTGTGGCTCAGCTGGTAAGGAAATCATCTGCAATGTGGGAGACCTGGATTCCATCCCTGGGTTCGGAAGATCCCCTGGAGAAGGGAACAGCTACCCACTCCAGTATTCTGGCATGGAGAATTCCATGGATTGTGTAGCCCATGGGGTAGCAAAGAGTCGGACATGACTGAGTAACTTTCACTTTCAATAAATAAGTTAAACAGCTTCAATCACTCATTAAATATACATACAAACAGAAGAGAGGACACTACTGATTTTGAGCCCATCTCAAAACTGAATGCTGACACAAATCATCACTACAGTTCAGTCCATTCAGTTCAGTCGCTCAGTCGTGTCCAACTCTTTGTGACCCCAAGAATCACAGCACACCAGACCTCCCTGTCCATCACCAACTCCCAGAGTTCACTCAAACTCAAGTCCAACAAGTCGGTGATGCCATCCAGCTATCTCATCCTTTGTCATTCCCTTCTCCTCCTGCCCCCAATGCCTCCCAGCATCAGAGTCTTTTCCAATGAGTCAGCTCTTCTCATGAGGTGGCCAGAGTACTGGAGTTTCAGCTTTAGCATCATTCCTTCCAGGGAACACCCAGGGCTGATCTCCTTTAGAACGGACTGGTTGGATCTCCTTGCAGTCCAAGGGCCTCTCAAGTCTTCTCCAACACCACAGTTCAAAAGATCCAATTCTTCAGCACTCAGCTTTCTTCACAGTCCAACTCTCACATCCGTACATGACCACTGGAAAAACCATAGCCTTGACTAGATGGACCTTTGTTGGCAAAGTACTGTCTCTGCTTTTCAATATGCTATCTAGGTTGGTCATAACTTTTCTTCCCAGGAGCAAGCGTCTTTTAATTTCATGGCTGCAGTCACCATCTGCAGTGATTTGGGGACCCCTCAAAATAGTCTGACACTGTTTCCACTGTTTCCCCATCTATTTCCCAGGAAGTGATGGGACCAGATGCCGTGATCTTTGTTTTCTGAATGTTGAGCTTTAAACCAACTTTTTCACTCTCCTCTTTCACCTTCTTCAAGAGGCTCTTTAGTTCCTCTTCACTTTCTGCCATAAGGGTGGTGTCATCTGCATTTCTGAGGTTATTGATATTTCTCTGGGCAATTTTGATTCCAGCTTGTGCTTCTTCCAGCCCAGCGTTTCTCATGATGTACTCTGCATGTAAGTTAAATAAGCAGGGTGACAGTATACAGCCTTGACGTACGCCTTTTCCTATTTGGAACCAGTCTGTTGTTCCATATCGTTCTAACTGGTGCCTCCTGACCTGAACATAGGTTTCTCAGGAGGCAGGTCAGGTGGTCTGGTATTCCCATCTCTTTCAGAATTTTCCAGTTTGTGATCCACACAGTTTAAGGCTTTGACATAGTCAATAAAGCAGAAATAGATGTTTCTCTGGAACTCTCTTGCTTTTTTGATGATCTAGCAGATGTTGGCAATTTGATCTCTGGTTCCTCTGCCTTTTCTAAAACCAGTTTGACCATCTGGAAATTCACACTTCACATATTGCTGAAGCCTGGCTTGGAGAATTTTGACCATTACTTTATTAGCGTGTGAGATGAGGGCAATTGTGCAGTAGTTTGAGCATTCTTTGTCATTGCCTTTCTTTGGGATTGGAATGAAAACTGGCTTGCTCCTCCACAAATAAAGCCATTTAAGAAATCAGCAGACCCCACATTCTCGTCAAGCCATTGAAACATGCTTCTGATGTGTCTCATGGAGCAGAGGGGATGCCCAAGCTCCTCCACTATGGAGGCAGCATTCTCCTTCTCCTAAGTGCTTTCAGGTAACAGGTATCTTTCAGGTAACAGGGATGGACTACAGCTACTGAGCCTATCACTAAGAAGTGTGGCCAAGGACCAGGGTCAGTGCGTTTTTTCAGGATCAGAGGCTGCCATGCAGAGGATAAAATTTGAGCTGTAGAGTCAAAGGGCTTCAGAGTTCCAATCCAACTCCCAGGGGCCATGTAGTCTTTGGTAAGTTACTCTCAATAGCCAAAGATATCCCATATGACTGTGAATGACAATGGTATCCATAGGTATATCATGACAGTTCAACCTGAGGAATCTAGTCAAGTGTTCAGCACAGTTCCTGGCACCAAGTCAGTGTCCATCTGAGTTACTGTTTCTCACCTACACCACTGCAGCCTTGCTGTCCCTATGGTACCAAGATTCCATGATAATCTGCATTAGGATCATTATAAAACAACTGTACAGCCAGTCACAAACTGTTTCAAAATTCACAGTTCATTTGAAGATAAGAAGAGAGGGAAACAATTAGTATGTCTTGCAAATAAGAAAAAGTCAGGTGGTTGCTTTTCTGAAACCCCAAAGCTAGAATTTAATTCCACATAATGAACTTTTTCACTTAGAGTACCTTTTATTAAATAAAACCTATAACATTGTATCTTCACTAAAGATGGTCTTGCTTCCCACCATCAGTGCTGTGATGTCTCATTGTTCTTCACAATTCAAGTCCTAGAAGAGGTAATAAATAGATGCAGTACCAACCAGCACCATAGGTATAGCATGGACTTGCATGTGTTAATTGTTATACTAAATGCTTTACATGTATGACCTCACTGAATGTTCACAACACCAAAATGAAATGGATGCTGCTAACACACCCATTTTCTAGATGAGAACACTGAGTCATGGGGAGGTTAATGAGTTCCCCAGTGTCACACAGCCAGAAAAGTCAGAATTGGAAGTCCAAGTCCTTTTGGACTCCAGAGTTCTTAACCAAAATAAACTCAGGATAACAAACCTTTAGTGTGTCATGATTTTTTTCTGTTTTCCTCCCTCTGGGATGGTTTCCATTATCTCTCAGGAAAGATGCATGAAGTGAAAATCTTGGAGGTAGACTGTATTTTCCAAAGAGAAGCCACTATAATATCTTTCATTCCACATGCTCCAATATGAGCTTGATAAAGAGGGTGGTTGGAGTATGGACTCCAGATTGGTTGGTTTGCATAGTAAAGGGCAAGTGTCTACTATCTCTAAAAACTAGCTAACCCTTTGAGGGTAGTCTTTCAAGCATCAGGAAGGCTCTAGCTGTAAAATCGTCAGAAATACAGAAAATAAAAAGACATCTTCCACAGATGGTTTAGGACCTAGACATCAACTCAGTTCAAGATGTAAGGTCTTTTCATTTGAGGCTACAAACATTTTATAGCAGAGAAAATCTATTCTTGCTGTGTCTAGTGTGAATTCCTGACTGACAGAACCATGAACGTAGTGAGGGAACTGTTTTATTCCCTGATGTTTTACAGCAGAACAGTTTGTTATGCAGCAGTTGATAACCAATACTAAGTTTTGGCTTGAGTGATGATCGTTTAAATCAGTTCTAGTTCATTTTGCCTTGTGGAAGGGGGAATTTCTGAGTATACTGTTTCTCTTGGCATTACATTTTCACCAATTAGTGCTCATGAACGATATGAAAATGTGTTTAGGTTATTTTTCCCTCTGCCTGCGGGAAGAGTTCCCACAGATTAGAGATGCTAATTTTTCAATGTTCTCATGAAATTTTCCCTTATTAAAAAGAGAAGAGACTAGCTGCAATTTTTAAATCTGCACCACCCGAGGCAGCCCCAGTGAAAAACATGTATCCTGACCTTCCTCAGCAAAAACGAGTTGCAGTCATTTGTCTAATTTGTACCAAACCAGAAGGATAAATTCTCCAGAGTGTGCACAGAATAGTGAGAAAGGAGCAAGCAGGGTTTGAAGAGTTCTTTTTCGATCTGATTTAGCTTGCATTTCACAAAACAGAACTCTGGTCTCAATATGATAGTAGCACCAACACAGAGGAGGGAAGATTTTTATATTTTGTGGGAAGATATGAAAATTATAATTCAACCACATACATTTATTTGAAAAAAGAATCTAACAGCTTTGAAGATTCAACTCCATGAGACATGGAAAAGTGACATGACAATCTCCAGTGTGGCTCACGCCACAGTGGTGGACATTCTGCAATACAGAAACAACATACTGTACACCTTAAACTTATTCAGTGTGATATGACGATTATAACTCAATAAAGCTGGAAAAATAAAACTAAAATAGAACTTTTACTATAGGCCTAAAGGGCCTTGAGGACTACAGACTCACATTCTTCCTCTTTGCCCTTCTTCAGTTCAGTTTGGTCGTTCAGTCGTGTCCGACTCTTTGCGACCCCACGAATTGCAGCACGCCAGGCCTCCCTGTCCATCATCAACTCCCGGAGTTCATTCAGACTCACGTCCATCGAGTCCGTGATGCCATCCAGTCATCTCATCCTCTGTTGTCCCCTTCTCCTCCTGCTCCCAATCCCCACGCCCCCAGCATCAGAGTCTTTTCCAATGAGTCAACTCTTCGCATGAGGTGACCAAAGTACTGGAGTTTCAGCTTTAGCATCATTCCTTCCAAAGAAATCCCAGGGCTGATCTCCTTCAGAATGGACTGGTTAGATCTCCTTGCAGTCCAAGGGACTCTCAAGAGTCTTCTCCAACACCACAGTTCAAAAGCATCTATTCTTCAGCACTCAGTCTTCTTCACAGTCCAACTCGCACATCCATACGTGACCACAGGAAAAACCATAGCCTTGACTAGACGGACCTTAGTTGGCAAAGTAATGTCTCTGCTTTTGAATATGCCATCTAGGTTGGTCATGACTTTTCTTCCAAGGAGTAATTAAGCATCTTTTAATTTCAGGGCTGCAATCACCATCTGCACTGATTTTGGAACCCCAAAAATAAAGTCTGACACTGTTTCCACTGTTTCCCCATCTATTTCCCATGAAGTGATGGGACCAGATGCCATGATCTTCATTTTCTGAATATTGAGCTTTAAGCCAACTTTTTCACTCTCCACTTTCACTTTCATCAAGAGGCTTTTTAGTTCCTAGGGGAAAGTGAAAGTGAAAGAGGAGAGTGAAAAGTTGGCTTAAAGCTCAACATTCAGAAAATGAAGATCATGGCATCTGGTCCCATCACTTCATGGGAAATAGATGGGGAAACAGTGGAAACAGTGTCAGACTTTATTTTT
>SJYW01012923.1:175526-197739 GCA_006410735.1 Raphicerus campestris
GCCCTTGTTATCAGGCCCTCTGGATAATTCAGGATATGAGCATACCAAGTTTTATTGGCTTCTCAAATATTGTATGTCTTACAAATCAAAGATTTGTTGCACCCCTTGATTGAGCAAATCTATAGGCACCATTGTTCCAACAGCATTTGCTCACTTCATATCTTTGCATCATGTTTTGGTAATTATCAAAATACTTCAAACTCTTTCATTATTACATTTATTATGGTGATCTTTGATGTTACTATTGTAATAGCTTTGGAGCATCATGAACCATGTCATATAAGATGGCAAACTTAATTGTTGAAATGACAAAAGAGTATTGAGAATATTACATAAATTTAATTGATAAAGCAGTGGCAGGATTTAGGAGGTTTGAGAGGACTGACTCCAGTTTTGAAGGAAGTTCCACCATGGGTAAAAGGATGTCAGAAAGCACTGTATGCTATAAGTTATTTGTGAAAGAAGTCAATAGATGCTGCAAAATTCACTGGTGTCTTATTTTAAGCTACTGCCACAACCACCCCACCCTTTAGCAATCACTGCCTCAACCAGTGAGCAACCATCAACATCAAGGCAAGACCCTCCATCAGCAGAGAGATTATGACTCACTGAAGGCTCAGATGATGGTTAGCATTTTTCAGCAATATATTATTTTTAAATTAAGTTAAGTACATACATTTCTGGGGCTTCCCTGGTGGCTCAGACAGTAAAGATTCTGCCTGCAATGCAGGTGACCCAGGTTCAATTCCTGGGTTGGGAATATTCCCTGGAGGAGGGAATGGCTACCCACTCCAATATTCTTGCCTGGGAAAACCTAAGGACAGAGAAGCCTGGCGGGCTATAGTCCATGGGGTCGCAGAGTCAGACACGACTGCGCAACTCACACTTATACTTCTCATGTACATTTTCAAAGACAGAATGCCATTGCACACTTAGCAGACTACAGCATAGTGTAAATGTAACTTTCATGTATACTGGGAAACCAAAACATTCATGGGACTCACTTTATTGCAATGTTGGCTTTATGTGGTGGTTTGGAATGGAAACTGCAATATCTCCAAGGTACACCTGTCATTTCCCAACTCAGAGTGAGCTGATGAGCAATCTCCAGTGACATCAGCCACCTGGAATTAGGCCAACTTCACAAGTTAAGGTTGCAGATCTCCACAGACACAAGACGCAAGTTCAGGGGCCCCCAGGTTGCCCTTAGGTCTAACCAAGTCAGGGATTCTCTCTACCCACTTAGTTGCTACAATTTGCTGGAATGGCTCAGAGAACTCAGGAAAGTACCATATTTCTGATTACAAAAGGATATAATTTAGAGCAAATCAAGGGGAGAGGTGCAGAGGATGAGGTTTAGCAGCCCCAAACGTTCGTTAAGCTTCTGTGTTCTCTCCCCGTGTGGTCAGGAATGCTTTACCCTCCCAGCACAACAACAAGCAACCAGGAAGCTCCCTGGAGTTTCAGCGTGCAGAGTTTTTACTGAGGTTTCATTGCATAGGCATGGCTGACCAACTTGACTGAATCGTCCGTCATGTGACTGAACTCAGTGTCCAGCTCCCTTCTCCTTGTGGGGCTCAAAGTTCCAACTCTTCTAATCACACGGCTGGTCTTTCTGGCACCATCAGCCTCCATTTTGAGTCACCTCATGAGCATAAACGATCAGGCGTGGTCTAAGGCGCCACCGTGAATAACAAATACAGTCCTATCCCTCCAGAATTTCTGAGGATATAGAGGTTACAGAGGGTAGAGGTTATATAGGACATAGAGGTCCCCAGGAACCAGGGACCGAGGTCAGCCAAGTCTTTATTGCACACAGCCTTAATTTCATCCACAACCTTAATTTCCCTCTGCCATGTAAACTCTCATATTCACAGGTTCCAAGAACCAGGACATAAACACCTTAGGGACCACTATTCCATCTACCACAGCTTCCCAGTTGCTCTCTAACATGTCACCGTGTTTTGTTTTCCTCATTGCACCTATAAAAGTCTTATTTATTTTGTTTGTTTGCTTATTGTCTGCCTTTCTCTCTGCTGTGAGTCCTTAGCATGTGACTAAGCAAGAAAGCAGAAGAATTAGAGGAGGTGGCACTCCAGCTAGGCTGTGAAGGAGGAGCAGAGTGGCGTAAGGGTAGCTGGGGCTCTGAGCATCTTTGCAAAGGGACAGAGGAGGGAAGGTCAGGTGAGTTTAGGAGCCCTGAATGGATCATTGTAGGTGGGGTACCGGGGAGCGTTGTGGGAGGGAGGGGAAGAGTTGGGATGGGAAAAGGCCAGGTTAACACAGAACAACATGTGCTAGGCTACAGGCCTGATGGCGCTTCTGGGATCTGCTCTAGCATCTTTGCTCTCTCACCCAGAGGCCAGGAGAGAAGCACCAGAGTGTGGTAAATAGGGCATGGACTCCGGGGTCAGACCCATGTGGGCTCAGATCCCAGTTCCACTGTTCATAGGCCACCTCTTCATGGTCATCACTGAAGAAGGTTCACTTAGCACTCATGTACAACCCACTTCTCTTCTGCCCTCCTCTAGTTGGAGCCCAGGGAGTTTCCCAGTATCTCTTGCAGTGAACGACACAGATCCGGCCAATGCTGGAAGCAGAATCCTGGTGAGGAGTGTTCTGGAAATGGAAAAGGTCCAATAAAAAGGAAAACATATTCAACTAGATCAGAATTTTGCCTTCTCCTTCCTGCTTTGTACGTCAAGTTGTATCAGGAGCAGGAGCAGCCACTTTGTGACCATGAGAAGCAAGATCAAAGTAATGGCCTAAGAAAAACTGGGCAGAATGATGGAAAGTTCCTCAGCTTATCAGGTCATCACTGAGCAATTGGATCCGTATCAATCATCATCCACCTCTGTGTCTTAGTTGGATATTCTGTTACTTTTGGTCAAACATAGTCCTAACTGATACACCATTGAAGCCTCCATTTCCTCTACTGTTAACTAGAAGGAACAATAGTTGTCAATATTCATTACATTCAGTCATATGCTAGGAACTCTTCTAGGTGCTGGTGGCAAAGCAGGGAACAAGAGATAAGGTTTCTATTCTTCTTGCATTTACATTTTGGCAGGCAACACAGATANGTTAACTAGAAGGAACAATAGTTGTCAATATTCATTACATTAAGTCATGTGCTAGGAACTCCTCTAGGTGCTGGTGGCAAAGCAGGGAACAAGAGATAAGGTTCCTATTCTTCTTGCATTTACATTTTGGCAGGCAAGACAGACAATGAACCCATAAGTAGGCAAGAATATATGAGAGTGAGAAGTGCTATGAGGAAAAGAAAAGAACATGATGTGTCAGAGAGACTGGTGTGGACATAACACGGGAATATGTGAGAAGGTGATACTTAAGCTGAGACCTGAATGTGAAGATAATGGCAGGACAGAGCACAGAAAACAGCATTCCAGGAAAGGGAATTGCAAGAGCAAAGAGCAAAGACCTGGAGGCAGGGCCACGCTTGTTGTGTAGATGACTAGGCAGTCGTGAATGACAACGGCAAAGAATGGAGGTGAGACCAAAGAGGTAGGTGGGGGTCTGATGACATATGCTTCAATAGGTAGAATGGATTTATTTTAATCATAAAAAGGAAGCCATCAGAGGGCTTTCAGACAAGTGTGGGACAATGACTTGATCACCTTGCACTCTGTAGGTGCTTAAGAAATGTCTACGGCCTAGAGTAGGTGCATCACTTGGTGGGATTCCTGTCCCTTCTCAGGCTCAACCAGCCCCATCCCCAGGCTGCCTGTCTCATACCCCCAGCTCTGAGCTGGACCCCCTCTGGCTGCCTTCTGAGTTATCCTGGCCCTGTGTTGTACTCCCCCAGGGCCGTTTGCTCCCTCCAGAGCGGGCAAGCATAATTGCCACTTTCCACAATGACATAAAAATCTAAGAGGCACAATCAATACAGCTCACACACACATCATCGTCTTTCATTGCAAACTATAAAAGTGTAAACAGCAGGGGTGGCAGCAGCTCCGGAGGCTGCAGTGGGGGCAGGGCAGGCTGCCACTGCCTTCCTGCCCATCACTCTCCTTTTGGGGCTCCTTCTCCACGCTGGGAGGTGAGGCCCCTCATTAAAGCCCATTCTCTTTCCAAATGCAGCAATCCAAGCCTCTTTAACCTGGCTGGAGAAATCCAATTTGTCTTCCCTTTCACTATTTTAAATGCTCTTTTACTTCCTTCCTTGAATCTTCTATGTTCCCGAAAATACAGAGCTAGGAGTGCCTTCCTGGAGACAGAAGGACCTGCCTAGGTCTTGCTTGTCACAAACCCGTGAACTGACCTCAGTGGGGGGACCAGCTCTCAATGGCCAGCTTCTTTCACTCCGCATTCAGCCTGCCACCCACAGCTTGTCTTGGAATGTGCACAGAAATCATTACATTCCCAGCTCTCACAGACTCCCGGCAACGACTTCTTTCAACTAGTTACTTAATGAACGTCATCCAATTCCGTTTCAGCCTGCCATACTCTCATTTGTGAAAGCCAATCTGCTTTACGATTCTAACCTCTGGCTAGAAACTGCTCCCAATTTCATGTCATCCATAAACTTGATGAACGATTAGCTTGCTTCTCTGCAGTCATTCATTTATTTATTCAACCAGCATTTAGTAAGCACCTACTGGATGCTGGGCACTGGATACAGAGTGAGAGGACATGCAGGTCCTGTCGTGGAGAGACCCCCATGCTGGTGGCGGAGCTAACGTGGAAATGTTCATTCAGTATGATCTGTGCTTACCTATGCAGGGGCCTGAGAGCTGGCCTCCTCGGGGAACAGGCAGCTTTTGCTGGACTTTGAGATGCAGGAGGGGGAGTTTGCTAGCACTAGAAGAAATGGTGTTTCAACTGGACCAGAATTTGCACAGGCAAGTGGTTCTGGGTGGTGATGAGGAAGAAACGTATTGATAACTACAAATGTGAGGGGTGGTGAACGTCGGGCTGGGATCCAACTAGGACCTGGATGCCTCTCTGCTTCTTGGCTCTGCCAATTCCTGCTGTATCCAGAGGCTCCATGTGATAGCAAGGGTGCTGCCAGCAGCCCGAGGGTTACAACCTCCCAGAATAAAACCCAGGGGGAAGGCAGCTTACTCTTCGGTCAACACCCTTAGTAAATTTCTGTCTTTCTGGGTCACATGCTCATCCCTGACCAATCGGGGTGGTTGGGGGAATACAACATTCTGATTGGCCAGGCCTGAGTCACAAGATACCTGGAGTGGCATCAGCTCTATTTGAAGCCTGTGGACTGAAAGAGGAAAGTAGGGACTCCTAAAGGAAAACTGGCTGCTGTTAGCACTGAAAACAATGAACAGGTGCCGGGCTGCTGGGTCATAGATGGCCACTATGCAACCACCGGTGGTTTGTGGCCCTCTGTCCTCCCAGGAGATGCAAAGGGGAACCACAGGGTCTTTTCTGCATGGTGGGCACAGGGACTGGCTCACCAGCCACTCTAGGGGTGGGGAGAGAGGGGCTCTGGCATCTGAGGCTGTCATTTTACCTTTTGCAGGCTGGTTAAAAACACTTTTTTTTTCCAGATTCTGAATCTAAGCCAACCAGCAAGTAATTGCCCTTCTGTCCTCAGCATCCCTATTCTTCAAGCTGTTTTCCTGCCCTTCTCAAAAACCGACTCTCCAGCCATTCTGGAAAGACTGCGGGCTGGCCACAGACAAGTTCGAGCTGGAATTCAGTATTGGAGGGTGAGCTGGAGCCATTGCCCACCTTCTAGTGGGTCGCTTATTGACACATGCTGAGTAGTACCCACCCAATATGAGCACTATAGCCTTCCATAGGATTTATGATGGAGTGGTGGGTCCTGTGGTGAGTGGTCCCCTGGGCTTGGGGGACAGATTGGTCTAGGTTCTAGACCGTAGAGGCTAGAGTAGGTTCAGCTGTGAGTGACGAACACCATCCCAAAGAGAAAAATAGGGCCAAAATGACAGAAATACATTTGTCTCTTAATCAAGAGCCTAGAGTCTGAAAGAGAGGTTTCTCAAAATTGGCATCAATCATTTTTTACATTCAGTCTTCCAGTGACTTCCACTTCATGGTCCAAGATGGCTGCTTGGATCCCAGAAGGAGAAAGGGACAAAGAAGAGCCGGTCCTCCCTTTATGGATACTCTCCAGAACTGCACACCCTATGTGTGTTTACAGTGTTAGAGTCAGAATTTATTAATAGGCAGATGGGCAGGATGGTGGCAAGGGAGTTTGAGAAGAGAGTCTTCATTCCAGGTAGCCATGAAAGTGTTAGTCACTCAGTTGTGTCCAGTTCTTTGCAAACTCCTGGACTGTGTATCCCACCAGGCTCCTTTNTCCCTGACCAATCGGGGTGGTTGGGGGAATACAACATTCTGATTGGCCAGGCCTGAGTCACAAGATACCTGGAGTGGCATCAGCTCTATTTGAAGCCTGTGGACTGAAAGAGGAAAGTAGGGACTCCTAAAGGAAAACTGGCTGCTGTTAGCACTGAAAACAATGAACAGGTGCCGGGCTGCTGGGTCATAGATGGCCACTATGCAACCACCGGTGGTTTGTGGCCCTCTGTCCTCCCAGGAGATGCAAAGGGGAACCACAGGGTCTTTTCTGCATGGTGGGCACAGGGACTGGCTCACCAGCCACTCTAGGGGTGGGGAGAGAGGGGCTCTGGCATCTGAGGCTGTCATTTTACCTTTTGCAGGCTGGTTAAAAACACTTTTTTTTTCCAGATTCTGAATCTAAGCCAACCAGCAAGTAATTGCCCTTCTGTCCTCAGCATCCCTATTCTTCAAGCTGTTTTCCTGCCCTTCTCAAAAACCGACTCTCCAGCCATTCTGGAAAGACTGCGGGCTGGCCACAGACAAGTTCGAGCTGGAATTCAGTATTGGAGGGTGAGCTGGAGCCATTGCCCACCTTCTAGTGGGTCGCTTATTGACACATGCTGAGTAGTACCCACCCAATATGAGCACTATAGCCTTCCATAGGATTTATGATGGAGTGGTGGGTCCTGTGGTGAGTGGTCCCCTGGGCTTGGGGGACAGATTGGTCTAGGTTCTAGACCGTAGAGGCTAGAGTAGGTTCAGCTGTGAGTGACGAACACCATCCCAAAGAGAAAAATAGGGCCAAAATGACAGAAATACATTTGTCTCTTAATCAAGAGCCTAGAGTCTGAAAGAGAGGTTTCTCAAAATTGGCATCAATCATTTTTTACATTCAGTCTTCCAGTGACTTCCACTTCATGGTCCAAGATGGCTGCTTGGATCCCAGAAGGAGAAAGGGACAAAGAAGAGCCGGTCCTCCCTTTATGGATACTCTCCAGAACTGCACACCCTACGTGTGTTTACAGTGTTAGAGTCAGAATTTATTAATAGGCAGATGGGCAGGATGGTGGCAAGGGAGTTTGAGAAGAGAGTCTTCATTCCAGGTAGCCATGAAAGTGTTAGTCACTCAGTTGTGTCCAGTTCTTTGCAAACTCCTGGACTGTGTATCCCACCAGGCTCCTTTGTTCATGGAATTCTCCAGGCAAGAATACTGGAGTGGGTTGCCATTCCCTTCTCCAGGGGATCTTCCTGACCCAGGGATCGAGCCCAGGTCTTCTGCATTGCAGGAAGATTCTTTACCATGTGAGCCACCAGGGAAGCCCTACATGTCAGTTAGCCATGGGCCCAGCTAAAGATCAGAGGGAGGGGACCACGGATATTGAAGGATAACTAATGGTCTGTAGTTTGGACTCCGTAAATGTGTTCATGGTTTCACCAACCACCCTGGAAGAGGGAACTTGTATTTCTCATGTTATCCAGATGAGGAGGTTGAGACAGAAAGAGATGGAAAGATTTGACCAGCATGCTTTGTATTCTCTTTCTCTCCATCCTTTGTTAACTACCTTGCTTCTGCCCTGGACTGGAACATAGCTCTCAGTTTCTCTTGATTATTTTCAAGGAGCAGGGCCTTTTCTGACTGATCTGTGTGTTTGCTCACCAGCAATCTGGGCCACCTTGGGTCTGTGGTACCTGTTTCCAGCAGAGGGAACAGTGCGGTCCAAACCTGCACACTTGCCTCCATATGAGGCTTGCAAGTCTTCCCCTAGCTGTGCCCATTTGTTATTGGTGCTAGTTTAGGCTCCAACAGTCGTGGCCTCTGTCACTCTGGGCTCTTGAAAAATGTGTATCCCTTTCCGTTTGTACAGCCCATCTGTAAACTAGGACTAAGTGACGTCCTTCAGCTCTCTCAAGGGTTTCTTGACGGGTATTGAGTGAAAAATAACGTGGGTAATGTGTTCTGAGAAACTCAGGGAATGCTACTGCCTGAGCCCTCAGTGCCACTAAATGATAATTGCCTTGGGCTCTGAGCAGGGGTTTCAGTCCCAGCAAGGTGAGCCCTTCACATTGACCGTTCAGTCTCAGGGGGAGTGGGGGTGGTGCTGTGGTCTGGAGTGATGCCTGCTCACTTAGGGGGCAGGAGGAACTGGGGGTAGGGCTGGGAGGCCCCTGAGAAGCTCAAGCACAGAGAGCAAGAATGTCCCCTTGCAGATGGGGTGTCCAGGGGCAACAAGGATTCAGGCACTGGTCTTAGGCTAGAGATCACCTCCAGCCTGGTGAAGGGACAGGAGAATAACATATTCAGGCCAGAGTCTGGTCCTAGGCAGAGAGAGGAGAGAGGCAGGTTTGCAAATGGAAGATTCACCTACAGAGAACACGGGGAGCTCCAGGTGCCAGCATCTCCTACCTTGGCAACTGAGATGGTCCCAGCTTTGCTTTCCGTGAGTCGGGGTGCCTTTAGCTGCAGGTAACCATCCAACTCAGAATGGATAAGGCCCTTTCTTATCTCAGGTTGCAAGAGGTCTAGAGAAAGAGTGGCTCCAGGCAGGGGACTCAGAGGGCCAGCGACGTCATAGGGAGCTCAGCTCTTTCCCTTCCTCTTCATTGCCTTTGTTGATATGTCATCCCCAGCTGCAGTCTGTCACCTCTCAGGATCACAGTATGGCTGCTGAAGCTCCAAGATTCACCTCTAGTTGCCATAATGCTTGGACATGAAAGAGAATATCTTTTCCTGTGGTGATTCTCTCACAGGATTAAAGAAATCTCCGACCCTCCTTTATGTG
This sequence comes from Raphicerus campestris, assembly GCA_006410735.1. NCBI lineage: Eukaryota > Metazoa > Chordata > Mammalia > Artiodactyla > Bovidae > Raphicerus > Raphicerus campestris. The sequence goes on from SJYW01012923.1 coordinate 184,598, forward strand.
TCATTGACTGTAACTGAACTACACTACCGTTCCCCCTAAACAAATCAGAGCTTTGGGATATGGAATCGTCAACAGTCAACCTGAACGCTATCAGGTAAGAAGGAAATGGGCACCGGCAGATGACCAATGGTGTCTGCCTAACATACTTTCTATTTTCAGACTGGGAGAGGGTTGTTAAGAGGCCACAGCACCAGCTTCGGGCACTGGGCTTTGGTAGGAACTGACAGCGAGGTCTTGAAAAGAGTGTCTTAGCTGTTGATCCGGGAGGAGGAGACCCTGTTCCCTGGCAGATGGTTCCCTGGCCCCCTCACATTTCTAGTTCTCCCAGCAGCCTCAGAGGCAAGCCTGGGGCAGGAGGAGTTTGGAGAAGCTGGTGGGGGGAACTTCCACTCCCCTTCAGCGGGTTTGCGTTTTCTTTGGCAATTAATTACCTAGGATGGATGATTCTAACTCAGATGGGAGCCCCCTCCTCCTCTCATCTCCCTCTAGCTGGGACAGAACAGGTGGTGGAGGGAGCAGGGGGCTCCAGCCTGCAACATGTGGGACCATTCATTTTCATTCATCACTGGGTGTGTTTACACTCCGCCTGGGACTGAACTGGGCAGAACAGGTGATGCACTGAGAGGGGGTAGGAGGTGATGGGGAATTAACTCGTCTAACACTGTCTCCAGAAGGGAACCTGGCGTTATGACGGGTGCTGTCATAAGGAAGAGGTGCTGGGGCTTGCCAGCGGATGGCTCATAGTGTAGAGTGCTCATGCACCAGGCGAAACGGAATGAGGGAATAAAATGCAGGAGGCGTGTCAACTTTTCCTTTATTTGGAAAATCTGAAGGTTAAGAAAGATTAACCCAGCTTAAGAAGCTTGGTTATAGGTGTTTTGCTGGGGGTAAGGGTGGGATATGGAAAACAACTCTGGTTTATAATATTAGCTGGTTGCTGTGGTGTAAATACTCTCACTGAGGCTGATTTCAAGCTACCAGTTTTTAAATAACCAGCTCAGGAATCTTGAATATTTAACAATTGGTTCCTAAGAGCCGGTAGGAGCCAGCCCTAGAATGCCCTGTGTATTAAGCTGTTCACGTACAGGATTGAATTTATTTATTCATTGTTCATAAGAAATCACATGGTACCCTCTCTGTGTCTGGAGCCATGTTCTGGAAACAGCAGGCTGACCCGACGCCGCTTCTGAGAGAGCACAGGTACAGGACCCGCGCATCTCAGAGAGGGATGGAGTGACCGTGACAGCAACATAACAGAGTTGGAAGGTGGTGGACGTGGCCTCCAGGCCTTGGTAGTCGTCTCTCTGATGACTGGACTGTGAGTCTAGGAAGGAGATTTGAACCCGCCTCATGACCTTGGGCAGCTCCGTCCCTTTCTGCCTGGAGTGAACAAAGAGGAGAGAGAATGCCTGGGCTTGACTGTTTCTGTCGTTCTACAACTCTCTACTCCGTATCACATGTTCCTCTGTTATCCCTTGCCTCTTCTCTCCCAGTCACCTGAGCCCTCCACCTGGGCAGACCCTTCATGGTCACTACCAAGGCCCCAGGGTTTCCCTTGGGGGGAATAATAAGCCCTGCTCTGTCTTATTTCTGGTGGTCAGTGTGACAGAAGGGTCGAGGCAAGGGCTGCTGGGGCTCTCCAGAAGCCATCATATGCTTCTCCTGGGGACTGCCAGCTCCTGGGTCAGCTGTTCCCCAGCACCAAACCCTCCCAGATTCCAGGAGCATGCAGGGTTGGCTTTAATGCTCAAGGGTGACGTCTTACTCGGGCATCAGGGCTCAGACTTCTGCCGTCACCAAACTCTGGTACTTAATTAAGGCAACATGGGGGTACTTTGTGAGCCTCAAAGAGTTCTGCAGATAGCTTTAGACACGAGGGTTTAAAGATACCCTGTGAGTCAGCTGGCTTAACCACTTCCCAAGTTCCCACCTGGAGGAGCCCCCAGGGGCCCCCAGGAGCCAAGCCGTCCTGGCCCTCAGGGGGCTTCTCTCTGCAGGGTGGGCAAAGTGGGGGTGACGCCTTTGCAGGCCGAGCTTCACAGTACTCACTGAGCTTTCTGTTATTTTCTCTTACACCCGAATCTTTAAACCATCCGTGTCTCTTGGCGAGCTGGGGCTGTGGCGGGAACCTGTTAATAATAGATACAACTGACTGTCTGGTAACGAACTGCTGAAGACAGTAATTAGCATTTTAATTTAGGCATTTTCTTCATACTCACCTCTGGAGACCCGGGTTCGAATCTGGAATTGGGGTCACCGGTGAGGCTTGCCTCTGTCCTCCCCCAAGCCCCCACGGGTGTTTGTCTTTGTCACGCGGGTTGCTGCAGCCCAGCGCTGAGTGTGGCCTGAGGGGGGCACTGTCTGTCCAGGCTGGGGAGCGGCTCAGCGGGCGGAGCACCAATGTGAAGCGGGGAGAAGGCAAGGGAGGGCAGGATGGGAGAGGGCGGCCTGGCTCTGGGAGGGGTGGGCTGTGCAGAGGCTGGCGGGGAGGAGTTGGGCGGGGAATGGGGGGCAGAACTAGGAGAAGAAGGAGCGCTGAAGGTTTAGGGTGAGCAGAGAGCTGGCTTCAGGGAGCCCTGAGTGGGGTGGAGGGGGCCTGAGGATCCCCAGCTATGGCTGCCCCAGCCCAGGGCTGTCTCTCTTTCCCTTTCACAAGCACAGATTTTCTTGATTTTTCTTCAAGCACCAGAAGCCTGTTCTGGCGAGAGTGTTAGGAATAAATGGCTTAATGGACTTGCCGTTTTTCTTCCTCTCGTTCACAAAACAAGATTGAAAAAGAACAACAATAACAAAGAAAGTTCTTTCTTCCTTCAGTGGCTAAGGGCTGGGGACAATGTGTCGAGGTCGAGAGAGACAGGAGCTCCGGCTGGGAGTGGGTAAGGGGCAGGAACGAACCTCAAAGCTCCTTTCCCAGATGCCCCCACCCCCACCCACCTGAGTGGGAAAGCAGGCAGGTGTAGGCGGCTCCTTCTGAGACAAATCCCATTTATCTAGCCCTGCCTCACAGCCCCACTTCTGGCATTCAGGGTTGCCTGAAGATAGCCACATGCATTGAAAAATGACCTACATTTTTCCCTCCATGCAAAAGCATCTTTGATGTATGAGGCAGCAGCTCCAGACTCCCAGGGCTTTGGGGCCAGCCAGAGACTCGAGGTCACATCAAGACAGTGAGCATGTCTGGATGAGGAGGGTGATTGGAGGGGCACTGAAGGCCCATGGTGGGTGCAGCGAGGTACCTGGGGACAAAGGGGCTCTGAACAGTCCAAGCAGAGCTGACCAAATCCTGTGATGTTCTTAGGCCCAGTGTTTCAGGCTTGTGCCATAGGGGCCTGACAATAGCTAGAGATTTCCTATTTCCAATTTATTTCCTATTTCCCCTCTAATACCATCTCTAATCACTCAGGAATCTTTGGGTTGGAAATGATAGAAGATAAAACTCGAACTGGCTTAAACAAAAATGGGAAGGTATTTGCTCCTCTAAGTGAAAAGTCAAGGGGTAGGTCAGGTTTCAGGTAATGCTTGATCCAGCTGAATTATATTCCCCCTAAAATCTGATTTCTTCCTGGATCTCTGCACTCTTCTCCACAGCTTCATCCTAAACCCGGGTCCCCTCAGGATCACAGGTTGTCTGCCAGAAGTTCTTCTGATTCCATGTTTCTTTGTTCTTTCCAGAGAGGAAAGGAGGCACTTTCTGGATTCTTTTCTGGGATTCAGCATTGCTCAGTGGCCTGAATTAAGTCACATGACCATCTCTGACTCAGTGACTGTGGGCATGGGACAGGCTGTCAGATTGTCTTGAACCAGATCAGGTCCACCTGTAGAGCTGGTAGTGGGGGTCAGTCTCATTTTAACCATGAGCAAGTCTGTACCAAACAGGGTGGGATGAATCCCCCCTCAGGAAAGTGATCTTGAGGGCAGTGACCAATGTAAACCCACTTCATCCTGTTTGTAACCATCCCCTCCCTGGGATGTAATTGTATAGCTATACCCTCTGACGTGTGGTTTATTATTTTAATTATTGCTTTGCTGTTTATTTAACATAGAGGCTGAGATCTGGGGATACTTTGTGACTTAGCATCCCACTCACCCCTTTGATGNAGTGGCTAAGGGCTGGGGACAATGTGTCGAGGTCGAGAGAGACAGGAGCTCCGGCTGGGAGTGGGTAAGGGGCAGGAACGAACCTCAAAGCTCCTTTCCCAGATGCCCCCACCCCCACCCACCTGAGTGGGAAAGCAGGCAGGTGTAGGCGGCTCCTTCTGAGACAAATCCCATTTATCTAGCCCTGCCTCACAGCCCCACTTCTGGCATTCAGGGTTGCCTGAAGATAGCCACATGCATTGAAAAATGACCTACATTTTTCCCTCCATGCAAAAGCATCTTTGATGTATGAGGCAGCAGCTCCAGACTCCCAGGGCTTTGGGGCCAGCCAGAGACTCGAGGTCACATCAAGACAGTGAGCATGTCTGGATGAGGAGGGTGATTGGAGGGGCACTGAAGGCCCATGGTGGGTGCAGCGAGGTACCTGGGGACAAAGGGGCTCTGAACAGTCCAAGCAGAGCTGACCAAATCCTGTGATGTTCTTAGGCCCAGTGTTTCAGGCTTGTGCCATAGGGGCCTGACAATAGCTAGAGATTTCCTATTTCCAATTTATTTCCTATTTCCCCTCTAATACCATCTCTAATCACTCAGGAATCTTTGGGTTGGAAATGATAGAAGATAAAACTCGAACTGGCTTAAACAAAAATGGGAAGGTATTTGCTCCTCTAAGTGAAAAGTCAAGGGGTAGGTCAGGTTTCAGGTAATGCTTGATCCAGCTGAATTATATTCCCCCTAAAATCTGATTTCTTCCTGGATCTCTGCACTCTTCTCCACAGCTTCATCCTAAACCCGGGTCCCCTCAGGATCACAGGTTGTCTGCCAGAAGTTCTTCTGATTCCATGTTTCTTTGTTCTTTCCAGAGAGGAAAGGAGGCACTTTCTGGATTCTTTTCTGGGATTCAGCATTGCTCAGTGGCTTGAATTAAGTCACAGGGATTCAGCATTGCTCAATGGCCTGAATTAAGTCACATGACCATCCTTGACTCAGTGACTGTGGGCATGGGACAGGCTGTCAGATTGTCTTGAACCAGATCAGGTCCACCTGTAGAGCTGATAGTGGGGGTCAGTCTCACTTTAACCATGAGCAAGTCTGTACCAAACAGGGTGGGATGAATCCCCCCTCAGGAAAGTGATCTTGAGGGCAGTGACCAATGTAAACCCACTTCATCCTGTTTGTAACCATCCCCTCCCTGGGATGTAATTGTATAGCTATACCCTCTGACGTGTGGTTTATTATTTTAATTATTGCTTTGCTGTTTATTTAACATAGAGGCTGAGATCTGGGGATACTTTGTGACTTAGCATCCCACTCACCCCTTTGATGTTGGGCTTAGCCATGTGACCACTTTGGTCAGTGGAACTAGTTAGGGGATGAGATGTGAGCAGAGGCTTTCAATCTGTTTGTGTTGTTTAGATTGGCCCCTTGCCACCATGAAAAGAACATGCCCAACCACTGGTCTCAGAACTTGAGACATGTGGAGCAGAGCGGAACCCAACCTGTGGCCCCAAACAGAACCATTTAGCTGACCCTCAGACTATGGACAAGAAAAATTGTGGATTTAAGCCACTGAGGCTTTAGGGTTGTTTGTTACACAGCATTATTGCAGCAATAGCTGACTAATGCCAATACAAAGAAGATGCTAGATTAATTAGAGCTTTGACATTCTGGATGTGCATATTGAGAGTGTCAATTTCAGAGAGGATATTGGTGGATTCCACCCCACTCCAAAGCCCCTTTTGCTCTCTGGAATTTAGAAGGATGTCTGACCATCCTTTCTGTAAGGATGTTTCATGCCTTTTCTTGCCAGGTGGCCTGGGAAAAAAGAGGTTTCTTTTGAGGGGGGAAGATAGCAGAATATGACCCAAGAGAACAATGAGACCCCAAGTCCCGCCCACACCAGCTGAGCTCTGCTGCCTGTTCTCTGGTGATGGATGAAGGCAGAACCAGGAAACAGAGCAGAAGAGCCAAGGAGATGTCCCGGGAGCAGGTCCTCACAGCTAGCCCGGGGCAGCCACTGGTCTGGGCTGGTTTGGGCCCTAACATAGCTGCTTGGCTCCAAGCCTCTGGGTGCAGTTGGCACGTTCCTAGAAAACAGCATGTAGATTAAAGTTTTATAGTTTAATCTCCATTGGAAATGCCTTTTAGAGCATCCAGTTGAAGGGTAAGGAAGAGAGGAGGCTTCACAGTGTAAGTATTGACTCTCGTGTATCTGATTTCCTAACAGTGGGCTCACCTATGCTGTAGCAGCTGTCTTCACCCTGACAGGTTAGGAAGCACCGTCACATCCAGCTTGGATGAGTCTGAGTGGAAGGAGAGGAGTTATTCCATAGATCTGACGAGGAAAGCTCGGCTCAGAGAAGGTAGGAGCCTTGCCCTGGTAAGCAGTGCAAGGTGCTTCTTCCCCCAGGCTGTGCTACCACTGCACCCTGCAGCCCAGCAGGACATCAGCTGTGGGCAGGTTGTCCGGCATCCTCAGTGTCCTCCCCAGGCCCCGGGCAAGATGGGCTTTGAAAAAAGGGGTCATTGCCTTTCCTTGAGCCTTGGGATGGACCAAGATGGTACAGATATCAGCAGCCCCTCCTGCAGTCCAGGTTGGCCAGACTGGAGGGTCTTCTCTGGCCCCGGAGGTCAGGTCCAGGGCTTCACTGATGTTGGAAAATGAACCTGGACTCTGAACAAGAGTGTACATCCAGACTCTTCCACTTGGGTGAGTGACTTATCCCTGCAATCCTCAATTACCCAGTTTGAAATAACAGACTTACACACTGAGCAGGATGCCTGGTCCACAGTAACCATTCAACAGGGAGGAGTTACTTCACTTGTTTATGTTCAGACTTGCCAAGAGGACAATGTGGTTAAGACCTTGAACTCTGGATTTGGAGTCCCTGGGTTAAAATCCTAGAACTACCCTTTAGTAGGGGACAGTTCCCCGAAATGTCATGTAACCTCTCTGAGCCTTAGTTTCCTCATCTGTGAAATGAAGATCAGAATGACAAGGGCTGTGTGAGGATTCAGTCTGTTACTTCATGGGTCTGATGAGCCATAGCATGTTTCCATTGAAGTCCTGTGTTCAGCCTGCCTGCGCTGAGTGCTCCATGCATGTGTATCATCATGTCATTTACCGCTTCTGCCATTGCCACCCTGTTGGCACAGAAGCCTGGGATGACCTCGCCATGACCCCTGGCCTCCTTCTGCTCCTCACTTCCCTCTCACAACTCCTGGGTGAGTGCTCTGGCCCTAGATGGGAGCAGGCTGGGGGCCGGTGAAACCAGCAGTGGAAGGATAGAAGAGGAGTTCACAAGAGAGCTGAGGACAGTTGGGGGTGACCCAAAGTCCTTCCCTGCCCACAGCCAGGGCCCCGCAGCTGCTGGTCAATACTTCATCGACTCTGCAATTGCTTCATATCTCCATATCTCTAACTTTCAGGGGAGTCTGCTGCACAGTGAGGCGTTCCCATGGCAACCTCCTGGTGACACAAAGCAGCTCTTCCTCCCAGAATGGGCAGCCTTCTTCTTCGTCTCCTGGAGAAGGCACAGCAGTGGTGCACCAGAGCTGTCAGCACCCTGGACAGAAGACTACATCTTGGCCAGCAGCCGCCTCTCTTAACTCACTTAGTCCTCGGGCTGCCTCTAGAGGATGCAGCTGGAGGATTCTGACATACAGTCATCCCTCAATATCCGTGGGGATTGGTTCAAGAACCCCAGCGGATACCAAAATCTGCAGAGCTCAAGTTCCTTATATAAAAGGGTGCTGTTCAGTCCGTCCTCTCTATCCTGGGTACCACATCCATGGATCCAACCCATCGGATTCGTGATTGTTTGAATCCAAGGATGCGGACCCTGTGGATACAGAGAGCCTCCAATATCCAGCAATGCACCAAGTGTGGCTAGAGACACAGCAATGGAGAAGACAGAGTCCTGGCCTCAGAGACTAGAATTCTAGTTGTCACCTATTTAAGAAAAAGGAAAAAGAGCAAGACAATTTCAGCCAGTGTTAAGTGCTATGAAGGGAATGAAACAGCCATATGGCAGAGAGACTGAGGAGGGTGGCGGGAAAGGCCCTTCAGGAGATGCTGTCTGTGCTAAGCCCTGAATGCAGAGGGTAACCCAGCAACCACAAGACCCTGGGGGGAGTGTGTCCAGGCAGTGAGTGCAAAGGTCTTGAGGCAGGAGTGAGCTTGAATGTTTGAACAGGTAGAGGCTGAAGGCACTGGAGTGTGGTGGGAAAGGTGGGTAGGGTGCTTTGTCGAGGATGGCTTTGTGAGCTGGGGTCAGTAGTTGGGATTTTATTTGAACTTCAATGGGCAACCATTTGGAGGGTTTTAAGCTGGGTAGAGACAGGATCTGATGCAAGTTTATAAAGATACTTTGAATTGCCTTGGGTTCCTTACTTTCTAGAATTCCCCTGCCTAGGAAGCCCCACAGTTACTGAGCAAACCGTGAGTTTGGCTGAGAAACATAACTACAGCTTCCTGGAGCTGGTCTTCCTCTTACCCCTGTAGGTTCAGACTGTCTTCCCAGGTATACCTGGGGGTCTTCTCCTCACCCAGTCTCACCACTGTTGCCACCACTCTCTCCATGCCTTTGATATTTCTGGTTGCTGATAGCAAAGCCCTCACCCCCAGGCCCAGTCAATCATGTCCCACCCCACTCCCAAAGCCATTGAGATATATCCCTGATGAATGGGCAGCCTCAGATCCATGAATCCTTCAGCCAGCCCAGGTCTGAGTGCTCAATTTCTCATAACTCTGTGTTAAGGATGCGAAGTGACACCTGAGACAGCTGGATAAAGGATGAAATAAGGGGCCTGATAAGTGGGATGGATGGCTGTCCTTGCCTAGCCTGGGCTGGGGGAAAGGTAGAAGAGGAGCCAAGGTGAGTTATTACTTTTGTCAGAGAGTCTGGGGCTCAGGCTGGCTCCAGCCCACATGGCATCAGGTGTCCACTGACCCCTGACCCCTTCAGGAATCTCAGTTTCAAGGACCCAGAGAGACTCCTGTCTTCTGGCGGTCTGAGAAACTGGGAGAAACCAGATACCTTCCTGGAGACTACAGGTCCAAACTATGAGAATGGAGCTCTACATGCTAGCACAGGTCTTGGGGGTGGGAGGTGGGGGTGGGATAACATGAACTGGGAGCCCCGCCTGGAGTCCTGTTGAAGGTAGACAGGATTCTTTTTACTCATGACAGAAAACTGATCTAAACTTTCTTAAGCCTGAAGGGACTTCATTGGCTTATGTAGTTGAATAATTCATGGGTAGTTCCCTCTTCAGGTGTGGTTTGATCCAGGAGCCCAACAGTGTACTCCTATATTTTGGATCTGCCTTGAAATAGGCTCCATTCTCTCCAGCAGGCTCTCTCCTCATGTTTGCAAGATGACCATCCAGAAGTTTCCAAGGCCACCTGCTTGCTTATTTTAGTGGGAAAGAGCCCCAGAAGTGAATCTCGTTGGCCCTGGGGTCATGTGCTCCTTTATTTATTAACCTGTCATAGTGCAATGAGAAATGCTGATTGGCTAAGTTAACCTGGGCCTATCCTTGAAGCTGAATGTGGGGCAAGTCTACCTAAATGCATGGCTGGGAAATTTGGGATTCTCTGAGGAAGGCGGAAGGGAGAAAATGAATGCTGCAGAAGCAAACAGACACGGCCACATTACCACTCGATCTCATTTCTTACCATTCTTCTATTTATATCCTCATGTGTGTGCTAAGTTGCTTCAGTCGTGTCTGACTCTGTGACCCTGTGGACTGTAGCTTGTCAGGCTCCTCTGTCCATGGGATTCTCCAGGCAAGAATACTGGAGTGGGTTGCCATGCTGTCCTCCAGGGGATCTTCCCAACTCAAGGATCAAACCGGTGTCTCATGTCTCCTGCATTGTCAGGTGAATTCTTTACCACTGAGCCACCCGGGAAGCCCATACATACCCCCGTCTCTCCCTAATTATTGATCCAAAACTATTCATGCTATCTCCAGCTCTCTCTCTCCATGTAAAACCTTCTGTATCAGTCAGGACTCTGGTCGCAAGTGACAGAAACCCAATTAAAATTGGCAGGAACCAAAAGGGAATTGTCTCACATAATTGTAAAGTGTACAGATAGTGCTGTTGGCATTAGGCCCGGGAGGTTCCCGGACTCTGTCATCGGTATTTGGTCTCTCCATCTTTCCGCTCTTTGCAACTCCTTCAGAGGACTGCCCCTCCTGTAACTATTACTACCGCGGGTGTGGCAGAATGGAGTCAACAATCCAGGCCCTCATCCCATTGGTTCGCTGGTGTTCGCTAAAGTCCTAAGGCGATTCTCATTGGTCTATCCCTGACCAATCACTGAGGTGAGGCGGTGCGAGCCCCAGTCGACTGGTCTGCCTGTGTTTCCTGCGGCTGGGGTAGGGAAGTCTCCCCTGAGCCGCAGGCCCTGCTGGAAAGTCGGAGTGCTGTTTTCAGGAGAGAAGTCCTGGGAAGCCGGGTAGACAAGACAATAGCCTGCAGCGACCCTGCAGTGTCTTTGCCGGCACTTCTTTACTTTGCATTGTTTTCCAGAAATACCCACGTATTCGCCTGGAGAGCTCCAGGATAGAAATCACAACATATTCCCCTCTGCGGTAGTAGGTGCTTAATAAACCCTATAGAACAAACACGGAGTGCAGCTTGAAATTTTGATGTTGTGATCAGAGCTGCTGTGGCTGGAACAGCTACCTATGTCATTGCTTCACAAGTATCATTTTCAGGAATTACATTTAAACAGCAAGATGGGGTGAGGCGATGGAAGCCCAGAGATGTGGAGGGATTTTCCCAGGTCACACAGCTGGGATCCTTGTCCCTGTCTGGCTTTACCTCTCTCCCTGCAGGCCTCCCCTGCAGCCCCTCCCCATCCTACTGCACAAGGGAGCTCTGCTGCTGCTGCTGCTGCTGCTGCTACCAAGTCGCTTCAGTCGTGTCCGACTCTGTGCGACCCCAGAGACGGCAGCCCACCAGGCTCCCCCGTCCCTGGGATTCTCCAGGCAAGAACACTGGNTTCTGAATATTCATTGGAAGGACTGATGCTGAAGCTGAAACTCCAATCCTTTGGCCACCTGATGTGAAGAACTGACTCAGTGGAAAAGACCCTGATGCTGGGAAAGATTGAAGGCAGAAGAAAGAGACGACAGAGGATGAGATGGTTGGATGGCATCACCGACTCAATGGACATGAGTCTGAGTAAACTCCAGAAGTTGGTGATGGACAGGGAGGCCTGGCATCCTGCAGTCCGTGGGGTCACAAAGAGTCAGACATGACTGAGCAACTGAACTGAACTGATAGTCAGCTCTAGAACTCTAAGAAGCTCTAATTGTACATATGTTACTGCTAAAATATCAACAAAACACTCTTACTTAAGAGACATGTGTGTATATATACATGTATTTGCGTATGTACAGTATATCATAAACATAACAGTAACTCACTAATGCCTAACCCCATGTCTGGAGACTTCTCATATCTGAAATAAACCAGAGAATCAGTAATAAAGTTGCCAAAATAAATATCATAAAGTCTTCCTGCCAGAGTTCATATCCCCTCCAAGAACTCCACGCAACAGTGGTTGAAAGAGGTAGCTAACAACATGGGAGTGAACGGGATTGGAATATAACAAAATATGCCACTTTGCAAAAAGAATTCTTTTTGAGCTGAAGGCAGCTGAAAAACAGCAGATATCAGAGGAGCTCTCTGCCCTCCAGCTCTCTGTCTAAAAGAAGGGCACAAATTTCCCTTTGTAATGGTGACACAAAGTTCTACTTTAAAAGGTGTCCTCATCTCTTGTACCAGGAAGAGGAGAATGTCTCTGAAGACAACTCTTACTACCAGAGATGACTGAGTCTACATAACAAACCTTATTGAACAACTATTATCATCCCTACATTTTCTAATCACCTTTCCGCAATTTACCCCCTTGGATGCCCAAATCCCCATTTCCTTTGTCTGCTCACTTCCCTTCAATTTATCACCCTTTGTTAAAACAGCATAGAAGTCCCAAGTCTAATCACCTGTTTGGGGTTTTGACTTCTCTTCGATGAAGCCCCCGTGCACGTAAAAATGCTAAAATTTGTATGCCTGTTAATATGTTGCCAGGTTAATCCACTGGCCCTAGGGACAGAATCTAAAAGGACAGAGCAGGAGGAAAAAATATTGGAGAGAGACTAAAGGTAAATAGAATGAAATAGGGCCTCTTTCCTGTAGGGCTTAGGGAGGCCTTTAATGTATTAAAATTCGCTGTGAATCTCCAAAGAGAATAATTCACTGTTTCCTAAACTTATTTAACCAAAGATCCTCTTTTATCTCAAAGCCATATTTATATTTCCAGTGAGGATTACACCTACTCTCCTGTCCTTCAATCATCTCCTCTACAGTGTTGGAGATTTCCTTCAAAACACCCAGTGAGGAACTTACAGGGGAAATTAACGTTAAGGATATTTTCTTAAAAACACCTGAAAAGTCTAAAAGTATAGTCTGAAAGAGTTGGAATGATAATTGACTATTACATAATATTTCTCCTCATGGCTGTTTCATTCCCTTGATGAAATGGTGAGTGTGTGAAATCCACACTTGAAAATTAGGACAGAAATGCTGAGTCAATGGAAGTCCAAGTTTCAGCATGATGTTTCTGAAATAATGAGGAATTTTCCAAGAGGTTTTAGGTAGTACTTTCTGGTTGAAGGGAAAAAAAAAAATGTTCCACAAAAAACATTCTTTGGTGAAGTCAAAGCTTAGTCACTCAGCAGAAAAAGAAAGAAGTCCACATGGGCCCTGGTAGGATGGCCACACTGTGGGCCTGGGGACTGGGGCCAGGCCTTACAGAATGGGATAGAGGGGCTGGGTTTCCATGCCCACCACACGGAGAACAGAGAAAGAAGTGGAAGACAAGCTGCAGCCAGGGCTTTCTGGATAGGACGGAATGGACAAGCCATGGGCAGTGCCAGACAGGACCAGATCTCTGGCTCCAGGCCACACCCCAACATAATCAGCTTTCTCATCCTCCTAAGTTGCCCCAAGCCTCTGAGCTTTGGTCCTTAAGTCA
>SJYW01012923.1:200308-216355 GCA_006410735.1 Raphicerus campestris
GCTTAAAGCTCAACATTCAGAAAATGAAGATCATGGCATCTGGTCCCATCACTTCATGGGAAATAGATGGGGAAACAAAATTACTGCAGATGGTGATTGCAGCCATGAAATTAAAAGATGCTTACTCCTTGGAATGAAAGTTATGACCAACCTAGATAGCATATTAAAAAGCAGAGACATTATTTTACCAACAAAGGTCTGTCTAGTCAAGGCTATGCTTTTTCCAGTGATCGTGTATGGATGTGAGAGTTGGACTGTGAAGAAAGCTGAGCGCCAAAGAATCGATGCTTTTTAACTGTGGAGCTGGAGGAGACTCTTGAGAGTCCCTTGGACTGCAAGGAGATCCAACCAGTCCATTCTAAAGGAGATGAGTCTTGGGTGTTCATTCGAAGGACTGATGCTAAAGCTGAAACTCCAATACTTTGGCCAACTCATGAGAAGAGGTGATTCATTGGAAAAGACTCTGATGCTGGGAGGGATTTGGGGCAGGAGGAGAAGGGGACGACAGAGCTTAGCTATAAACTCTCTGACCCTGGAGATTAAGTCATTCTCTCACAGTGTTAGATTGTCACAGGGCCCTGGATTTCCTTTTCATCTGTCTCCTATTATGGTGATAGTAAACAAAGAATTATTTCTGGATTCTTTACTTGATGTATATCTTCTTCAACAAAACCTGAGCTGCAAACCAGCAGGAAACATAGCTTACAACCTATGTACCACAGAACCTAAAACTTCACCTCACCTCCTAGTGGATGCTCCGTACATAAGTGTTGAATGGACTGATAACAAACACCAATGACTTTTCCTCTTGAACAGGATCAATTTTTACTTCTTTCCCAAATTCATTTCAAATTCTATTTCTTCTAGACAGCTTTTTTTGTTTCGTTTTGTTTTATAGTTGATTTACAATTTTGTGTTAGCTCCTGGTATACAGAAAAGTGATTCAAACTCTCTCTTGCATGTGCTATATATATATATATATATATATACACACATATATATATATAATATAAATTATATATAATATAAATATACACAAACATGGATATATCATATATATTTTTCCATATTATTTTCCATTATGGTTTATCATAGGATATAGAATGCAGTTCCCTGTGCTATATAGTAGGACCTTACTGTTTATCTATTTTACATACAGCAGTTTGTATCTATTAATCACAAACTGCTAATGTATCCCTCCCTCTCTTCTTTGGTAACTTTAAGTTTGTTTTCTAGGTCTAAGAGTGCATTTTGGAAATAAGTTCATTTGTATTGTACTTTGGATTCCACATATAAGTGATATCATATGATATGTTTATCTTTCTCTTTATGACTTAACTTAGTATAATAATCTCTAGGTCAATCCATGTTGCTACAAATGGCATTATTTCATTTATTTCTATGGCTGAGTAGTATTCCACTATATAGCTATAACATATTTGCTTTATCCATTCATCTGTCATTGGATATTTAGGTTGACTCCATGCCTTGGATATGTTGAATAGTGCTGCTATGAACATTGGGGTTCCTATAACATATCATTTTGAGTTAGAGTTTTAATCTTTTCTGGATATATGCCCAGGAGTAGGACTTCTGGATCATATGGTCTTTAGTTGTAGTTCTTTAAGGAATTCCAAACTATTCTCCAGTGGCTGCATTACACCTTATATTCCCATTGACAGTGAAGGAGGGTTCCCTTTTCCACACTTTCTCCAGCATTTATTATTTGTTCAGTTCAGTTCCATCCCTCAGTCATGTCTGACTCTTGGTGACCCCATGGAATGCAGCACGCTAGCCCTCCCCATCCATTGGCAACTCCCAGAATTTACTTAAACCCATGTCAATGGAGTCAGTGATGCCATTCAACCATCTCACTCTGTCATCCCCTTCTCCTCCTGCTTTCAATCTTTCCCAGCATCAGGGTCTTTTCAAAGAGTTAGTTCATCGCATGAGGTGGCCAAAGTATTGGAATTTCAGCTTCAGTATCAGTCTCATCCAATGAATATTCAGGACTGATTTCTTTAGGATGGACTGATTGGATCTCCTTGAAGTCCAATGGACTCTCAAGAGGCTTCTCCAACACCACAGTTCAAAAGCATCAATTCTTCAGCACTCAGCTTTTTTTATGGTCCAACTCTCACATCTATACATAACTACTCGAAAAACCATAGCTTTGACTAGAAAGCCCTTTGTCGGCAAAGTAATGTCTCTGCTTTTTAAATACTGACTAGGTTGATCATAGCTTTCCTTCCAAGGAGCAAGTATCTTTTAATTTCAAGGCTGCAGTCACCATCTGCAGTGATTTTGGAGCCCAGGAAAATAAAGTCTGTCACTATTTCCACTGTTTCCCCATCTATTTGCCATGAAGTCATGGGACCAGATGCAAAGATCTTAGTATTTTTAATGTGGAGTTTTAAGCTAACTTTTTCACTCTCCTCTTTCACTTTCATAAAGAGGCTCTTTAGTTCCTCTTCGCTTTCTGCCATAAGGATGGTGCCATCTGCATATCTGTCTGAGGTTATTGATAGAAATTTCTCCTGGCAATCTTGATTCCAGCTTGTGCTTCATCCAGTCCAACATTTCTCATGATGTACTCTGCATATAAGTTAAATAAACAGGTTGACATTATACAGCCTTAACGTACTCCTTTCCCAATTTGGAACCAATCTGTTGTTTCATGTCCAGCTTTAGTTGTTGCTTCTTGACCTGCATACAGATTTCTCAGGAGGCAGGTCAAGTGGTTTGATATTCCCATCTCTTTCAGAATTTTCCAGATGCTGTGATCCACACAGTCAAAGTCTTTGCTATAGTCAATAAAGCAGAAATAGATGTTTTTCTGGAACTCTCTTGTATTTTTGATGATCCAGTGGATGTTGGCAATTTGATTTCTGGTTCCTCTGCCTTTTCTAAATCCAGCTTGAACATCTGGAAGTTCATGGTCCACTTACTGTCGAAGTCTGGCTTGGAGAATTCTGAGCATTACTTTGCTAGCGTGTGAGATGAATACAACTGTGCGGTAGTCTGAGCATTCTTTGGCATTGCCTTTCTTAGGGATTGGTATGAAAATTGACCTTTTCCAGTTCTGTGGCCACTGCTGAGTTCTCCAGGTTTGCTGGCAGATTGAGTGCAGCACTTTCACAGCAACATCTTTTAGGATGTGAAATAGCTCTACTGGAATTCCATCATCTCCACTAGCTTTGTTCCTAGTGATGCTTCTTAAGGGCCAGTTGACTTCACATTCCAGGATGTCTGGCTCTAGATGAGTGATCGCACCATTGTGACTATCTGGGTCATGAAGATCTTTTTTTTACCACATCTTCTTAATATCTTCTGCTTCTGTTAGGTCCATACCATTTCTGTCCTTTATTGTGTCCATCTTTGCATGAAATGTTCCCTTGGTATCTCTAATTTTCTTGATGAGATCTCTAGTTTTTCCAATTCTATTGTTTCCCTATTTCTTTGCACTGATCACTGAGGAGGGCTTTCTTACCTCTTCTTATTCCTTGGAACTCTGCATTCAAATATGTATATCTTATGAATTATGACTTATGAATCATAGCCATTGCATACAATATGAGGTAATACCTCATTATAGTTTTGATTTGCATTTGTATAATGATTGGTGAAATGAGCATATTTTCATGTGCCTATTGGTCGTCTGTATGTATTCTTTGGAGAAATGTATAATTAGGTCGTCCTCCCATTTTTGGTTTGGTTGTTTTGTTTGTTATTGAGTTGTATGAGTTGTTTCTATATTTTGGAAATTAAGCACCTGTTGGTTCCATTGTTTGCCAATACTTTCTCCCTTTGTGTGGTTTGTCTTTTCATTTGGTTTATGGCTTCCTTTGTGATGCAAAAGTTTGTAATTTTGATAAATCCCATTGGTATATTTTTGCTTTCATTTCTATTTCCTTGGAAGATTTACCTAAGAAACATTGCTATAATTTATGCCAGAAAATGCTTTGTCTATGTTATTCTAGGAGTTTTATGGTGTTGTATATTACATTTAAGTCTTTAATCCATTTTCAGTTCATTTTTGTGTAGGATGTGAGAGAATGTTAAATTTCATTGATTTACAGGTGGCTATCATCTCGATGGATGTGAGTCTGAGTGAATTCTGGGAGTTGGTGATGGACAGGGAGGCCTGGCGTGCTGCAATTCATGGAGTCACAAAGAGTCGATACAACTGAGTGACTGAACTGAAAGGAACTGATTATCTCAGTGGTCGGAGAAGGCAATGGCACCCCACTCCAGTACTCTTGCCTGGAAAATCCCATGGACAGGGGAGCCTGCTAGGCTGCAGTCCATGGGGTCGCTAAGAGTTAGACACGACTGAGCGACTTCACTTTCACTTTTCACTTTCATGCACTGGAGAAGGAAACAGCAACCCACTCCAGCGTTCTTTCCTGGAGAATCCCAGGGACAGGGGCGCCTGCTGGGCTGCCATCTATGGAGTTGCACAGAGTCAGACACAACTGAAGTGACTTAGCAGCAGCATTAGCTCAGTGGTAGAGAACTTGTCTGCCAGTAACAGGAGATGCAGGTTTGATCCCTGGGCCAGGAAAATCACCTGGAGAAGGAAACAGCAACCCACCCCAGTACTCTTGCCTGGGAAATCCTATGGAGAAAAGGAGCCTGGTGGGCTACAGTCCATGGAAGTCACAAAAGAGTCAGATATAACTTACCAACTAAACAACACCAATCCAGCTTCTAGAAAGCACTTCCTAACAATCCTCTGTATGATATCAAGTCCTTGAAATGCAGGCAAAGAATCTAATGGAGAGATATAGGTTCAGTTCCTGACTACTGCAGTAAGGAAAGTCGCACAAATTTTATGATTTCTCAGTGCAAATAAAAGTAGTGTTTCCACTATACTTCAGCCTATTAATTATGTGATAGCATTATGTCTAAAACATTGTCATATCTTCATGAAAAAATATGTATGGCTAAATTACTAATCATATCTGACCCTTCAGTGAGTTATCGTTAGACAACAGTGACATCAAAGATCACTGAAAAAAATCATATATAAAAAGAAAAAGTTTGAAGAATCATGAAAATTGCAAAAATAGAACCCAGAAATACAAAGTGAGTAAATGATATTAGGAAAATGATGTTGATAGATTTAATCCAAGGTTGCCACAAGCCTTCAATTTATAAAAACAAAACCCTATAATATCTGAAAGTATAGTCAAGTGAAGCCTCATAAAACCAGTTATGCCTTCCCCCTATCTAAGGGAAATGCCTGCCAGAATTTCAAGCACTTTGGTAAGTGTTCACTAAATATTTGATACACTAAACTCAGTAGTTTGATTTTCTATTTAAATTTCTATAGAAATTGAGCAACCTCATTTCATGTTTTAATATAAACATAGAAAGTGTCAAAAAGTCAAAACAGTCATTTTTCTTGGCTTAATATTCTTAATGTATACAGCAAGAATAAAAACAAAAAATAGCAGTGAAGCAAATAGTCATCTTTTTTTAACCAAAGACGTATTTCCTACATTTTATAACTGGATATAAAAAAGAAGGTTTCTGAAGGAAGGGAGATGATAGTTATAAATGAATAGAAAGTTCAAAAGAATGCTTATCATCACATATTGAACATCACCTGTGAAAAATCATCTTTATTCAAAA
The DNA here is from genome assembly GCA_006410735.1 of Raphicerus campestris. Classification (NCBI taxonomy): domain Eukaryota; kingdom Metazoa; phylum Chordata; class Mammalia; order Artiodactyla; family Bovidae; genus Raphicerus; species Raphicerus campestris. The sequence goes on from SJYW01012923.1 coordinate 205,946, forward strand.
GTTTCTTTCCAGGTATTGCTTCCTTTCCCCTTCAGTGTATCATGAAATCTTTCTAAAGTCTCCTAATCATACCACTGAACTTGGGTTTACAGCTGTGAAATAGCAAAACTGGTTGGCAGGTACCTGCGGTAGGCTGAAAACTCCATTCATTGTGACATCTTTGAGTCTGAATTCAAACTCAGCACCATGTACTGCACTATGCTGTTTTAGAAAAACAGATTGGTCCTAAAGAGATTAACAGGAAGATCCCTCATAGCCCCTGGCAAAGACAAGCTGTGCAAAACAGTGAAAGACTTTAAATGGAGCTTTGAAGTATCAAACCATTTATTTGTGTGTCTATCTATGTTATAATTGTGTGTATGTGGTGTTTACTCATGAAATGGAATTCGTCTGGCTCAGATAAAACTCTGAAAAGCATAGTACTTTACTTTTAGGTAATATTTTTACACCTTCCAAAACCTTCAAACAGATAATAAACAATTAGACAAAGAGAATAACATCCCTGACTTGGGAGGGTGTTTGCATTGAGGTTCTCAAAGTGCCTGCGAACTTGGAAAGAGAAGTATTAGCATAACCTGGGAACTTGTTAGAAGTGCAGATTCCTGGGTCCTATCCAGGACTACTGACTCCCAAAACTGGAGATGGGTTTTACATGTCTTCAGTGACTGTGAGACATGCTCAAGTTTGAGAAATGCTGGCTTAGAGAAAGACATACAGCAGATTTGGCATGGTGATGGTGAAGACCATAGAAAATGCTCACCAATTATTGGGGTTGAAACCTCACTCCTCCACTTCAGCAAATTGTTCACTGACATGGTCTCAGTTCCTCCACCTCAAAAATGTAAGTAATAATAATATCACAAAGAGTTCCCGCAAAATTTAAAGGGTAAGATGCATGAGTGCTTGGGATAGCATCCAGTAAACAGCAGCAATTACTGAATGGTTCAAATTCATTAAAGTTGGGAAAGGCCTTGAGGCCAAGAGGATAGGAAAATGCTAAAATTATATATAACTAAAGAAAGTATGTCATATATAATTTTGAGATTGAATGCAATCTCAAAAATGACAGAATGATCTCTGTTTGTTTCCAAGGCAAACCATTCAATATCATGGTGATCCAAGCCTATGTCCCAACCAGTAACGCTGAAGAAGCTCAGGTTGAATGGTTCTGTGAAGACCTACAAGACCTTTTAGAACTAACACCCCAAAAAGATGCACTTTTCATTATAGGGGACTCGAATGCAAAAGTAGGAAATCAAGAAACACCTGGAGTAACAGGTAAATTTGGCCTTGGAGTATGGAATGAAGCAGGGCAAAGGCTAATAAAGTTTTGGCAAGAGAACACACTGGTCATAGCAAACACCCTGTTCCAACAACACAAGAGAAGACTCTACACATGGACATCACCAGATGGTCAACACCAAAATCAGACTGATTAGATTCTTTGCAGCCAAAGATGGAGAAGCTCTGTACAGTCAGTAAAAACAAGACTGGGAGCTGACTGTGGCTCAGATCATGAACTCCTTATTGCCAAATTCAGATTTAAATTGAAGGAAGTAGGGAAAACCATGAGACCATTCAGGTATAACAAAAATCAAATCCCATATAATTATGCAGTGGAAGTGAGAAATAGATTTAAGGGACTAGATCTGATAGAGTGCCTGATAAACTATGGACGGAGGCTCGTGACATTTTATAGGAGACAGGCATCAGACCATCCCCGTGGAAAAGAAAGGCAAAAAAGCAAAATGGCTGTTTGAGGGGGCCTTACAAATAGCTGTGAAAAGAAGGGAAGTAAAAAGCAAAGGAGAAAAGGAAAGATATTTCAATTTAATTACAGAGTTCCAAAGAATAGCAAGGAGAGATAAAAAAGCCTTCCTCAGAGATCAATGCAAAGAAACAGAGGAGAACAACAGAATAGGAAAGACTAGAGATCACTTCAAGAAAATTAGAGAACCCAAGGGAACATTTCATGCAAAGATGGGCTCGATAAAGGACATAAGTGGTATGGACCAATCAGAAGCAGAAGATATTTTTAAAAGGTGGCAAGAATACACAGAATAACTGTACAAAAAAGAGCTTCATGACCTGGATAATCATGATGGGGTGATCACTCACCTAGAGCCAGACATCTTGGAATGTGAAGTCAAATACACAATGGAGTATTACTCAGCCATTAAAAAGAATACATTTGAATCAGTTCTAATGAGGTGGATAAAAGTCGAACCTATTATAGAGAGTGAAGTAAGCCAGAAAGGAAAACACCAGTACAGTATACTAAGGCATATATATGAAATTTAGAAAGATGGTAATGATAAGCCTGGACACAAGTCAGCAAAAGAGACACAGATGTATAGAACAGTCTTTTGGACTCCGTGGGAGAGGAAGAGAGTGGGATGATTTGGGAGAATGGCATTGAAACATGTATAATATCTATATGAAACAAGTCACCAGCCCAGGTTCAATGCATGATACTTGCATTGGGGCTGTGTGCATTGGGACGACCTAGAGGGATGGTACGGGGAGGTAGGAGGGAGAAGGGTTCAGGATGGGGAACACACGTATACCTGTGGCAGATACATGTTGATATATGGCAAAACCAGTACAATATTATAAAGTAATTAACCTGCCATTAAAATAAATAAATGTATTTTTTTTTTAAAAAAAGAAAGCATCGCTACGAACAAAGCTGGTGGAAGTGATGGAATTCCAGTTGAGCTATTTCAAATCCTGAAAGATGATGCTGTGAAAGTGCTGCACTCAACATTCCAGCAAATTTGGAAAACTCAGCAGTGGCCACAGGACTGGGAAACATCAGTTTTCTTTCCAATCCCAAAGAAAGGCAATGCCAAAGAATGTTCAAACTACCACACAATTGCACTCACCTCACACGCTGGTAAAGTAATGCTCAAAATTCTTCAAGCCAGGCTTCAGCAATACAAAAACCATGAACTTCCAGGTGTTAAGCTGGTTTTAGAAAAGGCAGAGAAACCAGAGGTCAAATTGCCAGTATTCACTGGATCATGGAAAAAGCAAGGAATTACAGAAAAACATCTATTTCTGCTTTATTGACTATACCAAAGCCTTTGACTGTGTGGATCACAATAAACTGTGGAATATTCTGAAAGAGAAGGGATTACCAGACCACCTGACTTGCCTTTTGAGAAAACTATATGCAGGTCAGGAAGCAACAGTTAGAACTGGACATGGAACAACAGACTGGTTCCAAATAGGAAAAGGAGTATGTCAAGGCTATATATTGTCACCCTGCTTTTAAACTGTAGTGTTGGAGAAGACTCTTAAGAGTCCCTTGGACTGAAAGGAGACCCAACCAGTCCATTCTAAAGGAGACCAGTCCTGGGTGTTCACTGAAAGGACTGATGCTGAGGCTGAAACTCCAGTACTTTGGTCACCTCATGCGAAGAGTTGACTCATTGGAAAAGACCCTGATGCTGGGAGGGATTGGGGACAGGGAGGATTTGGAGGCAGGAGGAGAAGAGGATGAGATGGCTCAATGGCATCACCAACTCGATGCACATGAGTTTGAGTGAACTCTGGGAGTTGGTGATGGACAAGGATGCCTGGCGTGCTGCAATTCATGGGGTCGCAAAGAGTCAGACATGACTGAGCGACTGAACTAAAGAAAGTATAAGCTAATAAGTAAATGCCAGTGCCCCAATATTCACTGCAGCATTTTTTACAATGGCCTTAATATGGAAAAAACTTACATGTCCATTAACAGAGGACAGGATAAAGAAGATGTGGTATATAAATACAATGGAGTATTACTCAGCCATAAAATAATGAAATTTTGCCATTTTCAGCCACATGAATGGACTTGGAGGGCATTATGCTAAGGGACATAAGCCAGAAAAGACAAATGCTGTATCATATCACTTATATGTGGAATCTAAAAAATACACTAACTACTCAATATAATAAAAAAGAAGAAGATTCAAATACATAGAGAACAAACCAGTGGTTACCAGGGGTGAAAGGGAAATGGAGAGGGACAATATAGGGATAGGGGATCAAGAGTTACAAATTATTATGTATAAAATGAACTACAAAGATATAATGTATAGTATAGGCAATACAGCCAATATTTTATAATATCCATAAATGGAGTGTGACCTTTAAAAATCATAACTCACTGGGGCTCCCCTGGTGGCTCTGTAGTAAAGAATCCATCTGCCAATGCAGGAGACATAGGTTCAATCCTTGGTCTGGGAAGATACCACACACCACAGATCAGCTTAGCCCCATGCACCACAACTTCTGAGCCTGTGCTCCACAGCCCAGGAGATGCACATACTGAAATCCACAAGCCCTAGAGCCTGTGGTCCACAACAAGAGAAGCCACCATGATGAAAAGCCCACACAGCACTACTGGAGAGTAGCCCCCACTCTCCATGGCTAGAGAAAGGCCCTTTCACAAGCGAAGACCCAGCACAAACAAAGCTAAAATTAAATTAAAAATTGTGATTCACTATATTGTGCATCTATAAGCTATATGATATTTTATGACCAACCTAGACAGCATATTCAAAAGCAGAGACAGTACTTTGCCAACAAAGGTCCATCTAGTCAAGGCTATAGTTTTTCCAGTGGTCATGTATGGATCTGAGAGTTGGACTGGGAAGAAAGCTGAGCCCCGAAGAATTGATGCTTTTCAACTGTGGTGTTGGAGAAGACTCTTGAGAGTCCCTTGGACTACAAGAAGATCCAACCAGTCCATCCTAAAGGAGATCAGTCCTGGTGTACATTGGAAGGACTGATGTTGAAGCTGAAACCCCAATACTTTGGCCACCTGATGGGAGGAACTGACTCATTGGAAAAGATCCTGATGCTGGGAAAGATTCAGGGCAGGAGGAGAAGGGGACAACAGAGGATGAGATGGTTGGATGGCATCACTGACTCAATGGACGTGGGTTTGAGTGGACTCTGGGAGTTGGTGATGGACAGGGGGGTGGAGGTCTGGCCTGCTTTGGTTCATGAGATCACCAAGAGTCAGACATGACTGAGCAAATGAACTGAACTGAACTGATATTTATATATAAAAATAAATAAATAAAATGACAATGCATGCATTCACTGCAAGGTTAAGTACTATTTTTATAAGCTGATTCATATGGAAATCCCAGCCTACCGCACAAGCATCACAAAATCTGATAACATAATATAAGTTCACTCATAAATTTTCCTTATCTATAACACAGATGGAGGAAGAGTAAGCAAAGATGGATATATCATATCTTTATAATTCTTCTGCTATTTTTCAAGTCAATACATGTTATATCCAGAAATTCTCTGGCTGCCTTGTTTCAGTACCATTATTGATATTAAACATGTTTCTTTCACTGCAGAAAAAATAAAACAGATATGATTTTGTGCAAAACAGCTTAAAGGGAAGCACTGCTATCTCATAGCTGCTCAGAATCCTTAGTTTAAGAAACAGTGAATCCTCCCAATTGTACAGCTTGCAAGCATGCTTTTTTTTTTTTTTTCCCTTTTGGTACATGGAAACAAGTTAAAGGCATCAAATGCTGGCTCTGACAGCTGTTGTCTCTCATTTTCAACATGACATGGTGAGTTTCAAGACTTCAAGGCTGCTGCCCAGAAGTGGTGGTGAGGCCTGAGTAACTGGTTTGAAGAAATTGAACAAAAGGAAAGAACAAACATGGTCCCATTTTTATTCTCAAGCTATCAGCCTAGACTTTATTTACTCCTGGTGGAATTCTACAGATCAAACCATGATTCTTCATGGTGCCAAATTAGCAAGCGTATATTCATCCTATATTATATATGCCCAGTCTAGTGACACCAAAAGGTGAGATGGACACATGAAGGTGGCTGAATAGAAGAAACTTGCTCACTACCTGTTAAGAGTGTGAGATGATTTCTTGCTTCCTCATAAGCCAAGAACATTCTCATTATATTTATATTTATTTAAAGCTACATATTATTTACATGTACCATATAAAGCTACATTATTTCCTTATAGAATACAAAATAAAATTCATTGCTTTGAAATTGTGTACTGTCATTGTAGTAAGAGGAATTAGTGATTTGCACATTAAAATTCCTCTTGCCAATATTGAAATGCTCCATATTAAAATAGGAAGTAGATTTCATGTGTGAAGAAGTGAATGATAACTATATGCTAGAAAAGATGGCAATGTTATTAAGTGGAACCAGGAACTGGCAGTGACACACAGGTCAAATACAGCCACCATGAGCTAACAGTCATTTCCACACTTTCAAATGGTTGAAAAAAAATCCAAGAATAACGTTTCATAACTCATTAAAATTATGTGAAATTCAAATTTCAGTGTTCGTAAATAAAGTTTACTGGAACGCATACATATTGTCTGTGACTCTTTTGATGAGACAGAGAGAGACAGTATAGCCAACAAAGATTAAAATACGATCTGGCTCTTTTCAGAAACAAATTTGCCCATATCTGAGCTAACAAAAGAGGAGATGGGCTTACTGGTTCCATCTTTCACTGTTACACTTCCCTGCCAATTCCAAAGAAGCATGCACTCTTAAAAAATGTAATAATTACAGTAAGAGCAATAGCCACATTGACTCAATGCTTCCAGTGTTCTGGAGAAATGAAGCCTGCGAGAGTTCATTGAATCCTCACACTAAACGTGTATTGTCATAATTATCATTCTAGTTTTATGGAGGAAACTGGAGCTTCAAAAGCTTAAACTTGCCTGGTTAATGATCAGGACTTATTTTTTACCTCTTTCAAATATAATTTAATCTTCAAAATATCACTCAGTCCATTTCTTTTAGTTTTGAGTATCTATCCTTCTTGTAGGATGATAAAAAACTGGAAAGTACAGTATGATGGGGGCTGAAAGGTAAATTCAGTGTGAACAATGAAGGAAAAGAGCATACATTCTATAGTTGGTGCCATTAGCTATCTACCTATTATCTCTATCCTCTCTTTTTGGTTAAAAGACCCTGACCCCATTCATGGTGGATCTTTAACTATCCCTTCCTAAGTCTCTTTGACAGCCAGAGAGATCCAAGGACATGGTTTGAGTCAAGGAGATGCAGGTAAATGTCTGTTGGGAACTCTTAGAAAATATTTTGTTATAATAAAAGGAAAATTTGTAATTGGAACCACTCCTGTTTTCTCCTTCTCTATGTTTTAAATGTGGATGTGACATCTGGAATTATAGCAGTCATCTTGTGATCATGATCCAAACGCACAGAGGTAAAACAAAGAATTGTAGAGATACTGCTTCTGAACCAATGATTGCAATAGCTGTGTCCAGACTTCTTCATTTAGGTCCCTACCCGCAGCCATTCCTACATAGTAAAGCAATACAAATCTAACACATCTCTGCATTCAGTCCTTCCTGTTTTCTGGATGAACTGTTCCCAACACAAAATTTTCCAAACCCATGATATTTATAAATAAACAAATACTATATATTTACCCCAGCTAAGACTTTGTTAGAACCTAATTCATTCAATCTTTCATTCTCTCACTCAAAATATATCTTTTAAGAATCTATAACTACATTTTTCCTCTAAGAGTTCTATAGTATTCATCCTTACATTTAAATCTTTATCCATTTCGAGTATGTATGGTGTTAGGGTGTGTTAGCACACTCTCCAACATTAGCTGCAGCAATATCTTTCTTGATCTATCTCCTAGAGTAATGGAAGCAAAAACAAAATTTTTTTAATGGGATCTAATTAAACTTAGAAGCTTCTGCACAACAAAGGAAACCATAAAACGAAAAGACAAACTACATGAGAAAATATTTGCAAACAATGTGACCTCCAAGAGATTAATCTCCAAAATATACAAACAACTCATGCAGTTCAATATGAAAAAAGTAACAACCCAATCAAAAGTGTGCACAAGATCTAAATAGACATTTCTCCAAAGACATACAGATGGCCAACAAGCACATGAAAATATGCCCAGCATCACTGATTGCTAGAGAAAATGTAAATCAAAACAACAATGAGGCACCATCTAACACTTGNAACCAGTCCATTCTGAAGGAGATCAGCCCTGGGATTTCTTTGGAAGGAATGAAGCTAAAGCTGAAACTCCAGTACTTTGTCCACCTCATGAGAAGAGTTGACTCATTGGAAAAGAGCATACTGGACAGACTCAAACTAAGCAGCCTAGGGCTCTGTCTCCAGGCTACCAAGTCTTCCCTGACTCTTGTCCATTCCTTACTCACACCTCATCCTCTCCCCACTGGGTTCGGAGGCTTTTCCCAGCTGGGCTCCCTCTCCTCCATGCTCTGGACCATGAAGACCACCTCTGCCTGCTGTCCTGTCATACCTCCCTCTCTTATGAACCCGATGGAATCCTTCCAAGGTGAACAAGGATCCAGAATAAGCCTGAGTTTGCTGTGTCTCTTTGGATTTTGTGAGTTGTAGTTTTTCATACACTGCCATTCTTAACTGTTAAATTCCTGCCACAGAGCATTCTTTGTCAGCTTAGAAGCCATCAGTCTCCCAGTCTGCCCAGCATGAGTTACTGATATGTTCTGAGATGATGTTTTGTTTTGTTTCTTCGTGTATTTTGGGGGATGAATTATTTTTGTATACTCCCATTACTTATAGATACTTTCTTTTCAAATACGAATAAGCTCAATATTTTTAAGACACACAAAAAAGAGTTATGAAACTAGTGATCACATTTGCAGTCCATGCACTGAGTGCCCTTTGAGAGGTGTCTTTGAAGCTGTTTAGAAATCTTCAGTAGTCCCCATAAGCTGCCATCACCAAGAGTCCATGTCATGGTCTTATAACTCTCATCTGACCAGCCTCAGTAGGTACCCCAAGCACCAGTGCAGAGAACACCAGGATGGGCATTACCCAGAACACATTATTGTCCTCAACCACAAACCCTCTTTGAGAATTGCCCTTGTGAGCCTTCCTATGACTAATGACTGGTTCAGGTAGGAGCATCAAAGCTCAATTGCCTTGTCTCACCTAGGGACAATGGTAGAGAGCCAATCTAGCTTCATAACTCCCCATGAGGTTGGCAGAGGTGTCTTTGAAACTGCATCATGTCCTAACTTCTCCATCTGCTCAATCTTTCTTTTCCTTCCCTTCCACAAATATTGATCCTAACATCCTTCATTAATTAAAGCAATACACGTTAATTTCTGTCTCAAAATCCAGTTCCTGGAAATGTAATATTCCCCAACAAGAGACTGGAGGAATAGTCATGTGGATTCATCTTACACTCTTGCATTTACTCAGCACAGATGTGAGTAGGTATTGTGTTCCACTAAGAAGCTTATATTGCTCCAAATGTCTATCAAATTACCAATGGCATTTTTCACAGAACTGAAACAAACAATGTTTTACTTTTTGGAGACCAAAAATACCCAAAATAGCCAAAGCAGTCTTGAGAAATAAGAATGGGGCTGGAGGAATCAGGCTGCCTGATTTTAGACTATACTACAATACCACAGTCATCTAAACAGTATGGTTTGGCATAAAAATAGAGTTATAGAACAAACGAACAGAATAGAAAGTCCAGAAATTAGCCCATGCACCTGTGGTCAATCAACCTACAAAAAAGGAGGCAAGACTATACAATAGAGAAAAGACAATCTCTTCAACAACTGGGGCTGGGAAAACTAGACAGCTACATCTAAAAGAATGAAATTAGAATATTCTGCAACATCATACACAAAAATAACTAAAAATTTTTTCAAAGAACTGAATGTAAGACCTGATACTACAAAAACTCTCAGAAAAAGAATACTCTTTGATATAATTTGCAGTGGTATCTTTTTTCAAATTGTCTCCTAGAATAATGGAAATAAAAACAAAAATAAACAAATGAGACCTAATTAATTTCAAAAGCTTTTGCACAGCAAAGGAAACCATAAACAATAAAAGAGACAACCCACAGAGTGGAAGAAAATATTTGTAAATGATTTGACAAGGGATTAATTTCCAAAACCAACAGTAGCTCATGCAGCTTAACTTTTAAAAAAAATCAAAAAATAGGTTCAGTTCAGTTCAGTCACTCAGTCGTGTCCGACTCTTGACGACCCCATGAATCGCAGCATGCCAGGCCTCCCTGTCCATCACCATCTCCCAGAGTTCACTCAGACTCACGTTCATCGAGTCAGTGATGCCATCCAGCCATCTCATCCTCTGTCATCTCCTCCTCCTCCTGCCCCCAATCCCTCCCAGCATCAGAGTCTTTTCCAATGAGTCAACTCTTCGCATGAGGTGGCCAAAGTACTGGAGTTTCAGCTTTAGCTTCATTCCTTCCAAAGAAATCCCAGGGCTGATCTCCTTCAGAATGGACTGGTTGGATCTCCTTGCAGTCCAAGGGACTCTCAAGAGTCTTCTCCAACACCACAGTTCAAAAGCATCAATTCTTTGGCTCTCAGCCTTCTT
>SJYW01012923.1:217793-249373 GCA_006410735.1 Raphicerus campestris
CAGAATGGACTGGTTGGATCTCCTTGCAGTCCAAGGGACTCTCAAGAGTCTTCTCCAACACCACAGTTCAAAAGCATCAATTCTTTGGCTCTCAGCCTTCTTCATAGTCCAACTCTCACATCCATACATGACCACAGGAAAAACCATAGCCGTGACTAGATGGATCTTAGTCGGCAAAGTAATGTTTCTGCTTTTGAATATACTATTTAGGTTGGTCATAACTTTTCTTCCAAGGACTAAGTGTCTTTTAATTTCATGGCTGCAGTCACCATCTGCAGTGATTTTGGAGACCAAAAAAAATAAAGTCTGACACTGTTTTCACTGTTTCTCCATCTATTTCCCATGAAGTGATGGGACCGGATGCCATGATCTTTGTTTTCTGAATGTTGAGCTTTAAGCCAACTTTTTCACTCTCCTCTTTCACTTTCATCAAGAGGCTCTTTAGTTCTTCTTCACTTTCTGCCATAAGTGTGGTGTCATCTGCATATCTGAGGTTATTGATATTTCTCTGGCAATCTTGATTCCAGCTTGTGTTTCTTCCAGTCCAGCGTTCCTAATGATGTACTCTGTATAGAAGTTAAATAAGCAGGGTGACAATATACAGCCTTGACGTACTCCTTTTCCTATTTGGAACCAGTCTGTTGTTCCATGTCCAGTTCTAACTGTTGCTTCCTGACCTGTATACAGATTTCTCAAAAGGCAGGTCACGTGGTCTGGTATTCCCATCTCTTTCAGAATTTTCCACAGTTTATTGTGATCCACACAGTCAAAGGCTTTGGCATAGTTAATAAAGCAGAAACAGATGTTTTTTTCTGGAACTCTCTTGCTTTTTCCATGATCCAGCAGATGTTGGCAATTTGATCTCTGGTTCCTCTGCCTTTTCTAAAACCAGCTTGAACATAAGGGAGTTCACGATTCACGTATTGCTGAAGCCTGGCTTGGAGAATTTTGAGCATTACTTTACTAGCATGTGAGATGAGTGCAATTGTGTGGTAGTTTGAGCATTCTTTGACATTGCCTTTCTTTGGGATTGGAATAAAGAATACATACCAATGGCCAAGAGGCACATGAAAAAATACTCTATACTGCTAATTATTAGAGAAACGTAAATGAAAAATATAATGAAGTATCACTGCACACCAGTCAGAATGGCCATCATCAATAAGTCTACAAACAATAAAAGCTAGAGAGAGTGTGGAGAAAAGAGAACTATTCTTCACTGTTGGTGGGTATGTAAATTATTATAGCCAGTATAGAGAACAGTATGGAGGTTCCTTATAAAACTAAATCTAGAGCTACCATAAGATCCAGCAATTTAACTCCTGGGCATAAATCTGAGGAAAACCATAGTTCATAGAATACATATACCTCAGTGTTCAGTGCAGTGCTGTTTACAACAGCCAAGACATGGAAGCAACCTAAATGTCCATTGAGAGAGGAGTGTGTAAAGAGGATATGGCACATATATCTCACGAAATATAACCCAGTCATTAAAAAGAATGAAATAATGTCATTTGCAGCAACGTGGAGAGACCTAATTATCATACTAACTGAAGCAAGTCAGAGAAAGACACATCATATAATATTGCTTACATGCAGAATATTAAAAAATGATACAAATGAACTTATTTACAAAACAGAAACAGACTCACAGACTTAGAAGACAAACTTATGGTTACTAAAGGGTTTTCTTTTGGTTAGGAGGAGGGATAAATTGGAAGCGGTATTCACATATACACACTACCATATGTAAAATATATAACCAACAAGGACCTTCTCTAAAGCACAGAGATCTCTGTTTAATATCCTGTAATAACTTATATGGGAAAAGAATTTGAATATAATAGATAGATGTATACATATAAATGAATCACTTTGCTGTACAGCTGAAACTAACACAACACTGCTAATCAACTATACTTCAATATAAAATTAAAATTATAAAAGGAAGCTGAGAGCTTTACTGTAGAGCTCAGTCTGGTTTTTTTTTTTTTTTACAAGTATACATCAGTCCATTAGAAACTTGTCTTCAAAATCTAATGCACTAGTTGTTATTCCAAAGAGTCTGATCCTTAATATCCAAGGTAGTTGCAGTGATCCAATGTGGACCATCTGTTGTTGTGTCAATCTGTTCAGGCAAGAGAGTTAAAATCCTAGGAGAGTCTGGAATCACAAGTTTCTTGCATTCAAAAATAATGTGGCAGCATTTTCAGCCCAGCTGTGAAGTGCTGCATGACTAAGAAAATACAAGTCCCCTAGGAGACACACTGTGCTACATGATAATGAAATCAGGATGAGGCCAGCTTTATGATCTAATTGGTCATCTGAGGGGCCAGTTTTGTTGTTGTTGTTGTTGTTGTTTATAAACCAGGCTTTAAATAGAAATTTCTTCATTGTAAATACTCTTTTAAAGGCAGTTTTCTGTTCATCACTTTCCATCTTCTTTTTTTAAATTCTAACTTCCCCCCAAAACACTCTCTCCAAAGGAACAGTTCTGCTCCCGAATAGTAATTTTGTAAAAGTAACACAAAATGCTTGCATTTATAGGGTGGAGGACTGACAATATATATCGTTTTGCATGTGTGCTAAGTCGCTTCAGTTGCATGCAACTCTCTGCAGCCCTATGGACCATAGCCTTTCTGTCTATGGGATTCTCCAGGTGTGAATACTCCAATGAGTTGCCATGCCCACCTCCAGGGGATCTTCCCGACCCAGGGATCAAACCTGCAACTTCTACAACTTCTTCATTGGCAGGAGGGTTCTTTATGAGTAGCTCCACCTGGGAAGCCCAGGTATATTTTTTTAGAGCTTAATTAAGAAGATATCACCATAAAAGTTCTGGGTTGATATTTATACTTGGTGAGGGCTGAGTCTAGACAAGGGAAGCCAAATCAACATGACTTTTTATCATGTAAGAATTAAAAGTAGAAGCCGTTATGTACTACAGATTAGTTAGCACATTTCATTGGTGTAATAATGGCATCACCCTCCTTGTTAAAGGGAATCTAATGACACAGTTGCCACGTTATGAAGATGTACACAATAATTTGTGCTTCCACTAAATCAAAAGTTTGTAATCGGTCAAGGATTTTTAAAACTGTGTGTGCTTTCCTCCAATGTTCCACCCCACCTCCACTCTTTTATTTACTATTTTGATGCAGATATTTGGGCTCTGGTCCATCTGAACATACTGATTCAGAATTGCTTTCTAGATATGCTCTGGATTCTGCATTTTTCAGAAGCCAAATGTGATTCTTATACGTAATAGCATTTTGGAATTAATCCTTTGACAAATCATAAATGGAACCCCCACACACAAATGAACTCTGCCACACTGTGGTCTTTTCATAGATGTATGCACTCCAATCACTTGTATGTGACTGTGCCCCCACAACCATGAAAACATCCACTGTGACCTTCAGTTCTTCTCTCTTTACTTTCTTGGTTTCCTAGACTGCTGGCCTCCAAACCTTGACTCATGGTAGTAAGCTGACATTTCTCTTTCTTTTCGGTGGCCACTCTGGACAAGCTTTTCACCCTTCAGATCCATGCACCACATCACAGGGAAGAGACAAACTGAGGTCACAGGCAGTGGACTAGCTGAGTTTTCTCCCTGTCCATTTACCACATCAATAGAGAAAAACAAATTCATTCATCCACTCATTCATTTAATCGTTTATTTATTCAATATACATTTATTGAGTATGGGAATCCCTGGTGATTCAGTGGTAAAGAATCTGCCTGCAGTGCAGGAGGTTGTCTGCAACACAGGAGCTGCTGCTGCTGCTGTTGCTAAGTCGCTTCAATCATGTCTGATTCTGTGAGAACCCACAGACGGCAGCCCACCAGGCTCCTCTGCCTGTGGGATTGTCCAGGCAAGAGTACTAGAATGGGTTGCCATTGCCTTCTCCAGCAACACAGTCAATTCCTGGGTCGGGAAGATCCCCTAGAGAAGGAAATGGGAACCCATTCCAGTAGTTTTGCCTGGGAAATCCCATGGGCAGAGGAGCCTGGCAGGGTACAGTCCATGGGGTCACAAAGAGTTGGACATGACTGAGTGACTAAACCACCATCACCCACCAAGCACATTCCACACCCTGAAGATACAGTCATAGAGAAAACAGGCTTGGGACCCATGTTATGGTGTTTATTTTCTAGCAAGCTTTAAAGTAATTAGTTACTTTTTCAATTAAACTTGTGAATATTATATAGAAAAAAGTGTTTAGTGAAATAAGTCAGAGCAAGACAAATGCTAGATGATATCACTTACATGTGAAATCTTAAAAATAATATAAATGAATATATATGCAAAAGAGAAACAGACTCACAGATACAGAAAACAAACTCATGGTTACCAAAGGGGAAAGAAAAGTAGGGAGGGACATACCTCAGGTGTGAAAGCGCTTAGCCAAGTGGTTGGAAACCCAAGAGAAGATGGACAAGAAAGGAGCCTGATATCCTAGATCATGCCTGATCGTTAACTACACTAAAGATTTTCTTCCTATTTTAACAACCATGTGAAGCCCTGGGAAGGTGAATTAGGGGATGCAATCTGCATGTCAAGCACTCTGCTCAGATCTAGAAGATGAATAGGAGAGGCAGCAGGGAGAGCTGTCAAAAGGCTATAGCGTGTGGAAGAGGACTGTAACTGAGGGAAGAGGAGCAGGCAGTGGAGGGGAAGAGAAGTGGGCAGTTTGGGGATTTAGGAAAGATTGGTGATTGATGAAAACAGGGGACGAGGAAGAAGGTGGTGTCAAGGATTATACCCAGTGATGGACACATTGCTCCTCCCTTGTGAACCCTCATTCATGGTCTCTCCTCCGGGATGGAGGGGGAGAAGCAGATGACAGACACTAAGAGAACAGATTTCAAGTGATTTGTGCTCCACATGCCCTTCAAAGCCTTCATCTACAACGTAAAGAAAACTACAAGAGTAGTTCCTGCATAAGATCATGGGGAAGAATAAATGACTTAATACACATCAGCTACTGAGAACAGTGTCTGGTGCCCCATAAGCTCCTGTTGGAAGCAGTTACACCTAACTCTGCGTCCTGGTTCTGGCATTTCAGCTACTATTTACTATTTAGCCACCGTATCATTTTAGCTCTATTTTCTTTGTAATTAATTTTTTTTAAAGTTAAGATTTCTCTTTAGTTCTACATTTTTTCCAAATATAAGCTATTTCAAATGTCCAAAAATATGAAAAATAATGAAACAGGCATTCCATACACACTCCAAGATTTAACAAATGTTTACACTGTGCTTCACATCTACTTTTAAAGATGTGAAATGGTGCAAGACTTCATTAAAGAATTCTCTCCATGATTTCCATTTCTTTCCTTCACAGAAGTAACTGTTATTCCGAAATTGGTGTGTCTCTCTTTTCTACCAGCTTCCTAATAGCTCAGTTGGTAAAGAATCCACCTGCAATGCAGAAGACCTAAGTTCAGTTCCTACGTTGGGAGGATCCGCTGGAGAAGGGATAGGCTACCCACTCCAGTATTCTTGAGATTCCCTTGTGGTTCATCTGGTAAAAAATCTGCTGCTACAGGTTTTTTAAAATACTTTTATTACATATTAGCTCAGTTCAGTCACTCAGTTGTGTCTGACTCTTTGAGATTCCATGAATTACAGGATGCCAGGCCGCCCTGTCCATCACCAACTCCCGGAGTTTACCCAAACTCATGTCCATCGAGTCGGTGATGCCATCCAGCCATCTCATCCTCTCTCATCCCCTTCTCCTCCTGTCCCCAATCCCACCCAGCATCAGGGTTTTTTCCAATGAGTCAACTCTCCGCATGAGGTGGCCAAACTACTGGAGTTTCAGCTTCAGCATCAGTCCTTCCAATGAACACCCAGGACTGGTCTCCTTCAGGATGGACTGGTTGGAACTCCTTGCAGTCCAAGGGACTCTCAAGAGTCTTCTCCAGCATCACAGTTCAAAAGCATCAATTCTTTGGTGCTCAGCTTTCTTCACAGTCCAACTTTCACATCCATACATGACCACTGAAAAAAACATAGCCTTGACTAGACGGATCTTCGTTGGCAAAGTAATATCTCAGCTTTTCAATATGCTATGTAGGTTGGTTGTAACTTTCCTTTCAAGGAGTAAGTGTCTTTTAATTTCCTGGCTGCAGTCACCATCTGCAGTGATTTTGGAGTCCAAAAATATAAAGTCTGACACTGTTTCCACTGTTTCCCCATCTATTTCCCATGAAGTGATGGGACCAGATGCCATGATCTTCGTTTTCTGAATGCTGAGCTTTAAGCCAACTTTTTCACTCTTCTCTTTCACCTTCATCAAGAGGCTCTGTTCCTCTTCACTTTCTGCCATAAGCATGGTGTCATCTGCATATCTGAGGTTATTGATATTTCTCCTGGCAGTCTTGATTCCAGTTTGTGCTTCTTTCAGCCCAGCGTTTCTCATGATGTACTCTGCATATAAGTTAAATAATCATGGTGACAATATACAGCCTTGACGTACTGTCTTTCCTATTTGGAACCAGTCTGTTGTTCTATGTCCAGTTCTACTGTTTCTTCCTGACCTGCATATAGGTTCCTCAAGAGGCAGGTCAGGTAGTCTGGTATTCCCATCTCTTGAAGAATTTTCCACAGTTTATTGTGATCCACACAGTCAAAGGCTTTGGCATAGTCAATAAAGCAGAAAGAGATGTTTTTCTGGAACCCTCTTGCTTTTTTGATGATTCCGCGGATGTTGGCAATTTGATCTCTNGGGTTGCCATGCCCTCCTCCAGGGGTTCTTCCCAACCTAGGGACTGAACCTGAGACTTTTTTCTCCTTCCCTGGCTGGTGTGTTCTTTACCACTAGTGCCACCTACTTCTTTTTTAATCTATTTTTTTGTTTTGTTTTGTTTTTCAGAATTGTGTTCACATTTCCGGCCGGTTATTTTTGGAGTGGAGGTGTGTTATTGTGGATGCTGTGATGTGTCACCTAGTTCTGTCTTTAGGGCCAGGACACTCGTTCTCCCTGGTGCAGGGAGTGTTGGCCACTGGTGGGTCACAGCCGAGTCCCTCTCTCGTCGTTGCCTTCAGCGGATGAAGCTGCTGCCCCAAAGTCACACCCCTTCTTAGGCTCCCAAGGCAGCTAACATCCAGTGACTGGTTGATGACGGATCCAGAGGCCTGAACTTCTTGCCTCAATCTGGTACAGCTCTGAGGGGCAGTCTCAGATCTAGAATTCTCTGTAAGATTGACTGAGACCTCCCTTATAGCTGCAGTGCCCTCAGCTTCACCCTCTGCCCAGGCCTCCTGTGTGAGTGTTTCACAGGCTGTCTCTTATACACATCTTATACTATATATATATAGTGTCACTTTCCTTTTAAATTTTAGTTATTTTAAAATTCCTGAACAATGCATGAGTTTATTCTTGTTGAATATTCAAACAGTACAGAGAAGGCTGAAGTTTCCCTCGATTAACCACGCCAAGTCCAATCTTCTGTGTAGAGGTGGCCACTTTTTTAAAACTTAGAGTGCATCTCTTTAGCCCCTGTCCAGGGCATTATTGGAAGGGCACTCTGGAGCCATCTGCTTGGGTCTGAATTCCTGTCACTTACGAGCTGAGTGATTTGGTCAAGTTAGTGAACTCTATGCTTCAGTTTCTTTCCCTTCAAAAATGGGGAAAGTAATGGAGCCTATTTCATAGGGGTTTTGTAGGATTAAAAAAGTTAATTTGTGTAAAGCACTTGTAACAATATCTGGCATATGGTAATTGCTCAAAATATTACATATGTGTATACCTACATAATCTGGAAAATTTTAATGTTTTATATAGTTGGTACCATACCTATATATATTTCTATTACTTCCTTTTTAAAAAGTCCATATTAGCACAGGTAAATATAACCCCACTCTTCTTTAAACTGTTGCATAGTGTTTCATGGTATGTACATAATTTATTTAGCCATCCATCCCCTGTTGGTGGGCATTCATATCTCAGTTTGCTGCTGTTGGCTAGCAAAGCTGCAGTGAATGCCTTTATACATGTTTCCTTTAGCATGTGGGTGTTACTGTGTTTCTTTAGGGCAAATATTGAGACGTGGAATTACCAGGCTAAAGGGTATACCTGGTGGTGGTGATGATGTGTGTGTGTGTGTGTGTGTTTGCTGTTTTGGACATTGTTAATATTCTTGATTTATTTTTGCCTTTTGTAATCATCCACACAGTACCTTCTCTGGGGTTGTTCATTCCTTCTCATACTTCTGGTCTGTTGAGATCGNTGTGTGTGTGTGTGTGTGTGTTTGCTGTTTTGGACATTGTTAATATTCTTGATTTATTTTTGCCTTTTGTAATCATCCACACAGTACCTTCTCTGGGGTTGTTCATTCCTTCTCATACTTCTGGTCTGTTGAGATCGTCTTTAGTCTGAGAACTTCCTTTAGATGTAATCCAGAAATGCTGATGAAGAATTTGTTGTTTTTATTTTGTTCTGCAGGTTTGGCTTATTTGAGAGCACTTTTTTTTTGGCCTTCATTTTTCTTAATTAAATTTTTAATTTTGAGATCTCCAGAGACTCATATACAGTTGTAAGAAGTAGGGCACAGGACTCCCAGGTACCCTTGACCAGATCGTAAAGTTCTCTAAGAACGGTAGTACTGAAAGCCTGAGATTCTCACCAGGCTCTCTGCACTTTGGCTGGACCGGTCCCTTGCCCTCTCCCCAGCAGTGGCTGACTTCTAAAATCTCTGCACAGAACGTCACCTCTCAGTGGCTCTTCTCTATGAGGTCTTTTAAGTCTAACCCTCAGGAGTTGGCCGAAAGCTTGAGGTGAATTCTATGCAGATTTTGGGATCCAGCTCCCTCTTCTCTGAAACTCTGCCCCCTAGACTTGAGTCACTGTGGCAACCATTAATCCTATCCTCTTTTCCCTCTTCTATCNTCTTCACTTTCTGCCATAAGCATGGTGTCATCTGCATATCTGAGGTTATTGATATTTCTCCTGGCAGTCTTGATTCCAGTTTGTGCTTCTTTCAGCCCAGCGTTTCTCATGATGTACTCTGCATATAAGTTAAATAATCATGGTGACAATATACAGCCTTGACGTACTGTCTTTCCTATTTGGAACCAGTCTGTTGTTCTATGTCCAGTTCTACTGTTTCTTCCTGACCTGCATATAGGTTCCTCAAGAGGCAGGTCAGGTAGTCTGGTATTCCCATCTCTTGAAGAATTTTCCACAGTTTATTGTGATCCACACAGTCAAAGGCTTTGGCATAGTCAATAAAGCAGAAAGAGATGTTTTTCTGGAACCCTCTTGCTTTTTTGATGATTCCGCGGATGTTGGCAATTTGATCTCTGGTTTCTCTGCCTTTTCTAAAACCAGCTTGAACATCTTGAAGCTCACAGTTCACATACTGCTAAAGCTTGGCTTGGAGAATTTTGAGCATTACTTTACTAGCATGTGAGATGAGAGCATTGTGTGGTAGTTTGAGCATTCTTTGGCATTGCCTTTCTTTGAGATTGGAAAGAAAACTGACCTTTTCTAGTCCTGTGGCCACTGCTGAGTTTTCAAATTTGCTAGCATACTGAGTGCAGCACTTTCACAGCATCATCTTTCAGGATTTGAAATAACTCAACTGGAATTCCATGACTTCCACTAGCTTTGTTCGTAGTGATGCTTCCTAGGGCCCACTTGACTTCACATTCTAGGATGTCTGGCTCTAGGTGAGTGATATTATTACATATATATATATATATATATATATATATATCGCATAAAAGTAGTACTGTTTTGTGTGCTTAAAATTGTCATATAAATGGTATCATACTGAAAGGAAGTAGAATTTTTCTCAGGAAGAAAGAATGATGTTAACATTTGAAAATCTATTCCTAGAATTTATCACATAAGTAGATTAATAAGGATCTAACATAATTTTCTGAATACACTATAAGCATTTGCTAAACACTCAATCCTTATTCATGATAAAATGCTCTTCAAGTTGCTAATGCATCACATAAATCCAAAATTTCTTAACCGGGGTATTATTAACATTTTGTTTCAGGAAATTCTTTGCTGTGGGGGTTAAATATATATTATACAATGTGTAGCCTGAAAGGGTCTCCTATTCATGACAATCAAAATTGTCTCCAGACATTGCCAAATGTCCCTAGTGACAAAATAGTACTCGGTTGAGAAGCACTGTTAGGCAATTTTTTAATCCCTATGAGATTCAGTTTTCTCACTTACACAATGGAGAAAATAATAGGACCAGTGCTACAGCAAACCTGTGCAATAAAATGACATAGTTACAGTGCATGCTGGCAGTTTCCCAATAAGCCCTCTATAAATGTATTTGCTTGATGGTGGTCATGGTGATGGTGATGATGGTGCTGCTGATGATACTGATGCTGATATGGACAGGACAATACTGTTGAAAGACACACAGGCTTGTTTGTGGTTTTGTTTTAAGGTTTTCCTCTTCACTCATCAGAGAGGTCATCTGTAGTCATTTCCTTAGGGGGGATGATGCAGAAGAGTCAATTTCCCGCTTCAGAGAATGTGCAGTCTCACTGACAAGTAGCAATGGTTTTGGAAAGGATGTGTTGAATAAAGTGGAAATTTTTCTACCCTGGTATAGAACAAATGTCCTGGGATGAGGGGGAAAGGAAGAATCAGGATGCTACTAGGAGGATTAGAGGACACAATGGCCTCTGATAGGAGGGTCAAACCTGGAGGAGCTGCCAAAGGGACACAGACCACCTCAAGAGGCCTCCCATCTTCTGTGGGGCAACCCATGAGGGTCCACTGTTTGTCTTCCTCATCCCTGGGAAACCAGCAAGCTCCAACATCCCATCTACTGGGTTTACATGAATAGTGCTCATCATCTCACTGAGGCTGCCAATAGCTGGCCTTATAGGCTCTGTCCAGCAGGGAACTCCATACATACTGCCAGCACACTGCTCCCCTGAAACCAAGCAGAACCCTACAGGGCCCTCCTAAGCACAAGAACATTTCTGTGTCCCCCATTTCTTGTTTGCAGGAAAAAAAGGTTCAGCCTCCTACATCTTCCATGAGTCCCAAAGGGCCAATTCAAACAGTGACTAGGTGGGTGAGGGAATACAGAAAGAAACAAGAGTGTAGTGAGGGGGGATCTTGTCATGGCTCTTCCTTGAGAGATGTGCATACATACCTCTGAGTTCCTCTACAGGAACTAATGCTCCCACCCAGGTGGAGGATGGTAACTTCAGGCTGAGGACAAGCAGACCTCAGATGGGTTAGAACCATGAGACTGATGAGTGAGATGCCTGGAACATCACCTTATTAAATCCTCCCCACCAAGCAATCAGATAAAGGGCGTGTACCCTGCAGCCCTACCTTCAAATATTGCCTATAAAAATTCTTCCTAGAAAACCATCAACAGGTCTTTTGAACATGAAAAACCCTATTCTCTTGCTTGGCACTGCAATAAAATCTTTCTCTGCTCCAACCTATGACATTTCAGTCTGTTTGGCACATGAGCTGGGTTCAGCAGCACACTCGGTGATGCTATCTGTCCAGAGTGAGCTGCACCTTCCGGTCCCTGGACACTGATGGACACTGAGTGCGTCAGGGCCTGTGGGAACAGCTCTCCTGGACACCTAGATAGCCCTTGATAGTCTGGAGAAAGAAGATGCATGGATGAGGAAAGTCACCCTGCAACCATTCCTCGCCCTTACATGGAAACAAAGGAAACACCCCAAGATCCCCAGAGCTGCATTACAACTTCGTAGTTGCTGCTTTTTATCATGATGACTAACGTTTGTTGCTGGACAAGTAACAAAACTTGCCTGAGTCTCAATTTCCTCTACTATACACGAGCCTGAAATCACTCAGCTCTAAAACTTTATGGTTTCTCTCTCTCTCTCCACTTTTCCACAGATTAACTGTTCTTCATAAATATGTAGTAACGGCTTGAGAAATATTCAGATGTCATCAGTTTTAAGTCACGAAAGATTGAGATGTAAAAAATAATATAAAAATGAAAAGTTGGGCTACTTTAACAGACAGCATGAATTGACTGCCAGGGAGAACTTGCTTATAAAATGCCAAATTAATGGCAGTTTTACTCAGGTTTTATTCACTTCCCTCATTTTCATCTGCTATGATTTTTAAATAGTACTTGCACCTGAGGCCAGAGTGTACTGACGTTAAAACAGATTGCCCAGACTTTAGAATCAACAGTGAAATGAATGTCAGAAATGATAAAATAAGTGATCTTTAGGTAATGGCAGTTGTAGGCACTACCCCTGTTTTACAGAAGGAAACTAAGGCTTTGAAAAGTTACATAACTTGTCTCACATAATTACTAATGGAGAAGTCAGAATTCAAGGCCAGGCCTACAAGACTATAAACTCCATACTCATAATCAGAGAATACTCAGGTACAGATTCTATACATTTATATTCATCTTGCCTCACTAACTTGCAGATTTAGTTGAATGGCCAAATATCATAGCCAATCTTTCACCTTTCTTTCTTTCTTCTTTCACCTGGCTGATTTGCTCAGATCCCCTTCATTTGGAAAACCCATAATTTACAGGTTTGGGTTGAGCTACAGTGTCATCCACTAGACAAATCATTTAGGGAAAACAAAAGCATCAAACTTTCTAAGAATTTTGTAAGCTACTCCTAAAGTTTTGCAAGTAGGCCACTGACTCGACTTTTTAGACTAGAGCTAAATTCAAAGGGGACTATATTGAAAAAGAATCATCCATCTTTCAGAACTAATTTCAAGTGGTTTGAGAATGAGAAAGTTTGTGTAAATATGCTATGGTTATTAAATTCTGGTTTGGTCTATACTGCAAATGGATGTAGGTAAATATCAGCCATAGAATGGTAATTACTCAAGTTTGTGAACTCCCATATTGCTGAAGCTCCACCTGAGTGGATTTCCAACTTAAATAACTGTATAATCACACTGTTTCTCCTTGATTTTTCTTTTCATAGCAATAAGACCATAAACTAAGAAAGAAAAAGACGGATACGTTTGAATAGATAAAACAGTTTAAACTGGCATGGCAAAAGACACTATGAAAATAAAGTGAAAGTCATTCAGTTGTGTCTGACTCTTTGCGACAGTGTGGACTATACAGTCCATGGAATTCTCCAGGCCAGGATACAGGAGTGGGTGGCCTTTCCCTTTTCCAGGGGATTTCCCCAACCCAGGGATCAAACCCAGGTCTCCCACACTGCAGGTGAGTTCTTTACCAGCTGAGCCACCAGGGAAACCCAAAAGATACTATAAACACAGCTAAAAGACAAATGAGGGGTAAAAGATTGACAATGTAGGTAATATACCTATGGTAAATATTTACAATATCTAAAGAATTTCATCATCAAACAAAACAATCTAATTGAAAAACGACACAAGAATATAATGACAAAAGCATTAATGCCCAATAATCCTTTGAAAAGATAACTGAGATCACCATTAATTAAGGAAATGAAAAATAAGATAGATACGTAATTGCATTATCTTTCAGATTAACAATGACAAAGTGCATAATACCTAGCGTTGGTCAGAGAAGAGCAATAGACACTCATACTACTGATGGAGAGTAATTCTGCAATATCTATAAAATTTTAAGCACAACTACTTTCTAACAAATCAACATCACTTCTGGGTAATTTTCCTATGAAAACATTAGACAGTTGCTTACAGGTACATATATATGTTCAATAATGGTTAATAAAATTTTTAGAAAAAATCTAAATGACCATTATTAGGGAAGTGAATGTAAGAATCATAAGCCATCCTTAAATAAACTACTATATGGCCATTAAAAATAACTAGGTCTATGTGGACACACTGGTATGGAAAGACCTTAACATATTTTCATAGTAAAGTCTAGGCAACAAAAGTTGAAAAGCACTATTATATTCCATTTGTAGTGATATCAATAATAATAATTATTATAAAATAGTAACAACTGCAAATGGTTATTGAAAAATGTCTGTAAGGATATAAACTAATCTGCAAACAGTATTTATCTTTTAGACCTGTGACTAAAGATATATTCTGTAAACATCTGTATTGTTTGGCCCTTTGATAATAAGCATGGATTATTCTTTTCTTCAATTAGAAAATTGCTGGAAAATATTTTTTAAGCAGTTAATCATTTAATCATTTCACTTTGAAAGGCTTCTAGAATATCCTAAAGCAAGTGAGCAGATATATTCGAGGAATGTTCATTCTGTATCTCATCAATGATAGTTCAGAATTCAGGGCAGTCATCTGAAGGGGAGTAATTGAATCTATGTTAACAGAGTAGGGTTTTGTTTTTCTTTTTTTTTTTTTTGGTAAGATTGAGGAACACATGATGAGAAAATATTTCCATTTATTTTAATATGTTAGATTATTTACTTTCTTCTAGGTATTAGTTTAGCCATGTAAGATGGCAATAATTACCTTTACATTACTTACTTGGTTAGCTGTGCAAAACCAATGAATGAGTCCATACAGGTAAAAACAGATATAACCTACAGGATACTCAATGTGTGACTTATTCTGTAACTCTGGATAACTCCCGAGTAATACTATATCAGTATTTCTTCAAAAGTACACATTTGCTTTAGTACTTTTCCTGTGACCCACTATCTAAATTGCATCTGCCAGCATGCTTGTGGTCTATGGATTTGTAACATCATCCATCAATCATAGGCAAATTCTTATGACACAATAGTTTGATCGGAGGAAAAGATGGGCCAGAAAAATTCCAGTGTCTGGGAGTTACACTTAAAAGAGCAGAGAGTGATATTATCAACGTCGGTCATATAGCATTTAAAACTTCGTTGTAACTGACTGTGTGGTGGCAATGAAATTTTAGTGGGAGCTGTCACTAGCATTAGTCACCTCCTCCAGATCCTGGAGTAGATGATGACTATCTGCCAAATCTGATAAACACAGAATAGAAGAGTAGAACTTTGCTGCCCGATAAAAAAGTTTAGCCAAGAGAAAACACTGGTCATAGCAAATACCCTCTCCTAACAACACAAGAGAAGACTCTACACATGGATGTCACCAGATGGTCAACACTGAAATCAGACTGATTAGATTCTTTGCAGCCAAAGATGGAGAAGCTCTATACAGTCAGCAGAAACAAGACCGGGAGCTGACTGTGGCTCAGATGGTGAACTCCTTATTGCCCAATTCAGATTTAAGTTGAAGAAAGTAGGGAAAACCACTAGACCACTCAGATGATGCTGTCGGGGACTGGAATGAAACCTGACCTTTTCCAGTCCTGTGGCCACTGCTGAGTTTTCGAAATTTGCTGGCATATTGAGTGCAGCTCCTTCACAGCATTATCTGTCAGGATTTGTAATACCTCAGCTAGAATTTCATCACCTCCACTAGCTTAAGAATGCTCAAATTACCGCAAATTGCACTCATCTCACACACTAGTAAAGTAATGCTCAAAACTCTCCAACCCAGGCTTCAGCAATAGGTGAACTGTGAACTTCCAGATGTTCAAGCTGGATTTAGAAAAGTCAGAGGAACCAGAGATCAAATTGCCAACATCCACGAGATCATCGTAAAAGCAAGAGAGTTACAGAAAAACATCTACTTCTGCTTTATTGACTATGCCAAAGCCTTTGACTGTGTGAATCACAATAAACTGAGGAAAATTCTAAAAGAGACTGGAATAGCAGACCACCTGACCTGCCTCTTGAGAAACCTATATGCAGGTCAGGAAGCAACAGTTAGAACTGGTCATGGAACAACAGACTGATTCCAAATAGGAAAAGGAGTCCATCAAGCCTGTATATTGTCACCCTGCTTATTTAACTTCTATGTAGAGTACATCATGAGAAATGCTGGGCTGAAAGAATCACAAGCTAGAATCAAGATTGCCGGGAGAAATATCAATAACCTCAGATATGCTGATGACACCACCCTCATGGCAGAAAGTGAGGAGGAACTAAAAAGCCTCTTGATGAAAGTGAAAGAAGAGAGTGAAAAAGTTGGCTTAAAGCTCAACATTCAGAAAACGAAGATCATGGCATCTCATCCCATCACTTCATAGCAAATAGATGGGTAAACAGTGGAAACAGTGTCAGACTTTATTTTTGGGCTCCAAAATCACTGCAGATGGTGATTGCAGCTATGAAATTAAAAGCCGCTTACTCCTAGGAAGGAAAGTTATGATCAAGGTAAACAGCATATTGAAAAGCAGCGATATTACTTTGCCAACAAAGGTCCGTCTAGTCAAGGCTATGGTTTTTCCAGTGGTTATCTATGGATGTGAGAGTTGGGCTGTGAAGGAAGCTGAGCACCAAAGAATTGATGCTTTTGAAGTGTGGTGTTGAAGAAGACTCTTGAGAGTCCCTTGGACTGCAAGGAGGTCCAACCAGTCCATTCTAGTTGAGATTAGCCCTGGGTGTTCTTTCGAAGGACTGTTGCTAAAGCTGAAACTCCAGTACTTGGGCCACCTCATGCGAAGAGTTGACTCATTTTAAAAGACTCTGATGCTGGGAGGGATTGGGGGCAGGAGGAGAAGGGGGCAACAGAGGATGAGATGGCTGGATGGCATCACTGACTCGATGGATGTGAGTGTGGGTGAACTTGGGAGGTGGTGATGGACAGGGAGGCCTGGCGTGCTGTGATTCATGGGGTCACAAAGAGCAGGACACGACTGAGTAACTGTACTGAACTGAACCCTGGCCTACTCAATGCTCTATTGGGTGTATAATTCACAGCAAAGCCAACTCCAGTCTGACACTCACGTCCACTTTGTTCCTTACTATCTTTCTCTACAGAAAAGGCAAAGATTAATTACATAAGATTTCCTCAGTCTTCCCCACAGACAGAGGTGGCCAGGAGACACTGATCTTCCCAACAAGACTACAGAGCCAACTGTCAAGGCTAATTTCTTCCCTGATAAGAGACAGATGGGGTGGAACAGTTACCTCTCCCCGATCATTGTTTCTGCCTGGAATGCAGGCATGCCTCCTGTGGAAGCCAAGCTAAGTCTAAGAGGAGAAGGCTGAGAATATCAGAGATGAGTACCTTGATATCACCAAGTTCCTTAGTCAGAGTCAGGAGCTACCTCCTTCCTCAGAGTTCTTTTCCCATGAGAAAGACAGAAATTCTGTTTAACTCAATATTAGATGGATGTTCTGCTACTTGCTACTGAAAATCATTTCTAATACATATTTAGTGTTAGTTTACTAATATGTAAAATGGGTGAGTAATGTTTATCTTCCAGTGATGTACAGAAACATCAACAACATCTAGGTATACAAATATGATAAAATGTGTGATATATTCACATATATTCGAATCAGTGCTCAAGTGATAGTCCTTGGAGAGGCCCTGACAACTCCATATAATTAGCATCTCTCATCATTATCCACTTTATTTTTCTTGATACAAATTTGTATGAAGGGGAAAAATAGTATCAGCTTTTGTTTCTCTACTTATTGTCTGAGACTCTCCACTAAAATGAACCCTTCATGAGACTAGAAACTTTGAGTTTATTGCTGTAACTCCAGCACTTGGAAAAGTGTTTGGCACATAAATCACATTCAATAAATATTTATCAACTACTGAATGAACAAATTAGGGTATGTAACATGTTGAGGCATATAAACACCTTAATAAATGATACTGGTTTAGCTATTGATAAAACAGCTAAATAGAGAGTAACGGTTAATGCACAAGAAACACCCACTGGGAGAGACAGAGCCTGACAGCAAGAGGTCATGACATCCACCATGGAGATCTAGCATACTCATGCATACAAAGTCATACATACAGATGTTTCCTGCAACACATCTCTTGCTAAAGCAAAACAATGCAATTTAAATATGCACAGATATGCGAAATAAATTCTGCATCCATATCTCCCTTCATTAATCACAACCTTGTGAAGGGGCTCACTTAACTCTATGAGTCATGCCTTGCAGAGTCACTCAAGATAGATGGGTCACAGTGAAGAGTTCTGACAAAATTTGACCCACTGGAGGAGGAAATGGCAAACCACTCCAGTATTCTTGCCACAAGAACCCCATGAACAGTATGAAAAGGCAAAAAGATATGACACCAGATGATGAACCCCCTAGGTCAGAAGAAGTCCAACTGGGGAGGCATGGATGGCTAATTACTAATAACTTCAGAAAGAATGAAGCATTGGGCCAAAGCAGAAATGACACTTAGTTCTATATGTGTCTTGTGGTGAAAGTAAAATCTGATGCTGTAAAGAACAATACTGCATAGGAACCTGGAATATTAGGTCCATGAATCAAGGTAAACTGGATGTGGCCAAGCAGGTGATGGCAAAACTGAACATTGACATCTTAGGAATCAGTGAACTAAAATGGATAAGAATGGGCAAATTTAATTCAGATGACCATTATATCTACTACTGTGGGCAAAAATCTCATTGAAGAAATGGAGTAGTCCTCATAATCAATAGAAAACTCTGAAATGCAGTACTTAAGTGCAATCTCAAAAAATGACAGAATGATCTCTATTCATTTTCAAAATAAACCAATAACCAGACAGTAATCAAAGACTATGCCCCAACCACTAATGCCAAAGAACATGAAGCTGACCTTCTAGAATTAATACCAAAAAAGATGTCCTTTCATCAGAGTGGACTGGAATGCCAAAGTAGGAAGTCAAGAGATAACCGGAATAACAGGCCAGTTTGGCCTTGGAGTAAAAAATGAAGCAGGACAAATGCTAATAGAGTTTTAGCAAGATAACATGCTGGTCATAGCAAATACCCCTTTACAAAAACCCAAGAGATGAATCTACATATGGCCATCACCAGATGGTCAATAGTGAAATCCGACTGATTATGTTCTTTGCAGCCAAAGACAGAGAAGCTCTAAACAGTCAGTAAACACAAGACCTGGAGCTGACTGTGGCTCAGATGATGATCTCCTTACTGTCAAATTCAGACTTAAATTGAAGAAAGTAGAGAAAACCACAAGACCATTCAGATATGACTTAAATCAAATCCCTTATGATTATACAGTGGAGGTGACAAATAGATTAAAGGGATTAAATCTGGAAGACAACATGCCTGAAGATTGATGGGCAGAGGCTCATAATGTTGTACAGGAGGCAATGACACCCCCACCCCCCCCAAAAAAGAAAGAAAGACAAGAAGGTACAGTGGTTGTCCGAGAAGGCCTTATAAATAGCTGAGAAAAGAAGAGAAGCAAAAGGCAAAGGATAAAGGGAAACATATACCCACCCAAGTTTCAGAGAACAGCAAGGAGAGATAAGAAGCCTTCTTAAGTAAACATTGCAAATAAATACAGGAAAACAATAGAAAGGGAAAGACTAGAGATCTCTTCAAGAAAGTTGGAGATACCAAGGGAACATTTCATGTAAGGATGGGTATGATAAAGGGCAAAAACAACCTCAGATAGGTATATGATATGACTCTAGTGGCAGAAAATGAAGAGGAACTAAAAAACCTCTTGATGAGGGAGAGAGGGGAAAGTGAAAAACCTGACTTGAAACTCAATGTTTAAGAAACCAAGATCATGGCATCCAGTCCCATCACTTAATGTCAAATACAAGGGGAAAAAGTGGAAGCAGTGACAGATTTTATTTTCTTGGGCTCTAAGATCACTGTGAATGGTGACTGTATCCATGAAATTAAAAGATGCTTGCTCCTTGGAAGAAAAGCTATGACAAACCTAGACAGCATATTAAAAAGCAGAGACATCACTTTTCCAACAAAGGTCTGTATAGCCAAAGGTATAGTTTTTCTTTTTTTTTTTCTGGGCTTCCCTGGTGGCTCAGAGGTTAGAGTGTCTGCCCCCAGAGGGAGACTCGGGTTCAATCCCTGGGTCAGGAAGATCCCCTGGAGAAGGAAATGGTAACCCACTCCAGTATTCTTGCCGGGAGAATCCCATGGACAGAGGAGCCTGGTAGTCCTAGTCCACGGGGTCGCAAAGAGTTGGACACGACTGAGCGACTTCACTCACTCACTCATAGTTTTTCTAGTAGTCATGTACTGATGTGAGAACTGGACCTTAAAGAAGGCTGAGTCCTAAAGAATTCATGCTTTCAAATTGTGTTGCTAGAGAAGACTCTTGAGAGTCCCCTGTACTGCAGGGAGATCAAACTAGTCAATCCTAAAGGAAATCAACCATGAATATTCACTGGAAGGACTGTTGCTAAAGCTGAAGCTCCAATACTTTGGCTACCTGATGCAAAGAGCATTGGAAAAGATCCTGATGCTGGAAAAAACTGAAGGCAATAGGAAAAGGAGGCAGCAGAGGATGAGGCAGTTCAACAGCATCACTGACTCAATGGACATGAAATTGAATAAACTCTGGGAAACAGTTGAGGACAGAGGAGCCTGGCGTTTTGCAGTCAGTGGTGTCACAAAGGGTCGCACACGACTTAGTGACTGAACAAAAACAACAACATCCCTGCCATGGAATAATGTGATCATCCTGACAGAGGATGAATGAGTGGATGGATGAAATGCAGTGAGGGCTAGGAGAGTGGGAAGGCTCATCTTAGGTAAAGGAGACCTAACTCTCACCTGGACTGCTCTAGATTAGTACTGACACTTGACTGTTTTGAGGCTCTGCCTTAGAGGGGTCTTTAATCCTGCAGTGTCATCCATCAAATATATACCCTATATGTGTGTGTGTCCTACTAACTAAAAGGCTTACAGAGACAATGAACAAAACTTACATTTTTCAAAAAGAAGAGCTACTTGTCAAAATGGAGAAAAAAATTGCAAATGAGATTTGAGATTATTGAAATTGGCTTCCTCTTTTACAGACCAAACAGTGAGACTACAAGTGAACTTGATCAATCTCATAAGGATAGTGAATGATAGAGTTGAGAGTAATAATACTTTCTAAGTAATACACTACTGATGGCCCACTGGGTGGCAGGTGTTCACCTAGACATCTTACACACTAGCCTTTTCATCCTCATGACCACTCTGAAAGGCAATTTATAGTCAATTCTGTTGTAAAGAAGCTTAGAAACAGCCAGTTACCACAGATCTCAAACGCTTCTATGTCAGAGGCCCAGGGTTCAAACCGAGGCTGGTCTGATTTCAAGTAGCATCCCATACATCATGCATGTTATCCTCACCCCACGCGTCTTCTGCATAGTGTGGTGAGACAATTCAAACACAACATCCCTTGGCCATTCTCGATCACATTCATTTTCACTTTTAAGGGAGATGATCCAAAAGTTGATTATCATGAACTCTTGGATATACTTAAAAATTTTTTTGATAATCCTCCCACTTTGAAGTATGCACATTCAGCTCTGCATGGTTTCTTTCAGGCAAACAAAGGCAAATAGTCAATCAACAGGATGGCCTGTCAACAGATTCCGATAATGCAGTGTTCTAATAAAAACTATTTATCTGTCCTAGCGATCTAGCACATGTATGCATAAAACGACATAGACACAGATGATCACAGCTACACCTTTTTTGTAAAAGCAAAATAATGCAAGGTGAACGTCCACCCACATGTAAATAAGTTGTAGTACATCCAAATCTTCACATACTAATCAGCACTTAAGAAGAACGACCTAAATCTATGTGTTCATGTGGACAATCTACAAAATATAGTGTTAAGTGTGAAGAAAAACATAGAAGCAATCATAAATATGGTCCCATTTACTTAAAATCATAAGGCAAAACATATATATTGCTCTCTGCACCAATTATACAGTGTATTCATGCCAAAACATCCACAAGACATACACACCCAACTAATATTAATAAGGCAAGGAAGAGGTTGAAGGATGGGGGTGGAAGTGCAAAATTCCTCCGTTCTCCCTACAAGAACGTTTACCAAATATGTATTACTTAATACTTGTACAGTAAAAAAAAAAAAAAAATACTAGAACCATCAGTCAGGAATGGAATCTGAAAATAACAATGTGCCCCATGCAACATATAAGCAAATCTCCGACTTAATTCCAAGTTTCCTTTCATGTGAAATCTCTCAAGTGCTAGACAGTTATCATTTAGAAAACAGAACAATTTATTTTTCAATTTAGAACATCCACAAAAAATATACATTTTGACGGTACACTATCTTTGCTTTGCTCTGAGAAAACAATGATCACTTTAATGCCTGTTTCACATAAAAATGACAATGACCACCACCACAATATCCCACCCACATGTTGAGGCAGCTTATCTGCTTAGTGAATAGTCCCAGGGAAGAGAAATCGAAAAACTCTATAATTATTTACATTCCTTCTTGAAAAGAAAACAAGAATGCTCCTGGGAAAGGTAAAATACATAGACGTATTCTTCTGAAGAATGCTTCTGATTGCTGTGTCCAGAAGCCCCACACCATCTCCAGCAAATTAAGAGGAAATGGGTTAAGGACATCGAGGCAGTGAAAGCAAATTGTCCATTCACTCCCGGCGCCTCAGAAGTCATTACTGAACATATTCCAGAGGATAATAAATAAAACTGATTGGGTGTGTGGTTAAGAGCTTTAAAGGAACTTGAAGCGCCTTTAAAGAGAATTGTGCTGAGAGAAGAGTATTAAAAAATGAGGTATTTCCTCTCTTCACATTTAAATGTGGTGGCTTGGGAGAGAAACCATACTTGAAATGGATAGGAGTAATTTTCCATCATTATGGAAACCTTAAACCACCTCTGACTGCTTCCACCATCATCTCTTAACATCCTAGTAAATTGCAGTTATTTGTTCCAAACAAACAGAAAGGCCCATAGTAAAATGGAGCAATTTAAGGCTGCAAGAATACGACACCTGTAATTCAATTTCATGGCAGCTGGTTTCACAACATGCTCCTCTACCTCCGCTTATGACATAGGAAACTTCCCTCCAAGTGTAACAACTCTTCGCTCACTAAGCTGTGGGCTCAAGGCGATAAGTGGACCTTAAATGGACAGAGACACTCATCACAGGCGAGTTATAACTCAGGTTCGCTTCCCCGGGCAGCTTGACATCCACAAGGCACTGAGGCTAGTAGGGAATTATTAAAGTCTCAACTCCCAGTACAAAGCAAGGAAGGATTCTAGAAGAAAGAAGTGTTCTGAAAAGAAAAATACCCACCAATTATGACAACAAATCTCTAATATGCAACACAATAAAGAAGGAGCTATGAAAATACATGTTTGCGTATGTATATATTTAGAAAACCTAAATTATCTTTTGTAAAAGAACTGTAAATAAAACACAAGCCTGGTAGTAACTATGGCTGATTAAAATCTGATTGGTGGAATGAAATCTTAAGAAGTTAATCAACATCTAGCGACTATCTAAACCAGTATTAATATTAATAATATTACTGAATGAGTACTTACCCTTGTGCTAACTGACTTCAGTATATTCTCACAACTTCAAGAATTGCAGACTGCCACTGTCACTTCCATTTTAAAAATGAGAAAACAAATCTCAGAGAGCTTTATACTCACCCAAAGTCACACAGCATATCAGAGGCTAAAGCAGACTATCAAACCCTGGCAGGTGATTGACACCCAGCTGCATCCCGCAGCGTCCTGCAACTTGCCGATGTGGATCAAGGGAATGCTTTCGAAATGCTGTCATGAAAACTTTAGACTCTGGCTAGTGTTTATAAAGTGCTACCCCACATAAGTGAAGTGAAGTCGCTCAGTCGTGTCCAACTCTGAGACCCCGTGGACTGTAGCCCACCAGGCACCTCCGTCCATGGGATTCTCCAGGCAAGAGTACTGGAGTGAGTTGCCATTTCCTTCTCCCCACATAATGCCTTACTAATTTCTTCTATCAATACCCTAATAGTAAGAAAGGGTATAATTATCCTCATTTTACAGTTCAGGAAAGGGAGACTCAGATGACGCCTAGGGAGTTGCCCAGAGTCTCACAAGTGGCAAAGGAAAACTTGATCCCAGAGCTTGATACCAAAATTTGCCTTCTCTGGAGGTCTGAGATTGGAATATTTGTTGACGTTCAGGGTGTTGAAGTCAAGTTGGTATGAATTCACATTGACTGGGTGGGTGTTTATTAAGGATGGTGGTTCTATTTGGATTTGATAAGAATATATATAACACAGGACTTCCAGATACTTATCTTTGCATCAGAAGTTTCTCAACGTTTGTGTTTAAGTGAGTGCAGGCTGTTTTAGGAGATTTATCAGATTTGCAAACATTTACTAACGATTTCAAAAATGACTTAACTCAAAGAAGCAAAACTGTCTTTTCAAGAAAAGAGCACCAGGCAGGGAAATTCTCTTTTCTTCATGTCCTCCTACCCATATTTATTAAAATCAGCTAAGAGATGTAGCAATAAAGAGAATTACAATGACACATAAGAAAGAACTTTTCTATTTTTTATAGCTAGAGATTTATCCCCTGTGCATCATTAGCTATAGGCAGAATCTGAACTATGGCAGACATAGAGATGGACAGTCCCAAGTTTGGGAGCTCCTTTCTCTGCTGGGAGGGAACCAAGGTCATGAGCAAGTGCCTCTGATACAGATGAAGTAGGCTGAGGGCTAGGTTGCATCAGAGAAGAGAGCTCTGAGATGTTGGTACAGCATCAGGTAGCACAGAAGTCTACTTAAAACAAAAAGAAAGGATTCCATAGCAAGAGGCAGCCTCAGGTGCACAGACACCAGAGAGATTATTGTCACTACACTCAACTTCTGGTGTACAGGACAAGACCGCATGGACTGTCTAAATATTGTGAGAGGAGGCAACGAGGATTCTTGCCCCTTTCTCTGAAAGTTGCCTTCAACAATCTTCCCCATGTTACATCATGAACAGTCCCAAGACCTTCTTGTTTGGCCAGCAAATTTAATAATATAGTCAAAGCTGAACACAAAATATAGACCATCATATCACAGATACCCATGAAAAGTGCATTTCTCTTTTTTTCTTCTCTTCCCACCTTGATGGGAGAAAGGGAGATACTAAAAATTATTTAGTCTAAAAGGAATAGCCACCTTCCTTAAGGGAAAACACCACCCTAGTCATAAAGTCAAAGAAAAGCAAAACAGATCTAGAGTGTATGTAAATGGTTTGACTCTAACTATAACATTAAGTGACTATGAAACAAAGCAGTCATTCACATGTGTTACTTCAAATACAGTTTCCAAAGAAATCAGTTCAGGTACAAGGAGTGTTGTGGGGCTAGGAAATAGGCACAAAATCTGAGTATTTGCACTGACACACCCAAAGCATCAATTTTTCAGTGCATCAATTTCGGATAATTTTAATTTTTCTGACTTTTGGGGATCAGTTTTATTTAATATGAAAAAGATAAATGAGTTGTGAGAAATACGGTAAAACTTTATTTTTTAACAGAGCACCTACTGAATACATCACTGCAATAGTGGAAAGGCAAAGAAGCTTGGGTTCTTCCTAAGTAACAGATTACCTTTATCAGTTACGGAATTATATGCAAACCATTCCCTGAGTCTCTGTTTCCTTATCTCCAGATAGGAAAAGAAGAGTAAAGCTTTCTTTTTTTCTTTTTTTCCTTTTGAGGAGCTTGTGAGGATTAAATATGACATGAAGTATAATTAGAGTAACACCTAAAATGGAGTTAGCTCTCAAGAAATGTCTTCATCATCACCACTGTTATTGTTCTAGATCATTTTGTGAGCCAAGAGGACAACTCTCAAGTAAAACAAGAAAACTCTGGGAAACTGATACATGGTATGGCAGAGTTAATGAGTTCTTGACTAATTTCAATCAGATACAGTTATAACTAGATAAGTGTTTCAAGGTGATATCAAATAATTATTTAATAAAATTATGAATATAAATTTCAAAGCTTGTTGATGAAAAGTATCTGCCTTAAGATGTTAAATTATTCCAGAAAAACTGTCAGTGTCTGGAACTTTTGTTTCTTTTTCTTTTCCTTTTCTATTAAAGTCAATAAACTTCCACTGAACATGGGTGATGAGCTGGCTGATGAGTTGGTCACCATGGAGGATGCAAAGACAAGCTTAGCGATTGCCTTAATGGTGTGTAAGGTACTTTTTTCAATATCCACAATGACAGAAAACCTTTGTCCTTGAATGTTAGCATTGATTATTGGAAACAGTTCAAATGAGTTTACAGCCAAGAGCAGGCAGGTGACTAAACTGAGTAATAAAACCCAGGCCTGCTCTAGAGTCAGATGTTCCCATGTGCCTCAAAATAATTCTGAAAGTAATTTTTCAAAGGGCTTTTGCAAATGAGCATTGGCAGCACTGCTGAAATTAGTGCATGGATCACTAAGGTGACTACTTTAAAAAGACAGAATTAAAATTCCAATATTAAAGGGCTGGAAAGACCCCTGCCCTCTGCAGCAGAGCCCATATTTTCTACTCCTTACTTGTATCTTCCAAGGCCACTTAGTCCTGTTATGCACACACACAATGCAAGCCAAATCAAACACCTGTTCTACCATCCTACCAACTGTGAAAGACGCCTATAGGTGGTGACCCATGCATTTATCCCTCTCACTTTTCTAAGTGGTTCAAGACACTTTCTTATTTCAGTCTTGCTACACTCAAATGAAGCATAACCCATTGCCTTCTGCTGCTTATGTGTTTTCTGTTGCTTGTGCTACTGCCTCAGAAGGCTTCCTAGCATGGAAGCTCACAGGTCTCCTAGAAGGCACAGCAGCTGCAAAGAAACCACTGGAACAGTGTCTAGAGGGTAGTGGGAGTCCTTGCTATGATCCAGTTGAAAGGAAGGACCAGAAAAGTCCTGTCAGTGTCATTTGCAGGCCAAAGCCCCCGTACACCCTGCTGCTGCTGCTAAGTCGCTTCAGTCGTGTCCAACTCTGTGCGACCCCACAGACGGCAGCCCACCAGGCTCCGCCGTCCCTGGGATTCTCCAGGCAAGAACACTGGAGTGGGTTGCCATTTCCTTCTCCAATGCATGAAAGTGAAAAGTGAAAGGGAAGTCACTCAGTCGTGTCTGACTCTTCATGACCCCATGGACTGCAGCCTACCAGGCTCCTCCGTCCATGAGATTTTCCAGGCAAGAGCACTGCAGTGGGTTGCCATTGCCTTCTCCGCCAATATACCCTAGACCAGCAATTAAGGTGAGGGCTCTGGAGAGAATGACTCAGAATCACTTCCAAAGGTAAACAGACACATTAAAGCCTCTCACAGACATCTGATACTATGCTTTGACTTTACCCTTGACTGCTGTGTGACCAGGCACACATCACATCATCCCTCAAAGCCTAAGTTTTTTCATACAGGGATTTTAGTGGTTCCTAATTCATTAGATACTGCAGTGATTAAATGCAATGAAGCATTTGACACAGAGTAAGCACTTAACAAGGCTTTTCAGGTGGTGCTAGTGGTAAAGAACCTTGCCAGTGCAGGGGACATAAAAGGCCTGGGTTCAGCCCCTGGGTCAGGAAGATCCCCTGGAGGAGAAAATGGCAATCCACTCTCGTATTACTGCCTGGAGAGTCCGTCGGATTGCAAAAGGGCAAGCACAGCTGAAGCAACGCAGCACACACGCACAAGCACGTGACGATTATTTATAGTTACTATTATTTTTATTACTTAGAAGGTCTCCAAGACTGTAACTATTTGCTTAATTCTTCCAGTTAAACTGTTAAATAACTCACAGATTATTCTTCATAAGAAACATGTACTTACCAAAGACATAAGCACAAAGCCTCTACCATGCCAAACACCATTCTGTTTTCATGTTAAAAGAAGTTACTTTTTTCACTGAAAACTTGTGTTAGTCTGTAGAAGGCTTGGATTCAATAAGAATTTTAAAAATGATTCTGCAACAGACCAAAAATAAAATGCCCCACACTTGGTTTAATAAATGCCTTACTTTCCTGCTTTCTGAAGTAACTGATAACCATTGGTCTTAATTTCTGTCCAGTGGAGATTAAACCTTACCAGGTGTCAGTAGGTGAGCAACACAGACCCGGCTAATTGGATTTTTAATCTTCACTAGTCTTTAGCAACAAATACCCACAATGTTTATTTGCTGGATGCAATATTAAATTGTCAGCCACTTAAATGCCAAAGGGAACAACTGGTTAACTGGATATTTATAGCGATTCATACTTGGTTTTCAGGGAAACATTTTAAATTATTTCCCATCTAAAGTATACAAATTAAAGCTGCCATTGAATTAAAATGAGAAATGTAAACACTCATCAGCCAAGGAAAATTATTTTTAAGATTGAGGTATAATTACTTAAAAATTAAAACATATAAAATAATAATAGAAGCAAGTAAAGAGAAACATTTTTTTGTCTTTAAGCAAGGCATCATTCTAAAAACATTGGCTATTGAATATTAGAAGCACAGTAGAGAAGGACTCTAACACAAGTGAAAGGTAAATTGGGTTGATATTTAATATTCCTGATACATTGTTAGAACATTAAAAATTTCAGTCCATGAAACTGACAGGCAAACAATTATACTAATGATTGTTTTCCTTAAAGTTCTAATTATTGAATTCATAGCTAGTTCTTCTCCCAGATCTTTCTTAGTCCCCATTATTAATTTTCCATCATCAATAATCCTAATGCTTTATTTCTTTAAAGTGAGATATGGGATTTTCAGTTACAGTTATGGAATAACATTCCTCAGACTCAGAATAAACTGAAAACTACTAGCTTGCTGTGTGTGTCTGTTTCAGGATTCTGGAAGAGAAGCCGGAGGCTTGGTAAGTTCTACTTTTGTCCTGTATGGAATCTCTTGTATAAGCCCATTTAGATATACAGATATAAAGCCCAACTACACTATCTTGAAAAATATTGTTTTGGGTGAGATGAGGGGGATGATATAAGCTTTTAACTGTTTCTGCCCAAGGATGTGCTCAGAGACAATGGAGCTAGAACTTGCCAGAAAAGAGATGCCTGCCAGAACCAGGTAGACATCATAAAGCATGCATTGCATGGGCTTGGTGCTGGGCTGGGGCCAGGGCACTGTTGTCCTACCTCTAATGTGAACAAGCAACTCAGATGTGAGTAAGCATCTGTCAGCTCCTAGGAGTGCCTCCCCTTGGTCCTGGCAGGGGCTGGAGGAAATGTACGTTATCACTGTCAGTCATCACCAAGCAACAAAGAAGAGGTGGAGAAAAAAGGAGAGAGAAGGAGGGGAAGAGAAAAGGAGGGAGGAGGGAAGAGGAGGAGGAAGGAAGAGGAGAAGAGAGAAGGGGAAGGAAGGAAGGAAGGAAGGGGATCACAGATGAAGGATAGATGAAGGAAAGAAGAGGAAAGGAGGGGAGTGGGGAGAAAGAACAAATCAAGTCCTTTGTTTGATGCTCTGGAAAACTTATATACAACAAAACCTTTGTTCTGATCTGCAATTGATTATTTTTGTTCATTTATTTACTAAATATGCTTTTCTCTTTCTTTATCCCCGGGGTTAGGACAAAGGCTTTGGAGTCAAATGTCACAGTTTGAAAACCTAGATGAGAGACTTCTTAAATACAGTAGTCTGTGACCCTATGAAGATGAGTTAATTCCTCTGCATTTCATTTTCCTGAAATGAAAAAAAAAGTAGAATAATAAATCTACCTTTCTTGGTGCTGCTATGAGAACTGGATAATATGTATAGTGTTCAGTGTACTGCCTGATATATAAGAAGCATGTTGTGTGAAATATAAAATATCACTATCATAAGGGTACTACTAACACTTTCAAATAATATTTCTAAAAAATATCTCCTAAAACATTGATTGCAAGTATAAAACGTTATTCAGCACTTACTTAAATCCTAGCTACCCAAAGCCACTCTAAAAGCAGCTCAACGAAATAGGCTCAAAACCCAAGAAAATAAAACATAAAAATCTTTCTAAACCATGAAGCTGTATGGTCTTAGGAAAGTAAAGACTATTCAAAGATTCCACTAAGAGAAGTAAGTACAAAGACCCCTCTCTTTTTTAGCTATATGAAACTGGGGACATATTAAGCAATGTCACTTAGCATGCTCTCCAGGTTGGACTTAAGATTAAGCCTTGGAAAAACCATAGGAAAGGAACTGAAGAGAGGATGAAAGAAAAGAAACAGTTCAACAGTGGCCTAGCACATGGCAAAGGGTCTGGCTCATAAATATGAGTGAAATGAAGGAATGAAGAAACAGGAAGAAAAACTGCAGCTGACTGTGAAAGGCTGATTAATGTGCTCAGGTATGTCACATTAAACTGAGAAATGAGGCCAGATACCCATAAATGACCTCACTGTAGCCAAGTGTACAATAAGTTTCCTCAGTTGGTAGTGAATTTGTATTTGGGCTGACCTTGAATTATATTCATTAAAGTTCTATTGTGGAAAATGAGGGACAAAGAGAAGAAAAAGGTAAGGGATGTAGTCTT
Organism: Raphicerus campestris; assembly: GCA_006410735.1. Lineage (NCBI taxonomy): Eukaryota > Metazoa > Chordata > Mammalia > Artiodactyla > Bovidae > Raphicerus > Raphicerus campestris. Next base: position 248,045 of record SJYW01012923.1, read on the forward strand.
TGGAGAATAGACTCCTGAATTTGGGGGCACTAGAGACAACAAGGTCCCAGTACAGGATAAGTGAAGAGTTATGCTTGGGGTTTTAGATGAAAAATTCTTCCTACTTCTCAACAAAGAATTTATTTATCATAATAGCAACTCAAGTTTACTGTGAACATTCTTGTGATAGGCACAGGGGAGGCTGTCTATAAGACTTCAATTCCTCAGAACAAAACTTGGAGAACTGTACTAATATTCCTATCTCACAGATGAAGAAACAGAGGCTTGAACTTGCTAACTGCATAATATTTCTAGTAAATGAATAAACCAGGACTCAAAAGGCATTCTGAGTCAAGATTTATGTTTCTGACTACTTTGACAAAACAGAATTTATGCTTTGATGTCCCCATGCTTGTATTCATTTAGAGATATTCACTGACTACATATATTAGATGCAGTAAGTAACATCATTTCCTTTTAAGTAGAAGGCACTGCTCTTGATCCTCAAGGAACACAAAAGCAGGTTGGAATGTGATGTATGAAGCTAACGGCAGAAAAGACTGGTGATGAAGAGTGGAATCTCTGAGTGCCTGCCTGGCTTATTTCCTCCTTGACAACTCTTCATATGTTGTAACTAAATACAAAGAAATAATCAAAATGGCTATGTTGATCCCCAAATGAAGAAAACTTACGTGAGCAGAGAGAGACAATATTAGAATATAATTAGAAATAAGTTGCCATATTTTGACTCAAAATGCATCATTTAATCCATGTGAAAACATGATCTTCATAGAACATTATTCACTCAATAATAGTATTTAATATCTATTACATGACAGGCACTGTACTAGGCTAGGAATAAAGTTGAATAAAATACAACTAGGAATAAAGCTGTTGAAACAATATAGCCACGTATGTCACCTTACGGACTTACAAAAGCCTTATGGTATAAAATATATTTAGGCAATAAGAAACATCTATTAAAGTAGAAACATGCTACTGATCTAAAGTCAAACTTCCTCTTATTGATATTTAGTGGAAAAAGTACAGATTTTATAACTCATGTTCTAGATGATATCTGAAGAAATGAAGAGAGCAAATATTTCAGGAAAATAATAGCTAAAAGTGAAAAAAAAAAAATCACTCAATGCCTTGAAAGACCAGAAAACACTTTTGCTTCTCATCTTCAGTGTAATCCTCACATGGAGGCTTCCCGATTCATGTCAATGTATGGCAAAACCAATACACTATTGTAAAGTAGAATAAAGTAAAAAATAAATAAATAAATATAAATAAATAAATAAATAAACAATAGAGGAGCAACTAACATATGCATTTTCAACCATACTC
>SJYW01012923.1:250232-273358 GCA_006410735.1 Raphicerus campestris
CATACATATACAATCAGTATGAAGTTTCAGGGTGTCCATGGAAATAAATGAAGCCTCTCCATGCACCCTGCCGCTGAGGTTAGTATGTGCCTTCTGACCGTAGTAAGCTGACTTTTAGATACTTTCACTAGGCTTTTTCTGTTGTTTTTTTTTATAAAAAGAGCTTTCTCATAACTTCTCTGGCCTATGTGCTCCCTTTCTTCTACTGCCTCTCTGCATAGTCATAACTACAATACCATCACCCACACCACCCACATGATTCATGTCCACTCTACCTGGGCTGTAATTTATGACCGAGACCTTTCTAGAAGATGTGTTATTAGTAGGAGAAATCCAAGTTTTGTGAACTTTAAGGAAGAGAACATTAAAAATATCTCACCACTGCAAATGTTACCACTCCCTCCTCACAAAAATGGTCAAACATCTTCTGAGGTGCCCTCTTGCCACTGTGAAAGGGCCTATGAAAATGAGGGGCCTTCATTAGCTCATTGTCTCATTAGTCTCCTAAATTTTCCTTTATTATAGTGAAGCAACTTGTCCAGTTTTAAGGGCTATTTAAATTGTGGGGCGCAGAAGTAAAAGCAAATCTTTGGATATCAGTGAGAGATGTCTTTCTGCTCAGTATTTCTTCTAACCTAGGGTTATTAAGGTTATTACCTTTTGATCTACGGTAAATAACAGCCCACTTTTCTAGGTCCAGTACTGAAGGCCACATGTCTCCCAGATGTACTTACTAAAAAAAAAAAGGAACTAAGAGTATGCCAGCTCAGTACTATAGGAAAAATAATCTCAACATCTCCATGTGTTGATCAATATTTAGAAAGGATCATTACTAAAAACTGAGGTGTGTCTACTGTGCCATCAAAAACAGACCATTAACTCTCTTAGATTTTTTGATTACATAGGGCAGATGTACAATTTTGTGGAGCAGAAAAAGACACATGAAAAAGATATCCATGGCTATCATGATAAGCAGAAGATGCACATAGAGAAATTTTGTGCTCATATACACTAGTCCACTATTCTAATCATAAAACTTATCCTCCTTTGTAATTTAAGTCATTGATTGCATCTTTTTTCTCTCTTCTTGTTTTAGCAATGGAACAGCACAGCAGCAGCAAACGCCCAAAATTGGGCAAACAAGTGCTTTTTCAAACACAGTAACAGAAAGGATAGAATAGTAGGTATGTAATTTAATATTTTTGATTCCATGAACAAGCAAGACCATAAGGGCTATTTTTGACCTTACATTAAAAAAGCTTTGTGAATAAATGTTGCTTATAATGCTGCCTTTTTCAATTTCAAAACTCTCTTCAGGAGAAAGAGCTCTGAGACGTACCACGTTGTGATTGTGTGTTTTATATTTTACAAAAACTGGCTCACACAATATCATATCTGTGCCTCTTAACCATCCCCTAAATGAAGCAGTCCTGAGTCATCTCTTCCTCTATTTTACAGAATAGAAAATTGTCAGAGAGAAATCTGTTGTTATTTTTAAACCTATTTATATTTATACTTATCTGTTTGATTAAATCATTTTGATGGCAGAATGTCAAGTCTTTTGAATATTCTGGTGCTTGCCATACAATCATTACTATATAGATTGAAAAATAACTGTTAGACATGACTTCTGCATCAAGAAACATAGAAACAGTGAGATAAAATAACTTATTATTAAATATTGGATAAAATATTTACTGAAATTATAAAAAATGACATAGATTTAGGCAAACCCAGTTTGAAAGAAGCAAATGACTTACCTGTTTTAAATGTAGAACTGTCATTGTTACTTGTATTTTTTTACTATAATTTAGTGAAATCAGGAAGAGGGATGACTATATTCAGGAAAAGATTGGAACAAATTTTCTTGAAGATCTCAATCTACTGTTAAAATCTTAGCTTCTTTCTTTCCTTCTTAAAGGATTTATCCAAGAGTAATTTAGTTTGCACTCCCTTAAAGTAGCATGTAGACATTATATTTAAAGCTATCTAATTTGAAATATTCAACTTGAAAAATATTTTGAGATATATATTGAAAATATCTTGAAATACTTATGTTGTGCTACAAGGCACTTCTTTCCTTATTCTTTGAGAATTTGGCCTGTAATGCTCTTATTTGCTTATTAAGGGGAGACTCATAATCTTTGAAAATACTGTCTTTTCTAGTGCCGTTTGCTTCATATTGGGTTTTTTGATTAAAGGCTGAGTGCTAGCTNATATCTTGAAATACTTCTGTTGTGCTACAAGGCACTTCTTTCCTTATTCTTTGAGAATTTGGCCTGTAATGCTCTCATTTGCTTATTAAGGGGAGACTCATAATCTTTGAAAATACTGTCTTTTCTAGTGCCGTTTGCTTCATATTGGGTTTTTTGATTAAAGGCTGAGTGCTAGCTTTTTTCAAAGTTCATACAGAATAGCAATCATAAACATTTATTTAGGGCCCTATGTATAAAACAATCTTTGATGAATGTGGGCAAGTGTCAGAGAGAAATTGAGTTAGTCTCTGCCTTTAGCATACAAAGCAGAGTGTGCGTTAATGCATATGCTCATGAAAATTTAAAGTGTAAACAAATGAATCTAGGGAGAACAGATACTAAAGGAAAAAAAAAAACTTGATGTACTCAAAATCGTGCACGTTGAGGCCATTCTCAAGGCTTCTTTCCAGCTTATAACTGGTGAGAAACTCCCTCTTGGATTAACAGCTATGAGTGCTGCAAAGAACTGAATATTTTATGGCTTTCCCCACAAATGATCTGTTTTTCCTCAGGTACAAGGAACTGTGGTGAGAATCTCTTTATGTCAAGTTACCCTTCCACATGGTCTAATGCAATCCAAAGCTGGTATGATGAGGTCCATGATTTTGTTTTTGAAGTAGGGCCGAAGAGTCCCCAAGCAGTAGTTGGACATTTCACCCAGGTAAGGGAACAGATAAAAACATTCTGACATCAGTACTTTAAAAGGGAGGCTTCTCCAAATTTTGACTGATTCCAATGTTGAACTGAAAGGAGATCTCAAATGGGTAAAGAGTAGTTGTACTATGCTGTGGCTATTTCAGCCGTGAGCTGTCATTTGTCAAAAGCCTGCACACTTTGAATGGGGAAATATACCCTGTATTTTTCTTACAGCCTAAATGGATTAAATAGTGAATGTACATGGAAATGTAGTATTTTAAAAGATTTTTAGGGAATTTCCTGGCAGTCCAGCAGTTAGCACTCAGCACTTACACTGCCATGGCCTGGCTTCCATCCCTGGATAGGCAACAAAGATCCTGTAAGCTGCATGGAGAGGCTAAAATAAAATAAAAATAAAAGGTCAGTACTTCTACTCAATAATTTAACTAAATATATTCATAAGGTATGCAGAAATACAATATATCAGTAACATTCTTTTCAGTTTTATATTTCTTATTATAGTTTTTTCAATATTTTTTTTCTCTACTGTACTCTCCGATCTTCACTTGTGTGCTCACAGGTTGTCTGGTACTCATCTTTCCTTCTTGGATGTGGAGTTGCCTACTGTCCCAAACAAAGCCTAAAGTACCTCTATGTCTGCCAATACTGTCCTGCGTAAGTGTGTACTTTCAAGTTTGTTGTCAATACATAATGCCATCAGCAATCTAATATTTTAACATTGTTATCTAAAGGACAAACCAGACTTTAAAAAAAATTTTTTTTTCAGTAGAGGGGAGGAGGGATAAAAGTTTAGAAGAGTTTTTTTTTTTTTTTTAATTTGAGGCACAACCCATCTCTCCCTGTCTCTTGATGGGATATGTTTACCTCTTGCCAGCATGTGGGGGTGCATGGCCTTACCAATTCCATCAAGTTTACTATGAGGTGAAAACTGTTGCCACACTGAAATGCACTCTGTACATTTTAGAGCCTGTTATTAGCCCATTTCGGCTCAGGCTGTTTTAGACGAGGGTCAAGAAAGTTAAGCGCACATGTGAATTATTCTCACTTTGCTTTGGGGTCTGAGTACGCGTGGGGAATGTTACTTTTTCAGTCATTTGACATGATTTAAAACACTGAAAGATATTTAGTCCCATATGATGATGGATGCTTCCCTTGGAGCATAAATTAAACTTAAGAAATGAAAAATGCTTGNATGAAAACTGTTGCCATACTGACATGCACTCTGTACATTTTAGAGCCTGTTATTAGCCCATTTCGGCTCAGGCTGTTAGACGAGGGTCAAGAAAGTTAAGCGCACATGTGAATTATTCTCACTTTGCTTTGGGGTCTGAGTACACGTGGGGAATGTTAGTTTTTCAGTCATTTGACATGATTTAAAGCACTGAAAGATATTTAGTCCCATATGATGATGGATGCTTCCCTTGGAGCATAAATTAAACTTAAGAAATGAAAAATGCTTGACATTTTGTATTTCCAATTTCAGTGGTAATATTGTTGGCAGACAACACGTCCCTTACCAAAAGGGAACACCTTGTGGCAGCTGCCCCAATCACTGTGACAATGGACTCTGCAGTAAGTCTGAAACCATTAACTTGTTAATATAAATGAGCTGACATGGCTAAGCATTCGAAAATATTCTGAATGTAACCAGCTTAAGCAATGTCTTCCTCCAAAAGCCAAAATTAAAATTACGCAACAGAGTGCCTTTAAGCAAAAAGTTTACACTGTTGTGAATTCTTACTTGCAGTGAAGTTGGTTACTGTACATAACCTAAAGAAACATCTACCACCAATGTATATTTGTAGCTATGTTTGAACCCGTGACATATTGGCATATCTGAAAAACTTTCTGTGGGAATTAATCATTGTAAGTTCATTGAATATGAACTTTCTTTTCACTAAAGTTAATGACTTTATAGCAAAGATGGAATTTTAAAAAGAGAAATATGTACAAATATAAAGATGTGATACCACAGAATATGAATTAANGGAATTAATCATTGCAAGTTCATTGAATATGAACTTTCTTTTCACTAAAGTTAATGACTTTATAGCAAAGATAGAATTTTAAAAAGAGAAATATGTACAAATATAAAGATGTGATACCACAGTATATGAATTAACCCAGAAAGGCATATTGAAAATTATAATTCCTTATATGTTAATGACTTTATCATACTAAATTCCTCATTTTTCCCGTAGGGTAATTTAATCATCAAATTTAGTTTAATGAACACTTGTATTTTTGTCTGCCAATAACTTTTATGTTCTTTTAAAATGTCAATCAAATCTGCTTATAGTGTTATTAGCTCACATAAACTTCAAATATATCTTATTAAAAGGAGTGAAATTAATGTCATATAATGTCTTATTCCATGTTGTTGTTAATAGAGGTACAGCATTGGTATTTTTGTTTAGTTGGTGTATGTTATTGTAATTATTATTAACAATACAATTAACCCATTAACTGAGATTTCTACCTTTTAAATGCATTCACCTAACTGAATTACAGCACTCTCTCTGGAAGAATTGCTCAGCCATAATTCAGAATAGTGATGATATCAAAGCTTTGTATAAATTAACTACAGAAGAAAATAATTACACCTGGGCTGAATACTATTTGTTGAGGAGCTTGGAATTTATCCTAGTAGTAATGAGCAACCAATTGAAAGATTTCAAATGGAAGAATGATGAAATCAGAATTGTGTTTTACAAAGAGCTCCTGGCAATAGCATGCAGAAACAATTGGATGGGACTCCAGCTTGGAGACTGTTGAAAAACATGGGTTTAAAAGCAAATATCTTTACTGCATGAGGGCAAAATGAATGAATAGAAATGGACAGTGATAGGAAATAGGAAGAATGTAGAAGAGCCAGTGTTTCTTACCTGTGCTTATTGCACGCTGATGAAAAACAGGGGGAAAACATTGTTAATCAACTATACTTCCGTTTAAAAAGAAAGAGAGAGAAACTAAAAATAAAGATGGGAATGAGTTCAGGTTAATTCCTAGTGCTTGGATTAAATTATGCCACTTCTCTGAGTCTGGGTGAAAGGAGGGAAGAGTTGGGAAGCAATACTATAAAACTGCCAAGTTTGTAGGTAGGATAATGTACTTGACTTGAGATGTGTTGAGTCTGTGGCCACTGAGGGACATCTGAATGGAAATACTCAACAATCATGGTGTAATTTCCTTTTGTTTTTGCAATTTTGCACCCACATCTTCTTAAAATGATTTCTTATTCCTGAAAGAAAGACTAGTAGTATTAGAATCTACAGCAACAGAGTCCAATATGACTTTTTGCATTCATGGAAATGTTAAATAATTGTATTGTCTCCTAAAGTAACTCTTGGCCACATTGCTTATTGAGCACTTAGAATGTAACTAGTATCACTGAGGACCCAAAATTTTATTTTATTTTAATTCAGTTAAGTTTAAATCTAACCAATCACCTGTCTAGTGCTGATCATTTCGGACAGTGCAGTTCTAGAGAGATTCATTTACATCCACCATACTCTATTTTCAGAGGAAGGAAAAGAGGCCAATTCATTTTAGAAACATTTCAAAAGATTAAAATTTTTAAATAAATGATGATCTAATTGATTAATTTAACTAAGAGACCTTATGTGTCCTTCAAGCTATGAAGTGCTCGTCACAGTGTGATGATGCCAACATGTTTGCGAGGTTTTCTCTTTCTCACTCACATTGAATTTACTGTTTGTGTTGCTGCTGTGGAGGAGAATGATAATGAAGTGATTACTTTCTTTGCTTTTATTCCAGCCAATAGTTGTGAGTATGAAGACACCTATTCTAACTGCGCATCTTTAAAGGAAACATGGACCTGTGCCTCTGATTTTGTGAAGACCAATTGCAAGGCTGCCTGCAACTGTCAAGGCAAAATTTATTAAATTCCCAGTACTGACCGAGCAGGGCTACATGATGGAAAGCTGCATCATCTACTCAGATTTGATATTTACTAACAAGGAAATCACAGACATGTTAGCTACAAATTTGATTTCAAGTAGTAATGAGTCTTTTTCTCCTGGATCTGATTTTTATTTTACAAAATTTTTTTATACAAAAAAAATTTTAATGTAACCTAATCTATGATAACAACTTTGGATTTTGATATAAATTGGGTGATGTAAATTTAATTGGATTTAATCAAGTTGAAGATTCTGAAAGTTGTATTCTCTTACAAATATGATCACTAGAAATTTGAACTGAAATTGAGAATCATGTATAAAATAAACAAGCTACAAGGGTATTTTGTATGGCACAGGGCATGTAGCCAATATTCTATAATAACTATAAATGGAGTATAACCTTTAAAAATTGCAAATCACTATGTTGTACACCTGAAACATATAATATTGTACGTCAATTATATCTCAAAAAAGCCTGAGGAGGAGGTAAAGAGTTATATCAGAAAACTCAGGAGCCCCAAGCCCTGGGAGATCGGACAGAGGAAGCTCTGATTTAGAACTCACTTTTCAGCTCCTTCAGGCAATGCCCAGACCAGCTTGCCTGCCAGTCTAGGGGCGTTCTTCCAGGCTCCAAGGCTTCCCGCTTCTCCTCCATTTCTCAAAACCTGGCTTGAGGCCCTTGGCTTGAGGGTAACCCCATTCTGGGGACATGCTAAGTCAAAAAAAAAAAAAGAGAGAAAGAAAGAAATTGAGAATCATATTTTTAGAACAAGATGTATGAAAAGGTCAGAATGTAATATCATTGTCTCATGAATCCTGAACTACAGTCCTCATTCCCAGTCTCACTTTATAGCTAAACATTTTCAAAGACACATATGCTATCTTTAATTCTTCCTCTCCCAGCCACCCTCTTCCCACTGATGCTCCCATTTTTACAATTAAATTCAAATCATTCTTCCTAAGGTAGCCTCCATCTTCATTTTGCCAAAATCAGTGAAGACTTTTGAGTCTTCATCTGCATAAATTGCACAGTAGAATATGACTACTCTTTCCTTTTAAAGTCTCTCTTCTTTCAGACAAATCTTCCTTAAAGAAAAATTCAAAATAATATATTTTGAATATAACTCTTCCTTCAGGAGGTGGAACTTTGTCCACTCGCTATTGAGTCCGTGCTAAACTTAGGGACTTGCTTCCAAAGCAGAAGGTATGAACAGTGGAAAAAATCTGGCCAATAACATCTTAACTAAGTGATCAAAATTTCACATCATTACTGACTCAGTACTGAGCCATGTGGATTCACATACCATCGTATATGATATAATTAGAAGAGATATCACTTCTGTGGCGCTCTTTGCAACCCCAGTCTTATTATGCAATAAAACATCAAGCAAACCTAAATAGAAAATACCCTGATTAGGACTCCTCAAAGCTGTCAAAATCATGAGCAATAAGGAAATTCTGAGAAAACATCACAGACCAGAGGAGAATAAGGAGCCAGAACAACTAAATGCAATGTGGTACCTTGTATCAGATCCTGGAACAGAAGGAGGACATTAATGGAAAATTGGTGAAATCTGAAAAAGATCCAGGGTATTTTTAACAACAGTGTTGATTTCTTAGTCTTGATCAATGTACCAGAGAGATGTAAAATGTTAATATTAGGGGAAACTGTAACTGGGTAGAGAGTGTATGGGAATTCTCTGTACTATATTAGCTAAATTACTGTAAACATAAAAATACTCCAAAATAAAAACTTTANCAGGGTATTTTTAACAACAGTGTTGATTTCTTAGTCTTGATCAATGTACCAGAGAGATGTAAAATGTTAATATTAGGGGAAACTGTAACTGGGTAGAGAGTGTATGGGAATTCTCTGTACTATATTAGCTAAATTACTGTAAACATAAAAATACTCCAAAATAAAAACTTTGGTTACTCAGTGGTGTTAAACTCTTTGCGACCCCATGGACTGTAGCCTGCCAAGCTCCTCTGTCCGTGGGATTCTCCAGGCAAGAATATTGGAGTGGGTAGCCATTCTCTTCTCCAGGGGATCTTCCCGACACAGGGACTGAACATGAGTCTCCTATATTGCAGGCAGATTATTTGCTATCTGAGCCCTAATATTAGGTGCATTACAAAATTCTTTATTCCTTGGTTCCATGACACTTCATACTTTTCCTCCAGACTATCTGGTTTTTCTTTCTTGGACTTCCCCAGCCCCGCCACCCTACTCCCATTGTCACTTGCTCCAACCACCAATCATCAGGTTTCAATTCCTCTATTTCATTGCTAAACGATTGTTCCCCCACCCCACCCCCGCCACGGGCCTTTCAGATACTGCAGATGATCAGAATGTCAAATCAGACTCACTGGTTTATCCAGTGTCAAGCTTCACTTATTATTTCAAGGATAGGCATGGCCATAAAGCCAAGGGGCAGCAGGGAGACCTCGAGGTCACTAAGGCAGCCCCCTGATGCTGCTTGGCAGCACATTTCTTTATCTCTAAAGTAACAGACTTCCGGATTAATCAACTTTCAAAACCTTTTTATAGACATCTCAAATACTTAGGAAAATATTCATACTCTTAAACTGATCTGTCCGGATTAATCAACTTTCAAAACCTTTTTATAGACGTCTCAAATACTTAGGAAAATATTCATACTCTTAAACTGATCTGTAAGAAGCTGAACAATCTTCTTTATACTTGCTTTCTAATTGTTAANGTCCCTGGGAGCTCACATCAGCCACCATCAGTTGGGAGCATGTTCCTAATCCCCATCTCCACCCACATCTTTAAAGTTCCAGAATCAACTGGTTTTGCTTCAACCAGCACACCCAGCTCCTCAGTAGCTTCGTGGCATGAACAGCTCACTCCTCTTAGCCTCGAATTCCACCTCGCTGAGATTGCTTCCTCATCCAAAAAAAAAAAAAAGAAGAGAGACATAGTAATGCTTATTTTGGAGTCTTATGCTGAGAATTAAATGAGGGTAAAATTTGCAAAATAGCCTCGTGTGGTGGCTGCTCCCAGTGCCTGTCTGGCGTGTGTTAGCTCAGGCTGAATTTGGAGGGTGATGAACATGCGGTTCGGGCTTCCCAGGTGGCGCAGTGGCAAAGAACCTGCCTGCCGATGCTGGAGACGCAAGAGATGTGGGTTCAATCCCTGGGTCAGGAAGATCTCCTAGAGAATTAAATGGAATCCACTCCAGTATATTTGCCTGGAGAATTCTATGGACAGAGCAGCCTGGCAGGCTATGGTCCATGGGGTCACAAAGAGTCGGACATGGCAGAGCACAGCAGCAAACGTGCAGTTCTGTCGGTCAAGGGTGCTTTCTCTGAATTTACTATATAGCAGCAGCCTCTAGGAATCATGTTCCTAAGCCCATCCCCCAAACCTCAGGGAACCGAGGGGTCCCTGGCAGCTTCTCCCACCAACAAGCTCTCTCCAAGCGTCCTCCAGGCGAGACTTGTTTCCCCTGTTGTGGGATTCGCCAGCGGCAGGACAGGGAGTAGAACTCCATTGCTCAGTAATGTCCTATGCTTTGCCACCCCATGGACTGCAGCCCACCAGGCTCCTCTCTCCATGGAATTCTCCAGGCAAGAATACTAGAGTAGGTAGCCATTCTGTTCTCCAGCACATCTTCTTGACTCAGGGATTGAAGTCGTGTCTCCTGCATTGCAGGGAGATTCTTTACCATTTGAACCACCAGGGAAGCCTCTGAGGTTGTATAACTGCCCTCTTGTTGGGTTGCATTTAGGGTCTGGTGATAGATTATAGGGAAGGCCTTAGTCCTTGACTCCTGACCCAGGAGATCAGGGCCTGCACACTGAACCAGGGCTCCCTGATAGTAACCCCAGCTGAGAGCCTAGGCCTCTCTGCAGAGACACATCCTAGGAGGCAGCAGATCAGAACTTTGGGCTTGTCACACCACTTACTCGGATGCCATGCGTGAGGCTGAGTGCCCACCACCCTCCAGGTTCCTGCAGTGAGTGAGGCTGTGTGGGTACCCAGTGAAGGGTGGGGAGACCAGCTGAAAGTCGATGATTCCAGGAGCAGCCAGACTCGGCTTCCTACCATTCCCTCCCGTCCTCTTGTTCTGTTTTCTTTAATTGGAACCGACGGGAGGAAATGATTAGACTGGGCAGCTTGTTAACGATCATTGATTCACCACGTTCACTTCACCAGGTGCTGTGACGGGAAAGGCCAGACCATAATCCGCAAATAAGAAAACTCAGTTTTCCCCCCAGGAAGATGCAGTGCCTGGCTCCCTGACCCTGCTGGCCTCTGATGGCCACAGCTGAAGGCACGTAAGCCCACCTGCAGCTTCTGCCCCACCCTAGGCTCTGTGATCAGTTTGAAGGGCGAGAAGGACCAGCCATCCTGGTTTGCCTGATTTAGTACTGGATGAACCACATCTTGGGAAATCATCAGTTCTGGGTAAACTGGACAGTTGGTTACACTAGCAGGGACTATTTCATCCGCCTCCTCATCAGCAATTACTAACACTGAGTACTTCCCAGGTACCAAGTTGACCTGTGCCACACATTCTAAATCTTCCCTTCAGGAAGCGGAGATAGAGGTGACAGTTAATTTACCTGGTCAGTTTCTGCATGACTCTCTTTCCCCGAACCCCTAATTCATGTTCTTAGCAGCAGGTCAGCCTCCTGCAGGGGCTTCTCTAATCCTCTGTTTTCCCCTAAAATCCTGCCTTGTCCCGGTCTCTGGCTCTCAGCCCCTGCTATGGCTGACATCTGCTGAGTACTGCAGTCCCCCAGGACCAAGGTCAGCCTTGTTCCTGACTTCCATCCTGGAATTGAACAAAAGCCTGAATTGTCACACTTGGACTTCTACTGCTGAGGCTTGGCCTTTATACCTGCACTTGGATCCCATGTGGCTGCCTGATCGTCACTTAGTGATTACCGTTGGTGCTTGGTTGGCCTTCCTGGAATTATCTGCAACTGGTCTGGGCTTGCAGAAGGCTGCACTGTTGCTGTGTTGGGAAGGCATGGGGAGCACAGCCCTTTTCATATCACTCTGAACATCCTATAACTAGAGAGACAAATAGACCACTGGAAATAACATCATGCACTCCAAAGGCATGTATAAATGACTTTTGGAAAGGGTGGGCTTGATTAAAATCAAATTGATTCAAATCATGATTTGAATCACTAGTCAGGAAGAGTCGATTAAATCAATATTTTCCCTTCAAAAATGCATTCGTTTTTGATATAATTTTAATGCACAGCCTTCACAACTCTGACAGAGATAGATGTGGTTTTCATTTTTAGAAGTTACATACCATGCATTTTTAAGCTGTGATTTATTTTGACATTTTGTTGAATCAATTTTGCAGCCACGTCTGAGTCTTGAGTGATGACTTGGTTATTTTATTTACCAAAGCTAATCAAACAAATGTGTATAATTTTCCCAACAAAATAAGCATGTGCACTTTTGAATGTTTAACTATTTTTTTCTGTAAACGTAAAAATGTGTCTTTGCTGAGATGAAATTAGGCTGTTTTGGGCAGATCCAGCCCCAAAACACTTTTTATAGTTGGAGTTAACTCAGTCTTTACCTTTCCTTTCTGCTTATGTGCATATTAGGAAAGAAAGGGTAAGCTTTTCTACTTTTGTAGTTCCCAAGTGATTTTAAAGTTTAGACTGAATTTGTCTTCTTTGGGAGACACTCTTGAACCTGTCAGTCCTAAAGGAAATCAGTCCTGAATATTCATTGGAAGGACTGATGCTGAAGCTGAAGCTCCAATATTTTGGCCACCTGATTCGAAGAAATGACTCATTCGAAGAAAAAACCCTGATGCTGGGAAAGATTTTAAGGCAGGAGGGGAAGGGGATGACAGAGGATGAAATAGTTGGATGGCATCACTGACTTGATAGACATGAGTTTGAGCAAGCTCTGGGAGTTGGTTATGGACAGGGAAGCCTGGCGTGCTACAATCCATGGGGTCGTAAAGAGTCAGACATGACTGAGCGACTGAACTGAATTTGAGCCTGTAGAGGAGAAATAGCTATGATCACACAAACTTGATATTTGTCCTAATCATTGTTGAGAATCCAGTGCTTGACTTCTACCAGCCTTTGGTACGACCTTCATGAAGCTTTGTCAGCATCTCTTGTGATTAATTGAGCTTTACCCTGTCTGAAACAAATTGTTGTCATGAGGATCAGTGGATTTTATTTTCAGAAAGTATTTTCACAACAAAACCTTTTAAGACATCCCTTTGGAATTGGATACAGTCTTAATAGGGCTGTTTATGGAAGGGCTATTCTCTTTCCTCTTATCAGCCTGGGAAGGTTTTGGGATGGACCCCCATACAGTAGTATAGGTCCAGGTAACTTGCTTGGGTTCCTCTTTTCTGATCCTATTTCTGTCCTCAACTCATGACATTTTCTCTTAGGGCAGGACCTCATGAATTCTGTGCCTGCTGGGAAATCAAGTGTCTACCAGTAGATGAATGGATAAAGAAAATGTGGCTTATATATGCAATGGAATGTTATTCAACCATAAGAAAGTTTGAAGTCCTATCATCTGTGAGAACGTGGATGAACCTGGAGGACATTATGCTAAGTGAAATAAGCCAGACACAGAAAGAGCAACACAGCATGATCTCATTTNTAAAGCGCCAATATTTTGGCCACCTGATGTAAAGAGCCTCATTGGAAAAGACTCTGATGCTGGGAACGATTGAAGGCAGGAGGAGAAGAGGGTAAAAGAGGATGAGATGGTTGGGAGGCATCACTGACACAATGGACATGAGTTTAAGCAACCTCCGAGTGATAGTGAAGGACAGCGAAGCCTGGCATGCTGCAGTCCATGGGGTCCCAAAGAGGTGGACATGACTTAGCAACTGAAAAACAACAGCAAATTTCCTTTAACCTTTGGGTTTTAGCCATGCCAACATAGTAATGTAACACTGTAGCTACTCTCTACATCTGAATGAACCAAAAGGCAGGGAAGGTAAGTAAGTGAACTGGGCTGAATTGTAGCCCCTGCAAAAGGTATGTCTAAGTTCTAATGTGTGAATAAAACCTTATTTAGAAAAAGGATCTTTGCAGGATATATATTAAAGGAAAAGATCTCAAGATGAGTTCACCCTAGATTAACAAGGTAGACTTTAAATTCAATGACAAATGTCCTTAAAAGAAAAGGCAAAGGAAGAAAAACAGTGGCACAAAGAGACGGCCATGTGGAGACAGAGGGGAGACTGGAGTTTCTACCAAAAGCCAAGGAACGCTTGACGCCATCGGAAGCTGGAAGAGACACAGAAAGGTGCCCCTCGTTAGAGGGAGCGTGGCCTTGTGAACATCTTGATTTGGGACTTCTGGCCTCTAGAATCATGGAGGTCTGTTGTTCTAAACAATCTGTTGTTCTAAACCACCAAGTTTGTGGTAATCACTTATGGCGGCTCTAGGGAACTAATAAAAGCAAGCGTTCCCAGGATGATAAAAGTAAACACAGTACCTTCATCTTTCATGAAAGCTCAGAGTCTGAGCATTCATCATCAGTCAGAGAAGACTCTCCACGTATTTGTAGTTTTGATTTCTTCTCCTCAGAGCTGATTAAATCTAGTCTGATTGTTTTAAACGCAATGTTCCATTGGTTATAGACATTCCCAACTTCAAAATTAATCTAGTTTTAAACAAGCCAGCTGCCAAGTCAATAAAATCATCTCCTACAAATGAATAATAACTGTGAAAGATTTATAAGCAGCAGCAAGAAGGAACTAAATCACACACAGGAATCCTTCAGCCTGTGGCACACCCACCCCAGATGAACCAGAAAGAATGTCAAAGCTGTGGAAGGTGGGAGAGAAAAAACAGGAAGAACAAGGAGATGATTAGCACAGGACTCTGAAAAGAGCATTCTAAACTTTTAAAGTGCAAATGCAATTATGTCAATGTTCACCTCCTCCAACTGTTACAAGTTTACTATGCCTTCTTCTTTGAATTACAAAGGTGTTCAGTGTCAACATTACATATTTTACACCTGATTCCCTATATTTCTTCAATGCCAGTTACACAACTGTCTTTATAGCTAATTCAATAAGCCATTTAAGGGTAAAGACAAACTCCTATTTTCTTCTCTTACATCCTCAACTTCTTTTCAAGGCCAAGTAAGAAGAGACATTTAAGAGATACTAATTGATCTATCTTTATATATATTCCTGTTATAAGTTTTTATTCTAATAACTGTTTTAACTAATGAATACCAAAACATTGGGATGTCAGTTAATATCTAAAACATAGGCAGCATTCTCATTTATGTGTGTCTATCCTGTGGTCATGTATGGATGTGAGAATTGGACTGTGAAGTAGGCTGAGCACCAAAGAATTGATGCTTTTGAACTGTGGTGTTGGAGAAGACTCTTGAGAGTCCCTTGGAGTGCAAAGAGATCCAACCAGTCCATTCTGAAGGAGATCAATTCTGGGATTTCATTGGAAGGAATGATGCTAAAGCTGAAACTCCAGTACTTTGGCCACCTCATGAGAAGAGTTGGCTCATTGAAAAAGACTGATGCTGGGAGAGATTGGGGGCAGGAGGAGAAGGGGATGACCGAAGATGAGATGGCTGGATGGCATCATGGACTCGATGGACGTGAGTCTGAGTGAACTCCGAGAGATGGTGATGGACAGGGAGGCCTGGCGTGCTGTGATTCATGGGGTCGCAAAGAGTCGGACACGACTGAGCGACTGAACTGATTTGATACAAACACTGCTGCTGCTGCTGCTAAGTCACTTCAGTCGTGTCCGACTCTGTGCGACCCCAGAGACGGCAACCCACCAGGCTCCCCCATCCCTGGGATTCTCCAGGCAAGAACACTCGAGTGGGTTATACAAACACTAACATGCCACAAAACTATTTGACCCTAAATCAATTCTGGAAAGAGCTATCATCACATCTAAGTGTCCTAATAATATGTTAGATAATTGTTTTTCACAGAGGAGAATGAGAAAAAAGAAAATATCTCCCATAAAATGCACAATGTAGTACTTGCATAAATAATATTAAACCCAAATGTTCCTATCAAATGTCCCAATCAGATATATTACACATTGCATTTTATATAATTACCTATAAGCCTACCCTGGTTCAAGAATATGTCAAATACTTTTGAGAAAAATCATAATAATAATGTTAACTTAGCCTTTATCTGGTCTAGGCACTGTTCTAAAAATTTTACATTTATCAAATTTACATATTTATTAAACCATTAAATACTTATGAGTAATTTCATGTGTCATCTTGAGTGGGCCAATGGGTGTCTAAACATTTGGCCAAAATTTACTCTGGGTGTTGTGTGAGAGTGTTTTGGAAACACTCTGGTTGTTGTGTAAGGGTGTTTCAAATGAAATGAACATTTGAATTGGTGGCCTGAGTAAAGCAGATTTACCTCCCTAAAGTGAGTGGGTCATCCTATCACCTGAAAACCTGAATAGAACAAAAAGACTAAGTAAGAGGAACCTCCTCCTTCCTGAGTGTTTGAGCTGGGACATTGTCTTCTTCAGTCTCTGGACTCAGACTGAAACATCAGCTACTCTTGGGTCTTAAGTCTGCTACCTGATAGACTAGGAAATACACCATCAGCTCTCCTGGTTCTCAGGATTTCAGACTCAAAATGAACTACACATAGATATTCTTGGGCTTCCAGCTAGCCAACTGCAGATATTGGTACTTCTCAGCTTTCAGAATCATGGGAGCCAATTTCTTAACTATATATCTATTAAAAAATAAAATAAAATTTTAAATTCAGGCTTTGCAGGGGGACAGAAAAGGATATCTGCCTGTAAAAGGTAGCACTAGCTATTCAATGAGGCAACAAATAAAAAACTCTGATCACAGATCCTAGGATGGATTAAATGCTCACTAGAAATTGGGTAAAAATAACGAATAGAGATATTGAGGTTAAACTTTAGCATCAATTTAGTACTTTAATGCATATGTGCAAAAGTAATATTAAATCTGGCAGTCAAAAAAACCAACAATGTAATGGGGGAAATACAAGATGACCTGGCAGCCAGGTGTAAGAATAAGAGCATAGATATCCAGGAAATGAGCAGTTACTAAGTGCCAAGTTTGTACCAGGCACTTCAAAGACAAAAGACAGCTTCATCAGTCCTTTGAATTCTCATAGCCACAATATGCAGCTGATACCTTCTAAGCAGCTTCTGTCTGGCAGACCTGTGTTTGTTGCTAGGAAGACAGTGGTGAGCAAAATTAGGAGTTTCCAGCCTCCTGGAGGTCATAGTCACTAATTAGCTGGTGAGGACTGATTGTATGAAGCGCTTATCTGGGCAAATTTTCCTGTAGAGGATCAGACAGTAAATATTTTAGGCTTTGTAGGTGGTGATTTCCTGCACCTATTCTACTTTCCATTTTAACACACAGGCAGCCTCGAACAACAAGTAAATAAAGGAGCACTGCTCGGTTCTAATAAAAGCAGGAGGAGACGGGGTGTAGATTCCTGGATAGCAGAAGCAGCAACTAGCTCCCATTGCAGGGGAATTAAGAAGGATTTCAATAAAGAAAGGAAAGGTGTGAAGTGAGCTGTGCTTTGAAGAAACACTAGACTCCCTAGGAAGGCCAGAAGTGGAAAGGGGACTCCGGGTCTCAGGAACAGACTATGCAAAGACACGGAAGCATTAAAGGACATGGCTGACTGGGGAAAAGTGAGGAACCAAGAGAACTGGGAGACCAGGGTCAGAGAAAAAGGAAAATTAGAAAAAGGGTTTTCGTACATAGCTCTGTGGCTGTTAGAAGCAAAGTTCATATTATCTTTCAGTGTTTCTAAAGGTCAAGCTGCGTTTTTCCTCCCAAAGCTAAATGATAACATGATGCAGTTCAAAAGCTGGTCATATCAAATTGCCATCTAATCATTTAATTAAAGCCCCATGCTGGCACCAGCCATCCTCAGGGCCCATTTTTCATTTGGGCACATTTCATTACACTTTTCAAAGCAAATTTGCCTTTTCAAAGGCGAAAAATGCAAATGACTAGGTTTGAAAGGAAATGCATAACACTCTGCATAATGACAGAGATTTTCTTGGAAAGCAGTAATACACAGAAAGAGCTATCTTTAGGGACGGAGGATGGCTTATCAGCCCCTATAGGAACTCTACATGATATTTCATTACAGCACCAGGATGCAAACAGTAGTGAAATATCAAATACACCAAAACTAAACAGCTATCCCCAGTCTTCTTTTTCAGCATCACTGAAACCACATTTTGAAACAAGACGCATCCTTTGGACAAGACCAAGGCAGGCATTGATAAATGGAGGACATTTACAGTGTGGCCAAGAAAATGATGAAAAAACTAGGAGGAATTGACCTGTCTGAAGACAATAATAGGAACACCTAAAGGCCAATTAACATAAAACACTAGTGGGCAAATTCAAGTACACTCAAAAAAATTCTCAGGATTAAGAAAACACCCACTTTGAGGCAATAAAGTGCATGCTGGTGGTATTCACAATAAGGGAATGAAAGTGACCTTAACCGCATAAATCAGCATCTTCCTTTTCGGTGTGGGAAACTCTCAGAAGCACTGCTCCCCAATTACTGTGTCTTTTACCTTGAAAGATGAAGCTGCAGCACAAATTTTATGAATCCGCAGATCCCAAAGTGAGAAGCAATTAGTTCAAAGAAGAGCGAGTGGCAAAAATTGAACACCTGTTAATTTATTCTTTACCATCAAGGAGAGAAGGAAAGCTTAACTTTAAAGCTTAACTGCCAGATAGACCCTTCCTCCCCATGAAAGTGCCACCAGCATCTGGAGCAGCAGCATCCACTGTGAAGTTGAGAGTCTGGATAAAGTTCAGGGCTGCAGACTCTTGCGTTTCATGGCCAGAGCACATGTGGATATTTCAAACAAGAGCTTCTGATCAGGGAGGTTCACTAGCACTTGAATCATGGCTGGTTAGCTCAGCCAAAACCTCCATCAAGAGTAAGCTAAAGACCTCACTCTATTATTTATATAGAAAGGGTGGCCATCCCCAGCCAGGACCCCTACAGATTCAAGCATTCAGTTCAAAATACTGACCCAGCTTTGGGACATGGAGAAAAACTAGAGGGCAACAGGACTTTTGACATAGCCTGCCTTACAGGTACTTTTTTTCCATGTTCATTTTAATTACATTGAAACATAATATATACAGAAAAATATAATATCATAAATGTAAACCTTGACAAATTGTCATACAAACATACCTGTGTAGAAAATATTAAGCAAAATCATAACATTACCAGCACACAGAAATTGCCCTTATGCACTCTTAGAATACCCACTATCCTTACTTCTAACAACATAGGATAGTTTTGCATGATTTGTATTTTGTATAAATGGAATCATATAGTAGATCCCATAATGTTTGGATTATTTGGGCCCATATTAAATATGTGAGATTCATTCATATCATTAGGTCCAGTTGTAGATTGTTGATTAATAATTTCCATTGTATGTATATACCACAACTTATGTGTCTATTCCACTATGCATAGTTGCCTACATCATTTCAGTGCTTTGGGCATTCAAGAAAAATGTTTCCATGAAGATCCCATACATCTGTTTTGGTGAGCACAGCAGATTTTCATCTTGCCACTTCGATGTAAAAAAGAAAAGAAATGGCAGTGTGATATTTTGCCATGGCTGTGACAAATTTGTTATGTTAAATCATGGAATCTTCATCTTTTGCTTGGAGTAATAAACAAAGCAGATGTTCCTCACTCACATTCTTTCTCTGACCCTCCCATCACCTACAACTCGACCCCCATCCCTTAGCATCCTACCTAGTTCAAGAGATTGAGACTGGGGAAATATGAACAGAAATGAACATTCAAGAAGCCCAGCAGTTCACATTCAATATTCATCACTCTCCTAAAATGAACAACAAAATATGCTTTTAAAATCACATAAGGATTCCTTAAAGAAAAATTTTAGGTAAGAAATCATCCTGCCTCCAGCACAGGAATCACTAATTATAAGAGACTATTTTTGAAGTGTATCAAGGAGAAGCAGTCATTGAAAGTTATATAAAACTCACGATAATTCAAGCTTCAGATGGGGAAGGCTATGGAGGTAGAAAGGAAAGAAAAATTCTATCTGACAGGAGTGTGTTCAAGCAACTGGAAGTCTAGAAGGCTGTGGGGCAGGGAGATGTAGCTGGCATTCAGGAAAGCCTTCCTAGCAAGATTTTTATATTGCATGTTTGGAGGGCTTGATGTTAAAGCTGAAACTCCAATACTTTGGCCACCTGATGCACAGAGCTGACTCATTTGAAAAGACCCTGATGCTGGGAAAGATTGAGGGCAGGAAGAGAAGGCAATGACAGAGGATGAGATGGTTGGATGGCATCAATGACACAATGGACATGGGTTTGGGTGGACTCTGGGAATTGGTGATGGGCAGGGAGGCCTGGCATCCTGTGGTTCATGGAGTCGCAAAGAGTCAGACACAACTGAGCGACTAAACTGAACTGAATCATATTCCAAATTTCTCATCTATGTGACTCTAGTCGTACTGTCTTAAAGCCTGGGTTTAAGACATTGATTGATTTAATCCAAACACAGCAGTCCTTTTATTTACTTATTTATTCATTTTAAGGCCATGGTGATTGGTTCAGGGATGGCTTTAAACCACTTCTGAGCCAGTCAGTGTAATTCCTTCTTTTGATCTCAGACATTAGGTTGAGGGCANGTAGTCACATACGGATGTGAGAGTTGTACTGTGAAGAAGGCTGACTGCTGAAGAATTGATGCTTTTGAACTGTGGTGTTGGAGAAGACTCTTGAGAGTCCCTTGGACTGCAAGGAGATCCAATCAGTCCATTCTAAAGATCAACCCTGGGATTTCTTTGGAAGGAATGGTGCTAAAGCTGAAACTCCAGTACTTCGGCCACCTCATGTGAAAGTTGACTCATTGGAAAAGACTCTGATGCTGGGAGGGATTGGGGGCAGGAGAAGAAGGAGATGACCAAGGATGAGATGGCTGGATGGTATCACTGACTCAATGGACATGAATCTGAGTGCACTCCGGGAGATGGTGATGGACAGGGAGGGCTGGCGTGCTGCGATTCATGGGGTCGCAAAAGTCGGACATGACTGAGTGACTGAACTGAACTGAACTGAAGGTTATATAGGCAATAAGTGATTCAAATCAGCTCTTGCATGCGAGGTCTTAACTTCTACAAAAAATTCTATTGAGCAAGTACAGTCACCTAGATTCTGGTCTTTTTTTTTTTTTTTTGGCCATGCCATGTAAAATATGATATCTTAGTTCCCCAACCAGGTATCAAACCTGCACCCTCAGTATTAAAAGCATGGTGTCTTAATCACTGGACCACCAGGGAATTCCCTGGACTCTGGTCTTAACTCTGTCATAGTGGTGTCAGAAATTTAGGCAAGGTGCTTCTCCATCCTTTATTTTTCAAATCTCTTATGTGGGAAACAGTATACTAAGAAAAATCTGGAAGGCAACATAGCATAATAATAAAGAGCATGAACTGGGCTTATTCATTATGAGCAAACTTTACACTTCTGAGCATAATTATAATACTTTTTTTAAAAATTAGTGTTGGCTAATGGGGTTATTTTTGTTTATTGACTTGTGTATGTGCATATGTTTTTATTTACATCTAGTAATTTTGGAGAGTATCCTGGATGTTGTACATGACACTTTGTGTACGGATTCTGTTATATTCCTCTGTATGGGCGTGTTTGTTTTTGTTGTCAGTTTCCTATTTTAGCAGACATTTAAGTTGATGTAAAGTACAAATTCTGCCTCCCTCTGCTGCAGTGGACATCAACTGAAATTTCAGTTCTTTTAGCTTTCACATTTGATTTAGAGCTTTGGACAGTTTATATGAAAAATTAAGGGCTCCCCTTCATAGTACTCTCCTTTATAGAATTTTCTCTTCTTCAGCTTTTCAAGTAGCCTCCAATTCTTTCTTCTAACTCCTCATGCTAATAAGATTACAGTTTTTAGCTCACATAGCAGTTAAAAAGTATAAGTAAACAGGAAACTCATCAGTGTCATTCCTTTCTTTCAAATATCAACTCCCCTCCAATATTTGTCTGCTTTATGTCACTCTCCATTGTTTTCATTATACGTTTATACACTTCTATATAGAAACATATATGCACATCCCCACAACTTATAATTGGTGGGAGGGTGATAAAATGGGAACCAGTTCACCTACAGCTTGGAATTTGAGGTCAGGCAGACTTGAGTCCTCACCCTGATTCTCGCTTAGACAAAAGAATTCTAGCCACTGGGTTGATAATGGATTACAAGTGATTTCTCAGCCCTTATGATCTATGACCTTCATCACAGTTTATTCCAAAGCGTAATATTTTCATTTTCTAAATAAGCTGGAACATAAGCTTGAAAAGCACTGTCTCAGACAAAGGTACTTCACCTCTTATAGTCTTTTTCCATCAGCCAAACAGGCTAATGATGACATCTCAAAGAGTTATAACTATTAAATAAGATAATATAGGTAATCTGTGAGACACTGAACATAGAGGCATTTAGGGAAAAAATCATTATATTATTATTGCTGAAAAATATTAATAGCTATTACTGCAAGTGTAACTATTTTTTATTGACTTAAAAATATCAGCAATTAATGGTAATATAACTGTGATGGTAGTCCCCCAAATTACATAAGAATATTCATAGTCTCTCCTCCCTCCAACTTGTAAGGATAAAGCACCTGCTAGCTGACTTTCCAGTACTTGATGCCTCCTGAAGTTGCAACAGCAATAAGAATTAAAGTAACATTCAGTTCAGTTCAGTTCAGTCGCTCAGTCATGTCCGAATTTTGTGACCCCATGAATCGCAGCACACCAAGCCTCCCTGTTCATCATCATCTCCCGGAGTTCACTCAGACTAACGTCCATTGAGTCTGTGATGTCATCCAGCCATCTCATCCTCTGCTGTCCCCTTCTCCTCCTGCCCCCAATCCTTCCCAGCATCAGAGTCTTTTCCAGTGAGTCAACTCTTCTCATGAAGTGGCCAAAGTACTGGAGTTTCAGCTTTAGCATCATTCCTTCCAAAGAAATCCCAGGGTTGATCTCCTTCAGAATGTACTGGTTGGATCTCCTTACAGTCCAAGGGACTCTCAAGAGTCTTCTCTAACACCACAGTTCAAAAGCATCAATTCTTCAGCACTCAGCCTTCTTCACAGTCCAACTCTCACATCCATACATGACCACAGGAAAAACCACAGCTTTGACTAGACGGACCTTAGTCGGCAAAGTAATGTCTCTGCTTTTGAA
>SJYW01012923.1:282232-313690 GCA_006410735.1 Raphicerus campestris
TGATTATCTGGGTCGTGAAGATCTTTTTTGTACAGTTCTTCCGTGTATTCTTGCCACCTCTTCTTAATATCTTCTGCTTCTGTTAGGTCCAGACCATTTCTGTCCTTTATCGAGCCCATCTTTGCAAGAAATGTTCCCTTGGTATCTCTAATTTTCTTGAAGAGATCTCTAGTCTTTCCCATTCTGTTCTTTTCCTCTATTTCTTTGCATTGATCGCTGAAGAAGGCTTTCTTATCTCTTCTTGCTATTCTTTGGAACTCTGCATTCAGATGCTTATATTTTTCCTTTTCTCCTTTGCTTTTCACCTCTCTTCTTTTCGCAGCTATTTGTAAGGCCTCCCCAGACAGCCATTTTGCTTTTTTGCATTTATTTTCCATGGGGATGGTCTTGATCCCTGTCTCCTGTACAATGTCAGGAACCTCATTCCATAGTTCATCAGGCATTCTATCTATCAGATCTAGGCCCTTAAATCTATTTCTCACTTCCACTGTACAATCATAAGGGATGTGATTTAGGTCATACCTGAATGGTCTGGTGGTTTCCCTATTTTCCTCAGTTTGAGTCTGAATTTGGTAGTAACTAACATTACTGTGTGCTCAGTCCTGACAGTCGTGTCTGACTCTTACAACCCCATGGACTGTAGCCCACCAGGCTCCTCTGTCTCCAGGAATCTCTATTCATTATTCTTATCTCTATTCAGCATCTCTAAGCAGTATTCTTGCCTAGGAATCTCCAGGCAGAAATACTGGAGAATCCCATGGATCACACGCCCTCCTCCAGGTGATCTTCCTGACCTAGAGAGCAAATCTCCACCTCTTATCTCCGGCAGTGGCAGGAGGGTTCTTTACCACAAGCACCACCTAGGAAGCCCAAAGTAACATTAATTATTTTTAAAATACTATATCAGGTAATGTTCTAGATGGTTTATGTACATGAACTTATTTAATCTTAAAATGAATCCAATATTGCAAATATTATTACATCATCTTTACGAAAGAGAAAACTAAGACTCAGCTTGGTAAAATCATTTAATCAAGATTAGACACCCAGGAAGGGCTGGAGCCAAGGTCTGAGACCTAGTAATCTGCTGCCAAGGTCAGCTTTCTCAACTTTGATTTGGAAAGTAAAGAAACAGAGCTGGGGAAGTACAAAGATTTGATGTGTGCATGCTCAGTAGCTCAGTTTCTTCTGATTCTTTCTGACCCCATGGACTGAAGCCCTCCAGGCTCCTCTATCCATGGAATTACCCAGGAGAGAATACTGGAGTGGATTGCCAGTTCCTTCTCCAGGGGATCTTCCCAACACCAGGAAGGGAAACCTGTGCCTCAGTTTCTCCTGTTTTGGTAGGTGGATTCTCTTACCACTGTGCCACCTGGAAAGCCAACGGCTCAATAGAGTCACACCAAAAGAGGCAGGGGGCGAGGGGCACTGCTTGATGGGGGAAAAAATGGATCCACAAATAAGAGAAAAAAGTCCAAAAAGAGATGAACTTTGGAGAAAGATCTTTGGAGAAAATATAGAGCACGTAAAATGAAATATTTGGGGATGAGTGGACTTGGGGAAGAGGAGACTAAAGATATATTTCTTCAGATACACTTGTTACATAACTTGCTTTGTATTCCTTTTAGGCAATTTCAAGACCTGAGATAAAGATATAAGTTGCTTTTTAAATTCTTTATGGTCTGGGGGCATGGAAAATTTTTATTTCTGCTAAAAATGTGACATCATATTGACCTTCTTTTGTTCTCAAACAACGCAGCTTCTGCTGGGTAATAATGGTGATCCAGACTGTAAGACTGATAGTGAGGATCATGAGGCCTAGTGATTAAGAGAAGAATAGGATTTGACATTTAAATCCCAACTTTGACTCTTACCAGTGTGGCCCTTAGACAAATTACCTAAACTCTCAGTGTGACAGCTGTCTCATCTGTAAAATGTGAATAATAGTATCTACTTCACAGGTATATTGGTAGTGAGAAATGGAGTATTTTCTACTATATCAGTAAACAAGGATGTCACAGTCAACAGCCCCATTCCAGCCCTCAAATATGAGCTCCTGAGCCCTAAGGGCACTCAGGAAGGAGAAGAAAACCTGTGATCTGACAGCCATCAGGACTATAGTTGAACCCCAGGGGAGCTCAGTTCAGTTGCTCAGTTGTGTCCGACTCTTTGCGACCCCATGAATCACAGCACACCAGGCCTCCCTGTCCATCACCAACTCCCGGAGTTTACTCAGACTCACGTCCATCGAGTCAGTGATGCCATCCAGCCATCTCATCCTCTGCTGTCTTCTTCTCCTCCTGCCCCCAATCCCTCCCAGCATCAAAGTCTTTTCCAATGAGTCAACTCTTTCCATGAGGTGGCCAAAGTACTGGAGTTTCAGCCTTAGCATCATTCCTTCCAAAGAAATCCCAGGGTTGATCTCCTTCAGAATGGACTGGTTGGATCTCCTTGCAGTCCAAGGGACTCTCAAGAGTCTTCTCCAACACCACAGTTCAAAAGCATTCATTCTTCAGTACTTAGCCTTCTTCACAGTCCAACTCTCACATCAATACATGACTACTGGAAAAACCATATCCTTGACTAGACAGACCTTAGTCAGCAAAGTAATGTCTCTGTTTTGAAAAAAACATATCCTGACACTGGCCCAGGATAGCTGAGTTGCATATGAAAAGAGGTATGATTACAGTAAGTCTAGACTCTTGCATCTTCCCAAATATAGAAAAATGCTAAATTCCTTAACTTGGGATATCAGCTTTTCTTTAATTAACAAGAATCTTTTGATATTCCGACTACCTGCCCTTTGTTGCAAAACTTCTGGCTCCTCCCCTCACTTCCTTGGTGCAATTATTTCAGAGTCACTTGTATGCCGTCCTGGGGTTGAAGTCCGAAAAGTTCCCATCGAATAAAACCTAACTCTCAACTTTTAGGCTGTGAACATTTTTTAAGTCAACAGTAGGACTAAATGAGATTACTATATGAATATGTAAAGAACCTGATATAGTGCCCAGTATTGTGGCGAATCAAAAACTGTTAGCTCAATTTCCTTCTCCTTTCTCTTCTTTCTCTAACTCTTGAATCAAAGCACTCCCTGCCAGGAATAGCTACTACTTTATGAGAAAAACCACTGACAGCTACTACCTTATGAGAAAAATCATCGCCATAGTATCAGCAGTTTGGTTCGTGGCCTAATTAAGTAAAGCTATTAAATTCATGTATATTTCAAATAGACCATATGATAGGCTAATAGAGGAGAAGAAAAATATAGAGTGACTAATGAGATCCTAGGAACAGCCAGCCTATTGCCTCATAAACAGTCATATGTTTGTTTCTGTGCATGCTTAGTTCCTCAGTCATGTCCAGCTCTTTGCGACCCCATGGACTGCAGCCCATCAGGCCCCTCAATCCATGAGATTTTCCAGGCAAGAATCCTGGAGTGGGTACCATTTCCTACTCCAGGAGATCTTCCTGACCCAGGGATCAAACCAATATCTCTTGCATCTCCTGCACTGGCAGGCAGATTCTTTTACCTACCACTGTGCCACCTGGGAAGTCTACATGTTTGTTTACTCATCTATAATTTGTTTATTTTACCTTTTTGGAGTCTCAGACTCAGAAGAGGCTGTCAGATGAGAAATTCAATCTGAAGTGATTCCCTAAACACACTTATCCTGGGGCAGACCCGGTTTATTTCAGGCTGACAGCTGGCACCTGTGGCCTGCAGTGAAATACTTTCTGACACTGATAGAAAGAGACAGGTGGCAAGACTGCCACCAAATGCCACATTTGATCGATAAAGTGACCTAAGTATCACAGGCACCAGGAATGTCATTAGCAATCACTGCTTCCCCTGCAGAAAGCACCTACAGGCCAAGAAGGAACAGACAATGTAGCCCTTGAGTGTCTGTATATGCAGATGTGTGTACCTGTGTGTGAGGGAAGACACTATATTTAAAGAAAGAGCACTGGCCAGACTTGGACTACAGGAAGTTCAGTTCAGTCGCTCAGTCGTGTCCGACTCTTTGCAACCCCATGAATCGCAGCATGCCAGGCCTCCCTGTCCATCACCAACTCCCAGAGTTCACCCACACTCATGTCCATTGAGTTGGTGATGCCATCCAGCCATCTCATCCTCTGTCGTGCCCTTCTCCTCCTGCCCCCAATTCCTCCCAGCATCAGGGTCTTTTCCAATGAGTCAACTCTTCGCATGAGGTGGCCAAAGTACTGGAGTTTCTGGGTTCAAATCCTGACTTGGTTCTTAATATGCTACAGGGCCAAGGGTAACTTACAAACTGTGAACCTCCACTAGCATCCTTCTCATCTCCTGACTCTGTTCTCAGTACTTAAATGCTATTTCTTCAGGCAATCCATCCTGGATCACCCCCATTCCCAGACAAATTTTATTCTCCTTATCAACTCAACACCCTGCACTGTGTTCATAACACATTTGTAATGAGATGTGTTGATTGCATATCAACTTACTGTCAATCTTCCACACTAAACTGTAAGCTCCATGAGGACAGAGACTGAATCTTTATTACCAAAGCTTATCCCCAGTGCCTTACACAGTCATCTTGCCCAAGTGTGCTCACCTTAGCATAGTAGCCACCACATCGCATTTTGACTGCTCCAGACTCCTCCAAGTCCTTTCTCTAAAACCACTTGCTTTCTGGTCTTTTTTCTTTTTCTCTTCCTTTTTTTAGAGATCCAGGCTCTTCTCCATCAAGTATCCCAAATCTTAAATTTGTTTAACCTTTTGGCTTCCTTGGTTCTGTTTCTTTACTTGCCAAATTGTAACCATATCCCAGAGATGCTGTGAGTTCAGTTCAACATCACCACAATAGAGCAAGTCACACAAAGTTTTCAGTTTTCTAGCACATGTAAAAGTAGACACGGCACCTGACTACACTATGCTGTAGTCTATTAAGTGTGAAAAAGCATTTTGTCTTTAAAACAGTATGTATGTACACTAATTAAATACTTTATTGCTGAAAAATTCTAACCATCATCTGAGCCTTTAGCAAGTTAAAATAACAGATCACAGATGACCATAATGAACATAATTTAAAAAGCCTGAATTATTCAATCATTACCAAATTGTGATACAGAGCCACAAAGTTAGAAAATGACATACTTATTAGATGGAGGATTGCCACAAATCTTCAATCTGTAAAAATGCTTTTCGCAAATTGCTTTTTACAATTTGCATTTTTTACAAATTACTTTTTATAAATTTTTTTTTTTACAAAGCAAAACACAAAATCCAAAGCACAGTGAAACAAGATGTGTCTGTATAGCTTCTGAGAAGATAGACTTTGTAAGACATTAACTGGACTCAAACCTCAGCTGCAGCACTTCCTAGAGGTATTATGACCTTGGGCAAGGTGTTAAGACACATTGACCCGGTCTCTAATTCTAGTGCTAAGTTAGTTTGGACTTGCTGTTTCCCTGCCTGGAATGGTCTCCACCTGACACTTTCCTGGCTGCCTCCTTCCTGAAGGTTCATGTCAAACAGGACTCCTGAGAAATATTTCCCAGAGCCCACACCCACCACTCTCTAATTCATTATTCTTATAATTTTCTTCCATAGCATTTATCGCTGGCTGATACCATCTAGTTTATTTACTTGTTTAGTATCAGTCTTTTCCCACAATAATGAAGATCATAAGGTTAATCACCCTCTATCTCTTTAAACACAATAGCCCACTCCCAAACATAATTTCTGGCAAAGACTGGCTTCTCAACAAATATATTTTGAATAGCTGAATTAAATGTCCAACTAGTTCATAAGTAAATGAATGAATAAACAAAAGTCACTAATGTATGGTAAAGTCTAAATATCCAAAAACATGTAAAAATGGTTTGTGTCATCCAGTATTCTCAGCTGCAAGCAACAGAAAACAATTCCGGTTGATTAAAGCACAAAAAGAATTTGATCAAACAGTATTAGTTAACTCAAAAACTTACTGGAAAAATTCAAAACCTGCTAGGGGCTTAGGACCAAGTATATTACCCCAAATCAAGTCACAGAATGATATGAGGACATCATTGCCACTACTGTTCTCAAGCGTTAGACACAGCAGCTGGCATAATGCCTATGTCAAATGCTTAGAGATGGTAGCAGCAGCGAACATTAGTAGCTTAAGAACCTTATCAGTATATCAAGAACCTTGCCCCTCCAACTGTTGGTTGAGCACCAAGATTCATCAAGTAGTTAGTTCAAAATCAGGTCCAAGGCAGACACAACCAGTTGGCAGACTATAAGCCAGATGCCCATTGTATTGTAAGAATGTGAAGGAAAGCAAGTAACCAACATTTTCAGCTTCTATAAATAGGGAAAAGGCTGTGATGCTCACCTTTAATCAAAGAGTAAAGAGTTCTCCAAACATGGGAATAAGGATCAGATACTGAACAGTCAAAATTAATGACAAAGTTCCAGTATAGTGCTCAATAATTATTAACCACAAAACAATCCAATTACCAAACTTCTCTCTTAGAAACAATTGACAGTAAATTTTGTGAAAAGGAAAAATACAAATAAAAACTGCTGTTTAATTCTTTAAAGCTGTACCAAGTTGAAAGCACACATTTTACAACATTTTCATGAGTTATTCAGTTTATCAATTAGCTGGATATTAAACATGTTTGAGTATTGATTTGAGGGAACTTTTGTCCTACATAATTCAGTGCTATCAAAAAAAACCAAAACAAAACAGGTTAGAGGTGCTCACCAACACAGCTCTGGGGATGTGAGTTTGCTGCCAAATAAGCCAGGTCATTTTCATGGCTTGCTGCTCACCAAGGAAAACGAATCCTCAACTGCTTTTCCAAAATGCAAATGTCAAATACTTTTTACTGAGGCAATGGCTGACTTCCTGTGTCTCTGCACTGTGCAACATTCTCTAACATTCTCTAATTCTCTGTGATTTGGTTTGTACACATCCAATTTCATCTAATGAACACTGGCTAGGACTTTAGAATCAAGATACCATCTACTCTCAACCAAACTTGTATGATCAAAGTCACATTCGACCAAATTTGAATCTTCACAGGTATCATAGAAGTCAGGGGGGAAAAAAGAGCGGAGAGATGATATCCCCCAATCCCTGAGCTATCTCAAATCTTAAAAGATCAGGCTGTGAAAGTGCTGCACTCAATATGCTAGCAAATTTAGAAAACTCGGCAGTGGTCACAGTTTTCATTCCATCCAAAAGAAAGGCAATGCCAAAGGATGTTCAAACTATCACACAATTGCACTCATCTCACACGCTAACAAGTAATGCTCAAAATTCTCCAAGAATTTCCAAATGTTCAAGCTGGATTTAGAAAAGGCAGAGGAACCAGAGTTCAAATTGCCGATATCTGTTGGATCATAGAGAAAGCAAGAGAGTTCCAGAAATACATCTACTTACGCTTCATTTACTATGCTAAAGCATTTGGCTGTGTGAATCACAACAAACTTCAGGGAATTCTTAACAAGATGGGAGTACCAGACCACCTGACCTGCCTCCTGAGAAATCTGTATGCAGGTCAAGAAGCAACAGTTAGAACTGGACACGGAACAATGAACTGGTTCCATATTGGGAGAGGAGTACATCAAGGCTGCATGTTGTCACTCTATTTATTTAACTTAAATGCAGAATATATCATGTGAAATGCAGACTGGATGAAGCACAAGCTGGAATCATGATGGCCAGGATAAATATCAATAACCCGAGATATGCAGATGACATCACCCTTATGGCAGAAAGACAAGAGGAACAAAAATGCCTCTTGATAAAAGTGAGAGAGGACAGTGAAAAAGCTGGCTTAAAACTAAACAAAGATCATGGCATCCAGTCCCATCACTTCATGGCAAATAGATGGAGAAACAATGGAAACAGTAAAAGACTTTATTTTCTTGGGCTCCAAAATCACTGCAGATGACTGCAGCCATGAAATTAAAACTTCCATTGGAAGAAAAGCTATGACCAGCCTAGATGGCATATTAAAAAGCAGAGTCATTACTTTGCCAACATAGGTTCATATAGTCAAAGCTATTGTTTTTCCAGTATTTGTGTATGGATATAAGAGTTGGACCATAAAGAAAGCTGAGTGCCAAATAACTGATGCTTTTGAACTGTGTTGTAGGAGAAGATGCTTGAGAAACCCCTGGGTTGCAAGGAGATCAAACCAGTCAATCCTAAAGGAAATCAGTCCTGAATATTCATTGGAAGGACTGATGCTGAAGCTGAAACTCTAATACTTTGGCCAAANATAGTGAAATAGGGGTGATATTGATATTTGGTAAAAGAGTCAGAAACCATGTAGGCATTTGAGACAGACACAAATGTTAACTGTTATCATCTCAATCCTGAATATTTAACTGGAAGGACTGATGCTGCAGCTGAAGCTCCAATACTTTGGCTACCTGATGTGAAGAGCCAACTCACTGGAAAAGATCCAAATGCTGGGAAAAGACTGAAAGCAAAAGGAGGAGAGAGCAACAGAGGATGAGACGATTAGATAGCATCACCGACTCAATGGACATGAATTTGAGCAAACTCCAGAAGAGAATAAAGGACAGGGAAGCCTGGCGTGCTCCAGCCCATGGGGTCACAAAGAGTTGGACGTAACTTAGCAACCAAACAACAAACAACTTCTTCCCTCGGACAGGGGTGAGTCTAAAGTGTCTGAGCCACAAAAAGTCATATGTGGCTAGAGAAAAGTGAGAGGGGATACAGGTAGAGTAGTCAGGCTGATAGGCAGGGCCAGATGATATGGGAACTTTGGAATCTGGCTTTCACTTGTAGTCTTATAAGCAGTTTATCTTTAGGAGATTCACTAAGCCTTCCTGGACTGTTCTCTTATTTATAAAACAAGAATGTAAGAAATGTGGGAGCAGGAGACCTGAAAGGTCCTTTCTAGCCTTGACATTCTGTAGTGAGACAGAGAAAATGATGGATGATAAGGAAAAGGCAAAAACTGAATAATGAATTGAGTCACTGAGGGTGGTCACCTTGAATGTCTCCATCTTTTTGCATATGAGTTGATGTGAGCCTTTATAAATAAAGCTACTCTTTTCAAATATTGTAGGTTCATCTGATAACCATGTTTGTTTCATGATTCATTAAGTAAAAGGAGATAAGCCAAATGTCCCCGACATTCAAATCAAGGAAATTAAAAACATTTGAAAAATCAATGCAAAATTCTACCACTCTGGTGAAATATTTTGATCTGATGATGGTTCAATGTGAGACAGTTATTGAATATCTCTATTGAATTGAATTCTTCCAGAAAAAAATAGCTTCTAGGACTGACGGTTTTGGGTGTAATTCAAATTATCTTTGAATTAAAATGAGTCAAAATAATCCATGAAATGTCCCATTCAGAATATAAAACAAACCTAAATATTACACCTAAATATATTTCTTGTGATCATTCCTAGTGATACAAACTATGCTGAGGAAAATACCTTTGGATTTTGTATGCGCACAAATAATGCCAAGAGCCAGGCTAGCTTCCCAGGGTGTCCAAGTTCCAGAAAATTTATTCATTCCTTCAAGAAACTTATACTCTAGCGAAACCTACAGTCTGGAAATAATTAAATGTATGAACTAAAAGCATGAAAAGGAACTACAATGAAATAGTATTGTATCAGAGGTATAAATGATAGGCTGATAGAGCCATTGCATAATGTCAAGTTGGAGAAGAAGCTAATGGCATAAACACAGACAGTAAGTGACTGAAAGTAAATGTGAACCCATTTCCTGATTCAGAAGCTAAACATCCTTTTGCCAAATGAAATGCTAAGAATAGCAAACATTTCCAGACTTAATATGAACCTAGAATTTATTCAGTGCCAAAAAGCTAAATATACTTGCATATGTTTAATTAAGAGAGTGCATTATTTAGCAGGATACCAAAAACACCTGCTCAACAAAACTAGATCATTTTGCTTCATTTCTTCAACAACTCTTAGGCAATTAACAACAACAAAAAAAAAGCCTACAATGTGTATGTCCCCTATAGAAACAATTATATAAAAGACAGCAAATGAAAATAACTACAAAGGATACAGAATATTTCTGGTACATATGTAACTGAGTCTATTTAAATTAAAAAATATTTGCAGACAAGTATTTATTAGTAAAATGTTAAAGTAGAAAAAATAATCCATTAAGCAGCTGAAGCGATTTTGAACAAAGTAGTCATTTGAATGTTTTCTACTTCTATTTTCTTATAACCTCCCATGGAACTCAGAATATAGAGACTTATAATAAGTTTGTACCCATTGCAAATAACAAAAGAAAGCTTTTTAACCTTAAAAAGCTTTTATAAAGCTAAAAAAATGATAAGACATTTGACTTTTTTCACATATCACATGATTATTTAGTTTAGACATTCCCATCATCAGCATACAAAAAAAAAAAAAAATCAACATGCAACCACTTGTAAATGTTAAGCTATTCTAATCATCAGGAAAATGTGAGTACCTTGGTAACAATAAATGAGAAGAAAGGAGAGAAACTAAAAAAAAAAAGTAACTCTAGAATCAAAGCCTCAAAACAAGATTATAAAAGTTTTATCAAAAGATCTGATACAAATGTCAGAGATTTGATTTCTATAATGATTCTCATTGGAATGCGACCTTTCACCTCAAAATCATTCCAAATAATGAGGGCAAGAATATCTTAACCCTAAAGTTTTCAGCGACTCCCAACAGTCAGGCATGAGAGTTGTCCCTGAAACTAAAAAATGTGTGAGTGAGAATGGACTCACTCTTTAGATCATCTATCTCAGTTTCCTAAATTATGATATTTAGAAACATGTTCATTTTAGCCATTATAAGTATAGAACAAAACATTATTAAGAATCTGTGAGCTAAAGTGAGACCACACTTACTAGATCTCTAAGGAGATCAACCCTGGGATTTCTTTGGAAGGAATGATGCTAAGGCTGAAACTCCAGTACTTTGGCCACCTCATGCGAAGAGCTGACTCATTGGAAAAGACTCTGATGCTGGGAGGGATTGGGGGCAGGAGGAGAAGGGGATGACTGACGATGAGATGGCTGGATGGCATCACTGACTCGATAGACATGAGTCTGGGTGAAGTCCGGGAGTTGGTGATGGAGAGGGAGGCCTGGCATGCTGCAATTCATGGAGTCGCAAAGAGTCGGACACGACTGAGTAACTGAACTGAACTGAACTGATAGATGCCTAAGCACCTAGTCTAACCCATTCTTGAGGATGACGCTCATTGACCTACAGAAGGGAGCATTCAAGAAAAAAAAATTCATTCTATTTTCATGGCTGAGTAGTATTCCATTATATATATGTGTGTGTGTGTGTGTGTGTGTGTGTATACACACATATTCTTTATCTTCCTTATCTTCTTTATCCATTCATCTGCTGATAGATATTTAGTTTATTTCCATGTTTTGGCTACTGTCAATTGTTTTTCTATGAATACAGGGGTGCATGTATCTTTTTGTAAATCAACTATACTTCAATTTTTAAAAATTGGTACTATTTTTCTAGATTCCATATATGTGTGTGTGTTAATATATGATATTTATATTTCTCTGACTCTGTGTAACAGGCTCTAGCTTCATCCACACCAGTACAAATGACCCAATTTAATTCCTTTTATATGGCTGAGTAGTATTCCATTGTCTATATGTACCACATCTTCTTAATCCATTCATCTGTTGATGGTTGACTCCATGTTTTAGCTATTGTGAATAGTATTGCTATGAAAACAGGGGCGCATGTATCTTTTTGTAAATCAACTATAGTTCAAAAATTGAACTTTTTATTGACCATCACACTCCAACTATATCACAGGACCTATTGTATGCTTTGATAACTAATGTCCTCTCCTTCTCCTTCTCCCTCTCTGTGCTCCAGCCACAGAAATTACACTTTGCCTTAGCAATATGCCTAAGAGGTTAGGCAAACTCCCTCCCACCTCCCACCTGTGGAAGTTGTTCAGCTCATTCATCTCAGAACTTCAGGTCTCCTGCACATTCTCTAAGTTCTTAAAAGAGTTCTTAGTTAAGAGTAAGCCACCTGTCATCATTGTCTTGTGCAAAAGACTCTTCAAGTTGTACGAAGGTTTTTGTAGGGATCAGGCACTTGCTCCAAACCATGAGAAAAACAAAGACAAATGGAGGGTTGAAAGAATCTCTTACATTCACAGGGCATAGGGAAGACACATGGAACCATCTACTGTCAAAGGGAGAGTGTACACTGGTGGGTATAAGCAGAGTACTATCAGCACATAAAGAAAAGAACACGGTGGTCAATACAGAAGACTCTATAGAAGTTCTGCATAGAGAGGATCTTGAGTATTAAAGGACATAGATTTTTCTTGATGGAAAAGGAAGAGTAGCATATTCCAAAAGGGACTAAACTAAGTGACTACATGTTCCCAGTGAATATGTGGAATGGAAGCGGTACATAATCAGGTAAGCACAGCAGACACATAAGCGCTGCTGGTTGCATGAATGATTATTAGGTAAAGGCTATGGAGCAGTGAGTGAGGGTAAATAACACCTGGAAAGAAGTTGAATATATGGAGAAAAGCTTTGAAGTCTGTGCTAAAGAGAGAAGATTCCATCTTGGAAGCAGTAAGACTGGTGATAAGTTTTTCAGAGTGGAAGGATCCAGATCTATGTTTTAGCGGGGGGAATGTGGGAATGGGTAGGGTAAAAGAGATTAGTAAGGGAGATGATTTCAAGAGCTCAGCTACTTTGACTAAATGTGATGAGTAAATGAAACAGAAGCAAACAAGAGGGAGTGATATTTGATAGGGAATCATCAGGTTAATTACAAAGTCTCTGTGAAAGGATATGGGAGATGCAGACAGGGAGAATAAAAACGTTCTCTTTTCTGAATCATTGGGCTAATACAAAAGCATTCACTGAGATGAGGAGTGCCTGCTGTTCTATAGGAGACATCCTCTCATTCAAACTGAAAAGCAAATAAATGCACAGAGACTTGAGGTGACCCCTCGGGAGAAAATCAGGCCTGGCCTCATGGCACATACTGTCTTATCACCCAAACTGACATCAAGATTTCAAGTCTGAAAATAAATACATTTATACCAATTAAAAAGAGAAAAAAATTCAGTAATATCTGTCACAAACATGGAATTAGAACTGGAAGGTCACTAGGGGATCAGAATTAGGAAAAGAAAAATGATTTTTCTGTTCATTTTATACCCTTCTGTACTGTTTGAAATTGTTATAATGAATTGAAATTATTAACTTTAAAAATAAAGATTAAATAATAACTAAAAATCCATTCAAAGTTCAATTGACCTGAAAACCCAATCTCAAAAGGATTTAGAATATAAAGAGAATTCATGTACATTGTAAGGATGTTGTAGAGGATATTTGCTTCCTGTTGTTGCATAAAATACATTTAATGTATTTGTACTGACACTTGGTACAAAATTTCAGAGAGAAAATCCAATTTTTCATTTTCTTTGCTTGTTATTGAATGTGAAACCCTGAAGACATTCATACTTTCTTTCATATGGACTGTATTTTTTTTCTTTTCTTTAAAAGAATACAGACAAACCACATTTTGTTTTTTATAAATCAAGATCCAATTGAGCGATACATAATGTCATCCAAACTTGATATTCTCCTGTGAAGAAGCAACTCAGTTTCTGTATGTGTAATTCATTTTAAAAGCCACTACCACAAAGAACCCTTCCCTATAACTTCTTTATTAAAGAGAGCCATCTAGGGAATGCTCTAGCAAAAAAACAGCTACATNCCTCCTGTGAAGAAACAACTCAGTTTCTGTATGTGTAATT
This sequence comes from Raphicerus campestris, assembly GCA_006410735.1. Classification (NCBI taxonomy): domain Eukaryota; kingdom Metazoa; phylum Chordata; class Mammalia; order Artiodactyla; family Bovidae; genus Raphicerus; species Raphicerus campestris. The sequence continues at coordinate 296,041 of SJYW01012923.1, forward strand.
CATTTTAAAAGCCACTACCACAAAGAACCCTTCCCTATAACTTCTGTATTAAAGAGAGCCATCTAGGGAATGCTCTAGCAAAAAAAACAGCTACATTCCTTCTTTTTTTCCCCCAAGCTCCTCAATAGCAACGGTCATGAAGTATTCTTAGTGAGAGTGCATATCATTCACAATTGTTTCCTTATGCCTATTTTACGGACATGAGATTTTATTCTTGAATACTGCAGACCTGACTTCTTTTTCCATGAGCATGCCATTTTTTTTACTTTTAAATTCATGTGTATTTGTTCTGATAATAAAAGTATTGTAAGTTCAACGTAGAAAGTTTAGAAAATATTTTTACAGTGTGAAGAAAATTTGAAGTACTGAGAAAGGAAGGAAAGATGGAAAGGGGGGAGAGAGGGACAGATGAAGGGAAGGAGGAAAGGAGGAAGGGAGAAANTCTCCTGTGAAGAAGCAACTCAGTTTCTGTATGTGTAATTCATTTTAAAAGCCACTACCACAAAGAACCCTTCCCTATAACTTCTTTATTAAAGAGAGCCATCTAGGGAATGCTCTAGCAAAAAAACAGCTACATTCCTTCTTTTTTTCCTCCAAGCTCCTCAATAGCAACGGTCATGAAGTATTCTTAGTGAGAGTGCATATTATTCACAATTGTTTCCTTATGCCTATTTTACGGACATGAGATTTTATTCTTTTTCCATGAGCATGCCATTTTTTTTTACTTTTTAATTCATGTGTATTTGTTCTGATAACAAAAGTAATGTAAGTTCAACGTAAAAAGTTTAGAAAATATTTTTACAGTGTGAAGAAAATTTAAAGTACTGAGAAAGGAAGGAAAGATGGAAAGGGGGGAGAGAGGGACAGATGAAGGGAAGGAGGAAAGGAGGAAGGGAGAAAGAAAGAAAAAGCAGCCTCTGATACTCAGAGGCAGACCTACCACTCACTGCTGGCCATATTATTTTCCTGTTGAATATAAACTATCATACAAAATACCAACCCCAGACAAGATCAATCTAAGACCATGATAAAATGAGGCTAATCAAGGCTACTTCACAATTTTGTCTCAGCACAGATGAGTACAAAGTCACTGTACCTTCCACAAAATATTAAGCACTCCCTCTTTCATTCAAAATGTATGCCTGCTACTTCTTTACCAATTACATCTCTATCCTTACTCATCTGCCCTCCCTACAGATAAGACTTATAAAGATGCTCAGTCACAGACCTGCCTCCACTTTCTGACAGCACTTTTGTTTCCTTAGAATCTCCCACAAGTCATCCAACCAAAGCCCAAACTCTGTAATAATCCTTTCTAATACTGTCTTGCTAAGACACCCCATGATTCTCCATGGTATCTGTCCTCCTTGGCTGTGACTTGTTCAGCTACAGGTACAGTCCCAACGGTCTCTTATTGGCAACACTTACAATGTTATCACCGCAATATTCTGGAGTATTTCTTCTTTCTTTGCACTGTGACAGATAATAGCTGATAATAACTAACACTTACTGCATGCTTTACCACGCTCCGGTCTCTGTTCTAAGCGCTTTACTCATATCACCTAACTTAATTCTCACCACGACCCTGTGCTTGTGTGTGTGCCAAGACTCTTCAGTCGTGTCCAACTCTGCAACCCCATGGACTGTAGCCTGCCAGGCTCCTCCATCCATGGGATTCTCCAGGCAAGAACACTGGAGTGGGTTGCCATGTCCTCCTTCAGGGGTTCTCACCAACCCAGGGATCAAACCCACAGCTCTGAAGTCTCTTGGATTAGTGGGCATTTTCTTTACCACTAGCACCACTTGGGAATTCCAGCCATTGTTTTAAATACTTTACTTACATTACCTAACTTAATTCTTACCAAAACCCTATGAAATAGATATAACTTCTGTTTTAAATAAAAGAAACAGAAAACCAAAAATAAATCAGTTACATGTTTTAAATCAATGATTCTCAACTGTCGCAATATTAACATTTGGGGCTGCATAATTTTTTGATTTTGAGCGGAGTTGTCATGTGCATTACAGAACATTTGCAACACACTTGACCTCTGTCTACTAGATGCCAGAAGCAGGTCCTTCTCTCCCCTAGCTCTACTAACAAAGTATCTCCAGACATCACACATGTGTCCTGGAGATAAAATCGCCCCTGGTTGAGAACCCCTGCTTTAAGTGATGGGGATCATACTACATATAATTTCATTTCTAGGGGTTTTTTTACTTAAAATTTTATCGTAAATATTTCCAAATATCAACTTGATTTTTAAAAACAAAACTTTAAGACCATAAATTTTAAAGGGTATAGAAATGTATACACTTCCATTTATTTAAACATTCCCTACCTTGGACTATTTCCTTTGTTTTCCATTTTTTGTTATTGAAAATAATTCCCTATGTAATACCTTTGTACACAAATTATTTTCTATTTCTCTGACTTTTCTCCTTAGACTCATTTATTAGGAAAAGGAATTATGAAGCCTCAAGGTATTTTTATTTTCTCTTTAATTCAGAAAATAAAAAGGTATACCCTTTACTTTGATTTTATGCACCAATTTATTCCACTAAAATAAATAAGATATATATCTCTCTTCCCTGAACAATCTGAGTAAGCTACATTACTACTTTTTTTGCTGAAATATGTGTTCTCTCAATATTTGCTATATTCAGAGAGTGCCTAATTTGGAACCAGAAATCCAGCATCCAGACTTAAGTAATCACAAGTAGCAAAATACAGAGTGAATGGGATTAAGTGGCTGAAAGAGGAGGCCTAAGAGACTGTGACCAAGCTTATGAACAATCTTTCATGCCAGATGCAATGGGTTGAATGGGGTCCCTTACAATTCATGTCTTTCCAGAACTTTGGAATGTAAACTTATTTGGAAATAGGATCCCTGTAGATGTAACTAGCTCAAATAAGGTCATACTGGATGAGGGGTGGGCATAATCCAATGAGTGGTATCCTTATAAGAAAACAGAAATTTGGACACAAAATGAAAATGACAATGAAGACACAGACACAGAGAAGGTTACATGAAAACAGAAGCAGAGACTGGAGTGATGCTTCCAGAAGCTGAAGCTTGCTAAGGATTGTCAGCAACCACCAGAGGTTAGGAAGGAAGGAAGGAAGGCTTCTGGCTCTTCCTCCAGAGCCTTCAGAGAGAGCATGGCTCTGTTGACAGCTTGATTTCAGACTTTTGGCCACCAGAACTATGACGGAATAAATTTTTTTTAAGCCACTTCAGTTTGTGGTACTTTGTTACAGCAGCTTGATGACACATACACACAGCATGAGGTTTGGCCTTCACTTTGTCAGTGAAAAACCACTGAAACAAGTTCAGTAGTAAATTTTTAGTAGCCTAAGGGAGGTCAGTAATGTGCAGGCGGGGGAGAGGGAACAAATGCTTATTTTATTTTCTAGAAAAGAATAATTACATATGTATGTGTGTATGTGTGTGTTTATTATCTTACCATAATTTTACAAAAAAAAAAAAAAGACTATTTTAGCACCAGCATAAGACTGGAAACAAATAAACTTAGACTATGATTTAAATTTAAATATAATTTTATAATTTCTTCACTTCTTCACTTTGCTAAGTACTAATAAAATTTAGTCAGGGGGACTTCCTTCGTGGGTCAGTGGTTAAGAATCCTTGCAATGCAGGGGACATGAATTAGAGCTCTGATTAGGGAACTAAGATCACACACACCACGGTCTAACTAAGCCCTTGAGCCACAACAACAGAGTCCCTCTGGAGCTCATTTGTCACAGCTAGAGAGAAACCACTGTGCCGCAAGGAAAGATCCCACGTGCCACAACTAAGATCCAACGCAGCCAGAGAGAAAGAAAGAAGTATAAAAAGAAAAAAAAAAATCAGTCATGAGTCAGCACAATTCTACCCACGGTTCATTACATCCTGGCTAATTCTAGACTATTCACAAGTTTAACCATCCTCAAACTCTTCCTTACAGAGACTCATTCCTCCATACATAGGAGGTTCCCACAAAATACACTAGCATTATACAAACCTCTGGAAATCAAATGCACTGTCTTGTACCCTCTTGGTATTTTTACATGTTCAACTCACTTTAGTTTATTATAGAATAAATCATGAACAATGGGAACCCAGGAATTGAACCAGGGTCTCCTGCATTGCAGGCAGATTCTTTATCAATTGAGCTATTAGGGAAGCCCTAAAACAAATTCTGGAAACCTCAATTTAATTTGATCATTTAACCTAAAGAGATGCTCAGATACTCAGAAAGATTAGGTCTAGCTACTCAACTAGCTATGGTTTTTCCAGTAGTCATCAGAGTTGGACCATAAAGAGAGTGTACCAAAGAACTGATACTTTTGAACTGTGGTGCTGGAGAAGACTCTTGAGAGTCCCTTGGTCTGCAAGGAGATCAAATCAGTCAATCCTAAAAGAAATCAACCCTGAATATTATTGGAAGGACTGTTGCTAAAGCTGAAGCTGCAATACTTTGGCCACCTGATGCAAAGAGCCAATTCATTGAAAAAGATCCTGATGCTGAGAAATGTCAAAGGTCAAAGGAGAAGAGGGCAGCAGAGGACGAGATGGTTAGATAGCGTCTAATGACTCAATGGCTGTGAATTTGAGAAAACTCCAGGAGACAGTGGAGGATAGAGGAGCCTGTCATGCTGCAGTCCAAGGGGCCTCAAAGAGTTGGACACAAGCTAGAACTCAACAACAAAAACGAACAATTCAACTAGTGCAGAGCATGGCTAGTACTGTTTCAAACCATGTATTTCAACTCCAAACTTATGGTTCTTTCCTCCACTACTCTACTTTGCCTTTGTTGGTTTTCTGCCTGCTTCACATTTTCCCTGTTTTATCTCCCCAACTCAGCGTCCTTCTCTTGAAAGTCTAATACCACTCCTTGGNAAGTACTAATAAAATTTAGTCAGGGGGACTTCCTTCGTGGGTCAGTGGTTAAGAATCCTTGCAATGCAGGGGACATGAATTAGAGCTCTGATTAGGGAACTAAGATCACACACACCACGGTCTAACTAAGCCCTTGAGCCACAACAACAGAGTCCCTCTGGAGCTCATTTGTCACAGCTAGAGAGAAACCACTGTGCCGCAAGGAAAGATCCCACGTGCCACAACTAAGATCCAACGCAGCCAGAGAGAAAGAAAGAAGTATAAAAAGAAAAAAAAAAATCAGTCATGAGTCAGCACAATTCTACCCACGGTTCATTACATCCTGGCTAATTCTAGACTATTCACAAGTTTAACCATCCTCAAACTCTTCCTTACAGAGACTCATTCCTCCATACATAGGAGGTTCCCACAAAATACACTAGCATTATACAAACCTCTGGAAATCAAATGCACTGTCTTGTACCCTCTTGGTATTTTTACATGTTCAACTCACTTTAGTTTATTATAGAATAAATCATGAACAATGGGAACCCAGGAATTGAACCAGGGTCTCCTGCATTGCAGGCAGATTCTTTATCAATTGAGCTATTAGGGAAGCCCTAAAACAAATTCTGGAAACCTCAATTTAATTTGATCATTTAACCTAAAGAGATGCTCAGATACTCAGAAAGATTAGGTCTAGCTACTCAACTAGCTATGGTTTTTCCAGTAGTCATGAGAGTTGGACCATAAAGAGAGTGTACCAAAGAACTGATACTTTTGAACTGTGGTGCTGGAGAAGACTCTTGAGAGTCCCTTGGTCTGCAAGGAGATCAAATCAGTCAATCCTAAAAGAAATCAACCCTGAATATTATTGGAAGGACTGTTGCTAAAGCTGAAGCTGCAATACTTTGGCCACCTGATGCAAAGAGCCAATTCATTGAAAAAGATCCTGATGCTGAGAAATGTCAAAGGTCAAAGGAGAAGAGGGCAGCAGAGGACGAGATGGTTAGATAGCATCTAATGACTCAATGGCTGTGAATTTGAGAAAACTCCAGGAGACAGTGGAGGATAGAGGAGCCTGTCATGCTGCAGTCCAAGGGGCCTCAAAGAGTTGGACACAAGCTAGAACTCAACAACAAAAACGAACAATTCAACTAGTGCAGAGCATGGCTAGTACTGTTTCAAACCATGTATTTCAACTCCAAACTTATGGTTCTTTCCTCCACTACTCTACTTTGCCTTTGTTGGTTTTCTGCCTGCTTCACATTTTCCCTGTTTTATCTCCCCAACTCAGCGTCCTTCTCTTGAAAGTCTAATACCACTCCTTGGATATCCCGCCATAGGCCTTTTTCTGGCTAAGCACTCAGTACCTGGAAAAGAAGAAACATATAAAAAGGCTGATAATCAGATGTGATCCTGCTGCTCCAAGTATTAGTCCTTTCCTTCATCTTTCCAAAACTTTAGCTAAATCAGGTCCCTTCCTCTCATCCAAGGCTCTTCTGCTCCGTCAACAGCCTTGCGCGTGTTTTATCTTTCTTTGTGCCTCATTGAATCATATGTCATGGCAAGATATGATTGGATTGGGTAAAACTGATAAAGTTGTTCTGGGCCAGTTAAAACTATAATGTTTTTTGTCTATATCTAAAGGAAGACAATTTACAAAAGAGCAAAGGAAAGAGATGCTATGGACTATGGGATAAAAGCTGAGGTGTTTACACTTTGCCTCACCAGCAAATATTTTCTTAATCATCTAACCTGTACTGCTTTTTCCTTGTTGTGTGATACACTGTAAAATACTTTAGCCAAGAGACTCAATTAATTAAATTTAAATGAGGCCCTTAATTTCTCTAAGACACAGTTTCCACACTCATAGTGTGAGAATTCTGAATTTATCCTATTTACCTGAAGAGTGTCTGTGAGTTACCAAATATCATAAAACCTATATGTTGTACATAAAGAAAATAATGATCAGCTTACTGGTTAAAACAGGTCAATAACTCTCTGCTGGGGGAAAAATAGTAAATTGCCAAAACAAAAGGCACTAAACAAATACTAAGTACTCCTGGTAAAGAAATATTGCTTGCATTAGCCAAATCTGTTAGTCCAATTTCTGTGATGCTTTTTCTTGCTTCTCTAGAACTCTAATTGAAAAAGCAATGACATTCCTCAGTTTGGAGAGCCTGTCACATTAACATATCGATCCAGTGATGGCTTTTCCAAGGGCCTTAAGCAGAAATATCCATTCATAAGGAGCCTATTATATAAAGAGCATGAAATAAATAAAGAATGGCCATCTTCCTCATTTTTCCAGCACTCTTCGCTGAAGTAAGGAATCAATTTTTGTGGTTAAAGGTCTAACAACTTCTGATCTTAACCATTAGTACCAGACAAAAGATTAAGGCTCCACTGATTTACTGCCAAAGCCCAGAGAGGTATTTCAGAGATTTGTCTTTAAACCTCTAAACCTTGATAATGCACCCCATTAATATAATAAATTTGAGTATATACTCCTTAATATATGCACTTCATGGTAAATTACACATGTACTATTATATTTGTATATTATGCACTTTGGAAAACATACAAAATGTTAAAAGGGTGAAATAAAAGTATATAAATACAAAGCTCTTATTGAAGAGCTCCTGAATAGTCTTACTGACCTCTATGCAGTATGAGAACCCATATAAGAGATTTATCTTCCTTCACTTCAAGGAGCTATACTACTAACAGTGGTGAGTATCACCTGCTTGTGCTGTCCTGTCCCAAATAATAACTATGTTTCATGCTGTATGCTTATGATAATAGCACTCATAAGAGATCGATCTCTTCTCCACTGTACACATTTGTTCATTACCCACTGGAACACTGGGGCATTGTCTGATGTCCACATTTCTCAGTGGGCATTGATTGAGCTGGAGCCTCCGGTGATTTATCAGTCTTTCCAGATGAAATAGTCAACCTCACTTGCCCTCCTTCTCTACAATTTACTTTTCTTTGGGGGCTGAAACTACTGCCATTTGGTTGAAAGCACTTACATGACTTTGCAGAAAAATATTTTTACTAGCAAGGGAGAGAAAAGAAGCAAACCCAGCATCTGGGACAGTAACCCAAAAGGCAGTGCTGATAAATACCCCAATACATATAAACTTTAGAGAGTACTTACCAAATGTAATTTTGTAAACTATTAAATTCCTTGGCAACTTTATTTTCCCTTTAATTTTATATTCTGTTCTTTACTAAGCCATTTTAAATTTTAACACAAAAGTAATGTTTTAAAATCATGAGTGCCGTTCAGGAGATAATCCATGCTTACCTTATTTCTGTGGGTATTCTCATTACACACAGGATATTGATCACCTAGGTGTAGGAACATGAGAATTAAGAATGAGGACTCAAATGGGAGATGGGGATTCAGCCAAGTTCCTACTAAGATCCTCAAGGGCCAACTGTGGGACTTTGGCAGGTCACTTAACTTCTATGAATCTCATCGAATGCTATCAATTCAAGTACTGAGAACTGGGGACATTTCGTGGTTACCAACAGTCTTCTTTCTAAGTCACACCTTAAAGCTCTCATCTTGTGAATCCAGAGCATCAGATCTCAAAGGAGGCCTAGCAATCATCAAACAACATATTAAAAATGAGGAAACAGAGGACCCCAAAGTTTGACCACTTGCCAAACTCATAAAGCTAGTATTTTCAAACACCAGAAATAATGGTTTTGATTTAAGGAGGAAGATTGTTTTTAACAAATATATGAATTCTCCCTGAAACTCCTCAATAAGTCAAGAATTGAACCTGTGTCCCAAGTACAAGTCCACAGCTCTTGGCACAGTATACATCTTTGTCACTAGTCCTTACACATACTAGGTGCTTAAAGCACTCTTGTTAAAATAAGCTGAAGTGTTCTAGCTGAAGGGCTACTTTGAAGCTGTTATAGATTGCATTCTCATCCCTGCCTCTCTAAGCCTAGTGCATTTTCTAAGTATTTTCCAGTGGCTTCAGAGAAGGTTTATACGCATGTGGGTATTTTTTAGCATTGCCTCTGATAATAGGGAGTTTGAATCAAACTCCATCTGTTGCTATAACCAATGTTTACTGTGCAGTTCTTAAAAGGGCCGCTCTCTACGTGAGCTGTTTTCTTTCCAGTTTAAACAGCTGAAATACTCTGAGGCTTCCAACTCTATTTGTGGTTTGCATCTGACCCCTTCCCGCCTCTTCAGCCTCCTCATCTCACCTCCATCTCTTTTCAGATTCTTAGTGCACTGTTCCCCAATCATCACTCACACATGCTCAAATCTTCCCTTTACTAAAATCAAGTAAAACAAGGTGGAACATTTTCCATTCTGTGCATTCCTTCTGCTGTACCTCACCCTCCTTCCTTAAGGCACAAACTTCTTAATAAAGTTGTCTGCACACACTGTGTCACTTATTCTGTTTCTGCTCTTACCTTCACCTACTACAATCTGGCTTCTGCCTCCAGAATGCCAACAAAACTGCTTTCCCTCAAATCACAACTGGTCCTTGGTTGTTAAATCCACTTGGCATTTTCAAGGCCTTCCTGACACACTGCATTGTTTTGGGGGTTTTTCATCATCTTTTATTAAAGTATAGTTGATTTACAATGTTGTGTTAATTTCTGCTGTCAAAAAATGACTCAGTCATACATATATTCTTTTCCATTTTGGTTTGTCATAAGATATTGAATATAGTTCCCTGTGCTATACAGTAGGACCTTGTTGTTTATCCATTCGGTATATAAAAACTTAACATCTGCTAAACGCAACCTCCCAGTCCATTCCTCCCCCGACCCCCTCCCTTTAGGCAACCACCAGTCTGTGCTGGTGATTCTGTTTCTGTTTCACAGATAGGTTGGTGTGCAACGCTGTACACTGCTGATGCACCTTTTTTACCTGGCTCCAATGACCAGTATTCCTTCAATTTCCAACCTCCTTAGACACCCTTCATGTTTGCTGCTGCTGCTGCTAAGTTGCTTCAGTCGTGTCCGACTCTGTGCGACCCCATAGACGGCAGCCCATCTGGCTCTCCCCTCCCTGGGATTCTCCAGGCAAGAATACTGGAGTGGGCTGCTATTTCCTTCTCCCATGCATGAAAGTGGGAAGCGAAAAGTGAAAGTGAAGTTGTGTCCGACTCCTAGCGATCCTGTAGACTGCAGCCTACCAGGCTCCTCCATCCATGGGACCNGAGGATAGAGGAGCCTGTCATGCTGCAGTCCAAGGGGTCTCAAAGAGTTGGACACAAGCTAGAACTCAACAACAAAAACGAACAATTCAACTAGTGCAGAGCATGGCTAGTACTGTTTCAAACCATGTATTTCAACTCCAAACTTATGGTTCTTTCCTCCACTACTCTACTTTGCCTTTGTTGGTTTTCTGCCTGCTTCACATTTTCCCTGTTTTATCTCCCCAACTCAGCGTCCTTCTCTTGAAAGTCTAATACCACTCCTTGGATATCCCGCCATAGGCCTTTTTCTGGCTAAGCACTCAGTACCTGGAAAAGAAGAAACATATAAAAAGGCTGATAATCAGATGTGATCCTGCTGCTCCAAGTATTAGTCCTTTCCTTCATCTTTCCAAAACTTTAGCTAAATCAGGTCCCTTCCTCTCATCCAAGGCTCTTCTGCTCCGTCAACAGCCTTGCGCGTGTTTTATCTTTCTTTGTGCCTCATTGAATCATATGTCATGGCAAGATATGATTGGATTGGGTAAAACTGATAAAGTTGTTCTGGGCCAGTTAAAACCATAATGTTTTTTGTCTATATCTAAAGGAAGACAATTTACAAAAGAGCAAAGGAAAGAGATGCTATGGACTATGGGATAAAAGCTGAGGTGTTTACACTTTGCCTCACCAGCAAATATTTTCTTAATCATCTAACCTGTACTGCTTTTTCCTTGTTGTGTGATACACTGTAAAATACTTTAGCCAAGAGACTCAATTAATTAAATTTAAATGAGGCCCTTAATTTCTCTAAGACACAGTTTCCACACTCATAGTGTGAGAATTCTGAATTTATCCTATTTACCTGAAGAGTGTCTGTGAGTTACCAAATATCATAAAACCTATATGTTGTACATAAAGAAAATAATGATCAGCTTACTGGTTAAAACAGGTCGATAACTCTCTGCTGGGGGAAAAATAGTAAATTGCCAAAACAAAAGGCACTAAACAAATACTAAGTACTCCTGGTAAAGAAATATTGCTTGCATTAGCCAAATCTGTTAGTCCAATTTCTGTGATGCTTTTTCTTGCTTCTCTAGAACTCTAATTGAAAAAGCAATGACATTCCTCAGTTTGGAGAGCCTGTCACATTAACATATCGATCCAGTGATGGCTTTTCCAAGGGCCTTAAGCAGAAATATCCATTCATAAGGAGCCTATTATATAAAGAGCATGAAATAAATAAAGAATGGCCATCTTCCTCATTTTTCCAGCACTCTTCGCTGAAGTAAGGAATCAATTTTTGTGGTTAAAGGTCTAACAACTTCTGATCTTAACCATTAGTACCAGACAAAAGATTAAGGCTCCACTGATTTACTGCCAAAGCCCAGAGAGGTATTTCAGAGATTTGTCTTTAAACCTCTAAACCTTGATAATGCACCCCATTAATATAATAAATTTGAGTATATACTCCTTAATATATGCACTTCATGGTAAATTACACATGTACTATTATATTTGTATATTATGCACTTTGGAAAACATACAAAATGTTAAAAGGGTGAAATAAAAGTATATAAATACAAAGCTCTTATTGAAGAGCTCCTGAATAGTCTTACTGACCTCTATGCAGTATGAGAACCCATATAAGAGATTTATCTTCCTTCACTTCAAGGAGCTATACTACTAACAGTGGTGAGTATCACCTGCTTGTGCTGTCCTGTCCCAAATAATAACTATGTTTCATGCTGTATGCTTATGATAATAGCACTCATAAGAGATCGATCTCTTCTCCACTGTACACATTTGTTCATTACCCACTGGAACACTGGGGCATTGTCTGATGTCCACATTTCTCAGTGGGCATTGATTGAGCTGGAGCCTCCGGTGATTTATCAGTCTTTCCAGATGAAATAGTCAACCTCACTTGCCCTCCTTCTCTACAATTTACTTTTCTTTGGGGGCTGAAACTACTGCCATTTGGTTGAAAGCACTTACATGACTTTGCAGAAAAATATTTTTACTAGCAAGGGAGAGAAAAGAAGCAAACCCAGCATCTGGGACAGTAACCCAAAAGGCAGTGCTGATAAATACCCCAATACATATAAACTTTAGAGAGTACTTACCAAATGTAATTTTGTAAACTATTAAATTCCTTGGCAACTTTATTTTCCCTTTAATTTTATATTCTGTTCTTTACTAAGCCATTTTAAATTTTAACACAAAAGTAATGTTTTAAAATCATGAGTGCCGTTCAGGAGATAATCCATGCTTACCTTATTTCTGTGGGTATTCTCATTACACACAGGATATTGATCACCTAGGTGTAGGAACATGAGAATTAAGAATGAGGACTCAAATGGGAGATGGGGATTCAGCCAAGTTCCTACTAAGATCCTCAAGGGCCAACTGTGGGACTTTGGCAGGTCACTTAACTTCTATGAATCTCATCGAATGCTATCAATTCAAGTACTGAGAACTGGGGACATTTCGTGGTTACCAACAGTCTTCTTTCTAAGTCACACCTTAAAGCTCTCATCTTGTGAATCCAGAGCATCAGATCTCAAAGGAGGCCTAGCAATCATCAAACAACATATTAAAAATGAGGAAACAGAGGACCCCAAAGTTTGACCACTTGCCAAACTCATAAAGCTAGTATTTTCAAACACCAGAAATAATGGTTTTGATTTAAGGAGGAAGATTGTTTTTAACAAATATATGAATTCTCCCTGAAAGTCCTCAATAAGTCAAGAATTGAACCTGTGTCCCAAGTACAAGTCCACAGCTCTTGGCACAGTATACATCTTTGTCACTAGTCCTTACACATACTAGGTGCTTAAAGCACTCTTGTTAAAATAAGCTGAAGTGTTCTAGCTGAAGGGCTACTTTGAAGCTGTTATAGATTGCATTCTCATCCCTGCCTCTCTAAGCCTAGTGCATTTTCTAAGTATTTTCCAGTGGCTTCAGAGAAGGTTTATACGCATGTGGGTATTTTTCAGCATTGCCTCTGATAATAGGGAGTTTGAATCAAACTCCATCTGTTGCTATAACCAATGTTTACTGTGCAGTTCTTAAAAGGGCCGCTCTCTACGTGAGCTGTTTTCTTTCCAGCTTAAACAGCTGAAATACTCTGAGGCTTCCAACTCTATTTGTGGTTTGCATCTGACCCCTTCCCGCCTCTTCAGCCTCCTCATCTCACCTCCATCTCTTTTCAGATTCTTAGTGCACTGTTCCCCAATCATCACTCACACATGCTCAAATCTTCCCTTTACTAAAATCAAGTAAAACAAGGTGGAACATTTTCCATTCTGTGCATTCCTTCTGCTGTACCTCACCCTCCTTCCTTAAGGCACAAACTTCTTAATAAAGTTGTCTGCACACACTGTGTCACTTATTCTGTTTCTGCTCTTACCTTCACCTACTACAATCTGGCTTCTGCCTCCAGAATGCCAACAAAACTGCTTTCCCTCAAATCACAACTGGTCCTTGGTTGTTAAATCTACTTGGCATTTTCAAGGCCTTCCTGACACACTGCATTGTTTTGGGGGTTTTTCATCATCTTTTATTAAAGTATAGTTGATTTACAATGTTGTGTTAATTTCTGCTGTCAAAAAATGACTCAGTCATACATATATTCTTTTCCATTTTGGTTTGTCATAAGATATTGAATATAGTTCCCTGTGCTATACAGTAGGACCTTGTTGTTTATCCATTCGGTATATAAAAACTTAACATCTGCTAAACGCAACCTCCCAGTCCATTCCTCCCCCGACCCCCTCCCTTTAGGCAACCACCAGTCTGTGCTGGTGATTCTGTTTCTGTTTCATAGATAGGTTGGTGTGCAACGCTGTACACTGCTGATGCACCTTTTTTACCTGGCTCCAATGACCAGTATTCCTTCAATTTCCAACCTCCTTAGACACCCTTCATGTTTGCTGCTGCTGCTGCTAAGTTGCTTCAGTCGTGTCCGACTCTGTGCGACCCCATAGACGGCAGCCCATCTGGCTCTCCCCTCCCTGGGATTCTCCAGGCAAGAATACTGGAGTGGGCTGCTATTTCCTTCTCCCATGCATGAAAGTGGGAAGCGAAAAGTGAAAGTGAAGTTGTGTCCGACTCCTAGCGATCCTGTAGACTGCAGCCTACCAGGCTCCTCCATCCATGGGACCCTTCCAGCAAGAGTTCTGGAGTGGGTTGCCATTGCCTTCTCCATGTTTGGGGCTCCATTATTTACCTTACTCCTTAAGTTTTGACATTGCCCAAGGTTCTGTTCTAATTCTTTGTACACAGTGATCATACCCATGACTTCAATGATCTTCTACATGGTATTGAATCCCAAGTTTGCCTCTCTAAGCCAGGTTTACTGAGACTGCCTACCAGAAAGCTTCACTTATCAGAGTGGTGGATACTCCAGAGTTCCACCCAGATCCCTTCTTCAGAGCTGGCGTAGCCATCCTACTCTCCCCCATCTAACTTGCAATATCAGCTGCTAATGGCTCACAGCTATGTCCCTCACTGGCTGGACACTGGCCTGTTCTGAGAACTGTGCCATTCAAATTCTCTTGTGCATTCAAGTTATGCCCTCTTCTGGAAGGAAGGCACAAAAAAAAATGGTTCATGTGGGGATAGAAAGACCAGGCCCTCTTGCCTCCATGTTCAGCACCATGAAGTGGTATCCAGAGCTCCAGGTTGAACTGGCTGACTTCTCATCCCACATCTGCTTTTCCCTCTGTCCATTCTTCTCTCATCACTTATCTATATGAGAACTCCTAATAAATCTTCTGTGTTCAAACTCTCCGTTTCAGAATCTCCATTGCACAGAACCATCAATTGAAAACTCAACGAACCCCACTACAAATTTATACAAACTATTTGTCCTTACTTAAAACTTTACTCTTTAATAGAAACCATATCTTAAAAAGTCATATCAGGACTCAGGGGCAAAGGCAGTGATCTCCAAACAGCTATATTTTCCTTAACTTGTCAGGCTTGAGCAGAAGTTAAACCAGCCCTTCCCAGATCTTAGTCAATTCTGTTGGAAATTGTCTGCACTTCATCAAAGGGCATAATTCAAGCATAAACACAGCTTCTGCCTTCTATTTTTCCATCTACTGCAAGATTTACCATCTCAGTATATGGCACCATCATGCACTCAGGTGATCAGGTCACATACTCAAGAATCATCCTTAATTCTTCCCCATAACTCAACTACTCACCAAGTCATATCAACCCCATTTCCCCAATATCTTTCAGGTTAATCTTTTTTTTCTCCATTTTCACTATAACTTCCTTATTTAAGGAAAACATTTCCTTTCCAAGACTACTTCAGGGCATCCCAACCAGCAAGCCAAAGCTAAAAGTTGATCATCTCACCCCTGGGCTAGCTTATGGAGCCTGAGGTTGGCAGGACATACTGTTACAGAAGCTCATGTCCATATGCCCATTACACAGTGAGGCCAAACAATACCAAAACGTCGGAATTTGGAGCAGAGACAGGTTTATTGAAGGCCACAGAAGGAGACAGGTGGCTCATGCCTTAAAAATCCCAAATTCCCCAAAAGCTTGCAGAAAAGCCCCTTTCTAGGAAAGGTGAGAGAGATGGGTGTGAACTTCTTGGTGTTATATCCTTTGTTCTTGAGGTCAGGTCACAGTCAGCTAATCACGTCCCTATAAATCTTCACCAAAAAAATGTTATTCCCTGTTCTGAAAAGAAAGGGCAATGTCACAAGACACAACTTTCACCCTCTGAGGTCCTGGTCTTGGCTCAGAGGAGGCAGACCCCAGCTAGCAGTGCCCTTGGTGCCAGGTCCCCAGACCCTGCCCACCTGTCATCGCTGAGGGAGCTGGGTGCCTAGGACCCAACTGGCCCTCAAGCTTTTCAAACCACTGGCACCATGGGGGCCAGTCTCTCAGACTATGACCCAAGTAGACAGCTGCTGTCATTAGGTTGCAGAGACAGGGATCAGGGAGAGGTTCACTGCCACTTCAAGGTCTGGGCCTGGCCAGTGTGTGGACTTGGCATGGGCTCCAGAGCCCTGCAGGACACAGTCCCAAACCTGTTCCCTGGTACCCAGCTCACCTGATGATCCAAGTGAGGAGAGAAAGTCAGGATCCGCCTCTTACCTCACTCTCAGCCTGAAGACCACTTCTCCTCTGACTGTTGGATGAAATTAGCCCACTTGTGCTTAGTCGCTCAGACATGTCCAACTTTTTGTGACCTCATAGACTATAGCCGGCCAGGCTCCTCTGTCCATGGGATTCTCCAGGCAAGAATACTGGAGTGGGGAGCCATTCCCTTTCCAGAGGATCTTCTCAATGCAAGGATCGAACTGATAACTTTCTGCATTGCAGGTGGATTCTTTACTGTCTGAGCCACCAGGGAAGCCCAATGGGCCCACTGCTGCTGCTAAGTTGCTTCAGTCGTGTCCGACTCTGTGTGACCCCATGGACAGCAGCACACAAGGCTCCCCTGTCCCTGGGATTCTCCAGGCAAGAACACTGGAGTGGGTTGCCATTTCCTTTTCCCATGCATGAAAGTGAAAAGTGAAAGTGAAGTCGCTCAGTCGTGTCTGACTCTTCGCGACCCCATGGACTGCAGCCTACCAGGCTCCTCCACCCATGGGATTTTCCAGGCAAGAGCACTGGAGTGGGGTGCCATTGCCTTCTCCATGGGCCCACTAAGGGTCACTTATTGACAATTGGTCACTTGATAGAGGGGCCCACTGCTGTGCCAACCAATGGCTGAGCAGGATCACTAACAGTCACTCATTGACAGTTGGTCACTTGGGGGAGGAGTCCACTGCAGTGCCAACCAGTGGCTGAGCAGGACCATTAACAGTCATTTATTGACAGTTGGTCGCTTGGGGGAGGGGCCCACTGCATTACTGACCAATGGATAAGCAGGACCACTAACAGTCCCGGGGTTACTGCTGCCTGGTAACAGGGTGTGGAGTAATGGCACATACTAACAGCTGCATGCTAAGGGCTGTGCACAGCCAGGCTCTATTATAACATCACTCACTTGCATCTATCCAAGAATAACCTCTCAGGTTTCCAAATTACCACCAGAGTCCTGCCATTTGTCACACAATATTATCATTTTCTATGTCATGCTGCAAAAAAAGACAAGAAACTGCTCTTGTCACTTAGTCCCAGTTGGTCCCTCTGCCACATGTTTCCTCTTCCCTGTGCTAGATGATAAGTCCACAGGAACTCAGGAACTCAGTACTTTTTTTGTCTTTCTGTTTCCCAGAGTTCAGCCTAAGACTGGCATATAGTATTCACCAAATATAACATTTATTGAATAAATCAATAAACTAGTCAATCCATCCTCCAAAAGAAGTAATGAAGCAGAGTTTGAAAAGGTAAAGTGGTAACAATGAAATGACAGGAAAGGAAAAGAAACTAGTTTCTCATCTTTCCAACAATCTTGTGATGGGTGCTGAACTGACTGCTACAAAGAAAAATCTATTTCTCATAAGAGAAATGTTGGTAAAGTTCTGCAAAACAAGGTTTTAAATTACAGCCACATTGTGTCATTTTGTCCTTTTTAGTGTGTAATCTCTAAGAGGGTTTATAATAACAGCTTGT
>SJYW01012923.1:316490-328666 GCA_006410735.1 Raphicerus campestris
AAAAAAAAAAAAAAGACTATTTTAGCACCAGCATAAGACTGGAAACAAATAAACTTAGACTATGATTTAAATTTAAATATAATTTTATAATTTCTTCACTTCTTCACTTTGCTAAGTACTAATAAAATTTAGTCAGGGGGACTTCCTTCGTGGGTCAGTGGTTAAGAATCCTTGCAATGCAGGGGACATGAATTAGAGCTCTGATTAGGGAACTAAGATCACACACACCACGGTCTAACTAAGCCCTTGAGCCACAACAACAGAGTCCCTCTGGAGCTCATTTGTCACAGCTAGAGAGAAACCACTGTGCCGCAAGGAAAGATCCCACGTGCCACAACTAAGATCCAACGCAGCCAGAGAGAAAGAAAGAAGTATAAAAAGAAAAAAAAAAATCAGTCATGAGTCAGCACAATTCTACCCACGGTTCATTACATCCTGGCTAATTCTAGACTATTCACAAGTTTAACCATCCTCAAACTCTTCCTTACAGAGACTCATTCCTCCATACATAGGAGGTTCCCACAAAATACACTAGCATTATACAAACCTCTGGAAATCAAATGCACTGTCTTGTACCCTCTTGGTATTTTTACATGTTCAACTCACTTTAGTTTATTATAGAATAAATCATGAACAATGGGAACCCAGGAATTGAACCAGGGTCTCCTGCATTGCAGGCAGATTCTTTATCAATTGAGCTATTAGGGAAGCCCTAAAACAAATTCTGGAAACCTCAATTTAATTTGATCATTTAACCTAAAGAGATGCTCAGATACTCAGAAAGATTAGGTCTAGCTACTCAACTAGCTATGGTTTTTCCAGTAGTCATGAGAGTTGGACCATAAAGAGAGTGTACCAAAGAACTGATACTTTTGAACTGTGGTGCTGGAGAAGACTCTTGAGAGTCCCTTGGTCTGCAAGGAGATCAAATCAGTCAATCCTAAAAGAAATCAACCCTGAATATTATTGGAAGGACTGTTGCTAAAGCTGAAGCTGCAATACTTTGGCCACCTGATGCAAAGAGCCAATTCATTGAAAAAGATCCTGATGCTGAGAAATGTCAAAGGTCAAAGGAGAAGAGGGCAGCAGAGGACAAGATGGTTAGATAGCATCTAATGACTCAATGGCTGTGAATTTGAGAAAACTCCAGGAGACAGTGGAGGATAGAGGAGCCTGTCATGCTGCAGTCCAAGGGGTCTCAAAGAGTTGGACACAAGCTAGAACTCAACAACAAAAACGAACAATTCAACTAGTGCAGAGCATGGCTAGTACTGTTTCAAACCATGTATTTCAACTCCAAACTTATGGTTCTTTCCTCCACTACTCTACTTTGCCTTTGTTGGTTTTCTGCCTGCTTCACATTTTCCCTGTTTTATCTCCCCAACTCAGCGTCCTTCTCTTGAAAGTCTAATACCACTCCTTGGATATCCCGCCATAGGCCTTTTTCTGGCTAAGCACTCAGTACCTGGAAAAGAAGAAACATATAAAAAGGCTGATAATCAGATGTGATCCTGCTGCTCCAAGTATTAGTCCTTTCCTTCATCTTTCCAAAACTTTAGCTAAATCAGGTCCCTTCCTCTCATCCAAGGCTCTTCTGCTCCGTCAACAGCCTTGCGCGTGTTTTATCTTTCTTTGTGCCTCATTGAATCATATGTCATGGCAAGATATGATTGGATTGGGTAAAACTGATAAAGTTGTTCTGGGCCAGTTAAAACCATAATGTTTTTTGTCTATATCTAAAGGAAGACAATTTACAAAAGAGCAAAGGAAAGAGATGCTATGGACTATGGGATAAAAGCTGAGGTGTTTACACTTTGCCTCACCAGCAAATATTTTCTTAATCATCTAACCTGTACTGCTTTTTCCTTGTTGTGTGATACACTGTAAAATACTTTAGCCAAGAGACTCAATTAATTAAATTTAAATGAGGCCCTTAATTTCTCTAAGACACAGTTTCCACACTCATAGTGTGAGAATTCTGAATTTATCCTATTTACCTGAAGAGTGTCTGTGAGTTACCAAATATCATAAAACCTATATGTTGTACATAAAGAAAATAATGATCAGCTTACTGGTTAAAACAGGTCGATAACTCTCTGCTGGGGGAAAAATAGTAAATTGCCAAAACAAAAGGCACTAAACAAATACTAAGTACTCCTGGTAAAGAAATATTGCTTGCATTAGCCAAATCTGTTAGTCCAATTTCTGTGATGCTTTTTCTTGCTTCTCTAGAACTCTAATTGAAAAAGCAATGACATTCCTCAGTTTGGAGAGCCTGTCACATTAACATATCGATCCAGTGATGGCTTTTCCAAGGGCCTTAAGCAGAAATATCCATTCATAAGGAGCCTATTATATAAAGAGCATGAAATAAATAAAGAATGGCCATCTTCCTCATTTTTCCAGCACTCTTCGCTGAAGTAAGGAATCAATTTTTGTGGTTAAAGGTCTAACAACTTCTGATCTTAACCATTAGTACCAGACAAAAGATTAAGGCTCCACTGATTTACTGCCAAAGCCCAGAGAGGTATTTCAGAGATTTGTCTTTAAACCTCTAAACCTTGATAATGCACCCCATTAATATAATAAATTTGAGTATATACTCCTTAATATATGCACTTCATGGTAAATTACACATGTACTATTATATTTGTATATTATGCACTTTGGAAAACATACAAAATGTTAAAAGGGTGAAATAAAAGTATATAAATACAAAGCTCTTATTGAAGAGCTCCTGAATAGTCTTACTGACCTCTATGCAGTATGAGAACCCATATAAGAGATTTATCTTCCTTCACTTCAAGGAGCTATACTACTAACAGTGGTGAGTATCACCTGCTTGTGCTGTCCTGTCCCAAATAATAACTATGTTTCATGCTGTATGCTTATGATAATAGCACTCATAAGAGATCGATCTCTTCTCCACTGTACACATTTGTTCATTACCCACTGGAACACTGGGGCATTGTCTGATGTCCACATTTCTCAGTGGGCATTGATTGAGCTGGAGCCTCCGGTGATTTATCAGTCTTTCCAGATGAAATAGTCAACCTCACTTGCCCTCCTTCTCTACAATTTACTTTTCTTTGGGGGCTGAAACTACTGCCATTTGGTTGAAAGCACTTACATGACTTTGCAGAAAAATATTTTTACTAGCAAGGGAGAGAAAAGAAGCAAACCCAGCATCTGGGACAGTAACCCAAAAGGCAGTGCTGATAAATACCCCAATACATATAAACTTTAGAGAGTACTTACCAAATGTAATTTTGTAAACTATTAAATTCCTTGGCAACTTTATTTTCCCTTTAATTTTATATTCTGTTCTTTACTAAGCCATTTTAAATTTTAACACAAAAGTAATGTTTTAAAATCATGAGTGCCGTTCAGGAGATAATCCATGCTTACCTTATTTCTGTGGGTATTCTCATTACACACAGGATATTGATCACCTAGGTGTAGGAACATGAGAATTAAGAATGAGGACTCAAATGGGAGATGGGGATTCAGCCAAGTTCCTACTAAGATCCTCAAGGGCCAACTGTGGGACTTTGGCAGGTCACTTAACTTCTATGAATCTCATCGAATGCTATCAATTCAAGTACTGAGAACTGGGGACATTTCGTGGTTACCAACAGTCTTCTTTCTAAGTCACACCTTAAAGCTCTCATCTTGTGAATCCAGAGCATCAGATCTCAAAGGAGGCCTAGCAATCATCAAACAACATATTAAAAATGAGGAAACAGAGGACCCCAAAGTTTGACCACTTGCCAAACTCATAAAGCTAGTATTTTCAAACACCAGAAATAATGGTTTTGATTTAAGGAGGAAGATTGTTTTTAACAAATATATGAATTCTCCCTGAAACTCCTCAATAAGTCAAGAATTGAACCTGTGTCCCAAGTACAAGTCCACAGCTCTTGGCACAGTATACATCTTTGTCACCAGTCCTTACACATACTAGGTGCTTAAAGCACTCTTGTTAAAATAAGCCGAAGTGTTCTAGCTGAAGGGCTACTTTGAAGCTGTTATAGATTGCATTCTCATCCCTGCCTCTCTAAGCCTAGTGCATTTTCTAAGTATTTTCCAGTGGCTTCAGAGAAGGTTTATACGCATGTGGGTATTTTTTAGCATTGCCTCTGATAATAGGGAGTTTGAATCAAACTCCATCTGTTGCTATAACCAATGTTTACTGTGCAGTTCTTAAAAGGGCCGCTCTCTACGTGAGCTGTTTTCTTTCCAGTTTAAACAGCTGAAATACTCTGAGGCTTCCAACTCTATTTGTGGTTTGCATCTGACCCCTTCCCGCCTCTTCAGCCTCCTCATCTCACCTCCATCTCTTTTCAGATTCTTAGTGCACTGTTCCCCAATCATCACTCACACATGCTCAAATCTTCCCTTTACTAAAATCAAGTAAAACAAGGTGGAACATTTTCCATTCTGTGCATTCCTTCTGCTGTACCTCACCCTCCTTCCTTAAGGCACAAACTTCTTAATAAAGTTGTCTGCACACACTGTGTCACTTATTCTGTTTCTGCTCTTACCTTCACCTACTACAATCTGGCTTCTGCCTCCAGAATGCCAACAAAACTGCTTTCCCTCAAATCACAACTGGTCCTTGGTTGTTAAATCCACTTGGCATTTTCAAGGCCTTCCTGACACACTGCATTGTTTTGGGAGTTTCTCATCATCTTTTATTAAAGTATAGTTGATTTACAATGTTGTGTTAATTTCTGCTGTCAAAAAATGACTCAGTCATACATATATTCTTTTCCATTTTGGTTTGTCATAGGATATTGAATATAGTTCCCTGTGCTATACAGTAGGACCTTGTTGTTTATCCATTCGGTATATAAAAACTTAACATCTGCTAAACGCAACCTCCCAGTCCATTCCTCCCCCGACCCCCTCCCTTTAGGCAACCACCAGTCTGTGCTGGTGATTCTGTTTCTGTTTCATAGATAGGTTGGTGTGCAACGCTGTACACTGCTGATGCACCTTTTTTACCTGGCTCCAATGACCAGTATTCCTTCAATTTCCAACCTCCTTAGACACCCTTCATGTTTGCTGCTGCTGCTGCTAAGTTGCTTCAGTCGTGTCCGACTCTGTGCGACCCCATAGACGGCAGCCCATCTGGCTCTCCCCTCCCTGGGATTCTCCAGGCAAGAATACTGGAGTGGGCTGCTATTTCCTTCTCCCATGCATGAAAGTGGGAAGCGAAAAGTGAAAGTGAAGTTGTGTCCGACTCCTAGCGATCCTGTAGACTGCAGCCTACCAGGCTCCTCCATCCATGGGACCTTTCCGGCAAGAGTACTGGAGTGGGTTGCCATTGCCTTCTCCATGTTTGGGGCTCCATTATTTACCTTACTCCTTAAGTTTTGACATTGCCCAAGGTTCTGTTCTAATTCTTTGTACACAGTGATCATACCCATGACTTCAATGATCTTCTACATGGTATTGAATCCCAAGTTTGCCTCTCTAAGCCAGGTTTACTGAGACTGCCTACCAGAAAGCTTCACTTATCAGAGTGGTGGATACTCCAGAGTTCCACCCAGATCCCTTCTTCAGAGCTGGTGTAGCCGTCCTACTCTCCCCCATCAACTTGCAATATCAGCTGCTAATGGCTCACAGCTATGTCCCTCACTGGCTGGACACTGGCCTGTTCTGAGAACTGTGCCATTCAAATTCTCTTGTGCATTCAAGTTATGCCCTCTTCTGGAAGGAAGGCACAAAAAAAAATGGTTCATGTGGGGATAGAAAGACCAGGCCCTCTTGCCTCCATGTTCAGCACCATGAAGTGGTATCCAGAGCTCCAGGTTGAACTGGCTGACTTCTCATCCCACATCTGCTTTTCCCTCTGTCCATTCTTCCTCTCATCACTTATCTATATGAGAACTCCTAATAAATCTTCTGTGTTCAAACTCTCCGTTTCAGAATCTCCATTGCACAGAACCATCAATTGAAAACTCACCGAACCCCACTACAAATTTATACAAACTATTTGTCCTTACTTAAAACTTTACTCTTTAATAGAAACCATATCTTAAAAAGTCATATCAGGACTCAGGGGCAAAGGCAGTGATCTCCAAACAGCTATATTTTCCTTAACTTGTCAGGCTTGAGCAGAAGTTAAACCAGCCCTTCCCAGATCTTAGTCAATTCTGTTGGAAATTGTCTGCACTTCATCAAAGGGCATAATTCAAGCATAAACACAGCTTCTGCCTCCTATTTTTCCATCTACTGCAAGATTTACCATCTCAGTATATGGCACCATCATGCACTCAGGTGATCAGGTCACATACTCAAGAATCATCTTTAATTCTTCCCCATAACTCAACTACTCACCAAGTCATATCAACCCCATTTCCCCAATATCTTTCAGGTTAATCTTTTTTTTCTCCATTTTCACTATAACTTCCTTATTTAAGGAAAACATTTCCTTTCCAAGACTACTTCAGGGCATCCCAACCAGCAAGCCAAAGCTAAAAGTTGATCATCTCACCCCTGGGCTAGCTTATGGAGCCTGAGGTTGGCAGGACATACTGTTACAGAAGCTCATGTCCATATGCCCATTACACAGTGAGGCCAAACAATACCAAAACGTCGGAATTTGGAGCAGAGACAGGTTTATTGAAGGCCACAGAAGGAGACAGGTGGCTCATGCCTTAAAAATCCCAAATTCCCCAAAAGCTTGCAGAAAAGCCCCTTTCTAGGAAAGGTGAGAGAGATGGGTGTGAACTTCTTGGTGTCATATCCTTTGTTCTTGAGGTCAGGTCACAGTCAGCTAATCATGTCCCTATAAATCTTCACCAAACAAATGTTATTCCCTGTTCTGAAAAGAAAGGGCAATGTCACAAGACACAACTTTCACCCTCTGAGGTCCTGGTCTTGGCTCAGAGGAGGCAGACCCCAGCTAGCAGTGCCCTTGGTGCCAGGTCCCCAGACCCTGCCCACCTGTCATCGCTGAGGGAGCTGGGTGCCTAGGACCCAACTGGCCCTCAAGCTTCTCAAACCACTGGCACCATGGGGGCCAGTCTCTCAGACTATGACCCAAGTAGACAGCTGCTGTCATTAGGTTGCAGAGACAGGGATCAGGGAGAGGTTCACTGCCACTTCAAGGTCTGGGCCTGGCCAGTGTGTGGACTCAGCATGGGCTCCAGAGCCCTGCAGGACACAGCCCCAGACCTGTTCCCTGGTACCCAGCTCACCTGATGATCCAAGCTGAGGAGAGAAAGTCAGGATCCGCCTCTTACCTCACTCTCAGCCTGAAGACCACCTCTCCTCTGACTGTTGGATGAAATTAGCCCACTTGTGCTTAGTCGCTCAGACATGTCCAACTTTTTGTGACCTCATAGACTATAGCCGGCCAGGCTCCTCTGTTCATGGGATTCTCCAGGCAAGAATACTGGAGTGGGGAGCCATTCCCTTTCCAGAGGATCTTCTCAATGCAAGGATCGAACTGATACTTTCTGCATTGCAGGTGGATTCTTTACTGTCTGAGCCACCAGGGAAGCCCAATGGGCCCACTGCTGCTGCTAAGTTGCTTCAGTCGTGTCCGACTCTGTGTGACCCCATGGACAGCAGCACACAAGGCTCCCCCGTCCCTGGGATTCTCCAGGCAAGAACACTGGAGTGGGTTGCCATTTCCTTTTCCCATGCATGAAAGTGAAAAGTGAAAGTGAAGTCGCTCAGTCGTGTCTGACTCTTCGCGACCCCATGGACTGCAGCCTACCAGGCTCCTCCACCCATGGGATTTTCCAGGCAAGAGCACTGGAGTAGGGTGCCATTGCCTTCTCCATGGGCCCACTAAGGGTCACTTATTGACAATTGGTCACTTGATAGAGGGGCCCACTGCTGTGCCAACCAATGGCTGAGCAGGACCACTAATGGTCACTCATTGACAGTTGGTCACTTGGGGGAGGAGTCCACTGCAGTGCCAACCAGTGGCTGAGCAGGACCATTAACGGTCATTTATTGACAGTTGGTCACTTGGGGGAGGGGCCCACTGCATTACTGACCAATGGATAAGCAGGACCACTAACAGTCCCGGGGTAACTGCTGCCTGGTAACAGGGTGTGGAGTAATGGTACATACTAACAGCTGCATGCTAAGGGCTGTGCACAGCCAGGCTATTATAACATCACTCACTTGCATCTATCTAAGAATAACCTCTCAGGTTTCCAAATTACCACCAGAGTCCTGCCGTTTGTCACACAATATTATCATTTTCTATGTCATGCTGCAAAAAAAGACAAGAAACTGCTCTTGCCACTTAGTCCTAGTTGGTCCCTCTGCCACATGTTTCCTCTTCCCTGTGCTAGATGATAAGTCCACAGGAACTCAGGAACTCAGTACTTTTTTTGTCTTTCTGTTTCCCAGTGTTCAGCCTAAGACTGGCATATAGTATTCACCAAATATAACATTTATTGAATAAATCAATAAACTAGTCAATCCATCCTCCAAAAGAAGTAATGAAGCAGAGTTTGAAAAGGTNTTTGTCTTTCTGTTTCCCAGAGTTCAGCCTAAGACTGGCATATAGTATTCACCAAATATAACATTTATTGAATAAATCAATAAACTAGTCAATCCATCCTCCAAAAGAAGTAATGAAGCAGAGTTTGAAAAGGTAAAGTGGTAATAATGAAATGACAGGAAAGGAAAAGAAACTAGTTTCTCATCTTTCCAACAATCTTGTGATGGGTGCTGAACTGACTGCTACAAAGAAAAATCTATTTCTCATAAGAGAAATGTTGGTAAAGTTCTGCAAAACAAGGTTTTAAATTACAGCCACATTGTGTCATTTTGTCCTTTTTAGTGTGTAATCTCTAAGAGGGTTTATAATAACAGCTTGTGCAATGAAATAGTTCACCTGGCAGATGAATCAATAAACACAAATTAACAACAATAATTAAGGAGGAGAAAGTAGACAGGAGACAGAACTAGAATTGCTAAGTAAACTTCATTTGAGGCAAATCCCTCTCTGGAATGGAAGTTTTATAGCTTTGGTCCTGCTTGTTGCATTATAATTCTTTTTGATAGTAGAAAAGCACTGGTCAAAAAGTGGAAAAGTAATTGCTCATGTCCCGGCTCAACCATGTACTAGGAAGGAACTTAACTTCTTTGAACTCACATGTCTTTGCCTGTAGTAAGAAAGGATTAGATTGAATGGTGTTTAGTTCTACTTTCAGCTCCAAAATTCTATTCTGATATGTCCTATGTTCTTTTTAGTTCTCTGAAAGTGTCAGTCACTCAATCATGTCTGACTCTTTGGGGACCTGCCAGGCTCCTCTACGCATGGGATTTCCCAGGCAAGAATACAGAAATGGGTAGCCATTCCTTTCTCTAGGGGAACCATCTGACCCAGGAATCAAAGCAGGGTCTCCTGCATTGCAGGCCGGATTCTTTACCAGCCAAGCTACCAGGGAAGCCCTGGTTCTCAGAGCATCTGCCAGTTCTCTGAATATCTGCCAATTCACTGTTTTCTGAAAACAGGAAAATGAATTCAAACTGGCTAGTGTTTTGCTAGTGTTATCTAAACATAAACTTCATAATAGGGATCAGGAAACTACTCCATGGAAGCAATGCATATCAGCAAGCTGGAAGCTTTTTACAAGCACCAATTTCTGCCTTCTTCTTCATCTCTTAAAGTATGTGTTTCAAAAAGGAAAGATAACGAGAGACTGAACATACTTATTTACCAAGCTGATCTATGGAAGAAAAGGAGAAAATAAAACATGGAAATTTAGACAACTGTTGACTTAAGGGATCACAAAAGAAAGATGTCTCAGAAACGAGATTAGAAATGGAAATCCAATGGCTACTGGCAAGTAATAACAGGATCTGACCAAGGATTAATTATCCTTCCTCTTCCACTACCTTGTTCCTATTAGGTAGAGATGAGGTAGATAAGGCAAGTTTGGTGTTCTAGAAGTATATGGCCTCACTTTCCTGTATAAACTATATCATATCACTTTACCCATTTATAAGCTCTGTTCTGGCTATCTATATTTACTGGTTAATTTCCAGGAGACCAGTATTACTATTTTCTTTTTCTCTTGCTTAAAAGAGAGGCACATTCATATCAAAATGTTTATATCCTGAGCAAATATATTTTTCATTCTTTTGAGGGGGGTGAAATATGAAAGAGAATCACCTGAATAAAATTTGGACCATTCCTAAGATGTGGCCATCTGGCAAATGACTCGAGGCATTAGAATTCAGTTATGAGTTAGAGATCAAGAGAAATGTAGCCAAAAAATATAACTCAAACATATGCTCTTCCTAACAAAGTAAATAAAACCATTAATTCCTACTTTAAGAGAATTCTCCTCTGCAACCAGACACACTGAAAGAAGCCCAAGGGCTCTTTGAAAAAGTCTTATTAGTGGTGACATTAGAGGAGCTCTGGCCCTTTGCAAAAAATAGGCCCTTCATTGGGAATAAATGCATCTCACTGCCAACCTTTGTAGAAGTGCCCACCCTTGGCCATCCTTCCACCAGAACAGATTCGCCACATGAGAAAAGAGTGAGTTCTCTACTGAGAAGCTATCTTTAAGCCTGGCATATCAGTATTTCTAGGAGCAAAGTTGCCAGTGATCTTTCATTTGCTATTTAGAAAAGTTTATTTTCCAGTTGGCAGGGATGCTGGTGATGTTTCCATTAAAAACATATTCCTTAACTCTCAAACCTCAACTTTGGTCAATAACTTTACTCTAAGTAGCAAAATGTATAATGAGAAGAGCAAACCTTACATCATCTATTTTCTATGGACAAACCACACAACCAACTTGTTAGTTGCTGTTGATTTGCTTCTGGGGAAGCCATGTCGGGACGCAGCAAAGGCGGCAAAGCCTTGGGGAAAGGCGGCGCTCAGCGCCAGCGCAAGGTTCTGTGCGACAACATCCAGGGCATCACTAAACCTGCTATCCGCCATCTGGCTCCTCTTGGTGGTGTGAAGCACATCTCTGGGCTCATTTATGAGACCCGCGGGGTCCTGAAAGTGTTTCTGGAGAACGTGATCCAGGACACAGTCACCTACACCGAACACGCCAAGCGGAAGACTGTCACCGCTGTGGTTGTGGTCTACGCTCTCCAGCACCAGGGCCCTACCCACTTAAGCTTTCCGATTTGCCCTCAGGAGCTTGATTTTTTTTGCAACCAACTTGCAGTCACTCTTCACCAGTCCTGCAAGGTGGGTCTACACCACTAGCAATCTCATTTGACACCAAGGGAACCTCCTCAAGTGACGTTACTCACCCAGAGGAGGTCAAGGTAATCCATCTCAAGTAGTAATGTGTAACAAATTCTCCAGTTGGCCATGAGCAAACCAAGTTCAGAGGTGAGATGTTTTACCAAAGATCACTGCAAACAGGAGAGGCATATGTCCAGGGGTTAGAAGATAAATTTATGGCCAAAATGTCAAATTCAAAGGCAAGCAGTGTTTTACATGTAATGACTGATTTTACCTTCATTGTATGAGACTTGGAACTGCTCAATACAGATGTACTTTTTTAAAGGACAAGGAGAAAAGTGAAAAATAAATTTAAAAAATAACAAAACATTACCCCCCCCAAAAAAAAATGGGAAAAAGAAGTTATAAAAGAACAAAAGGGTCACAGTTGAAACAACAGCGAATAGAAGGAAGCCAAGCAATAGGCTGGCTAGATAATTATAGACAAGTCATTTCACTTCCCTGATTATCTTTCAAAGATTCTAGAATGCACATATTACTCCTGTGGACATCTGTAAGAAGCTTGTAAAGTGACAACACTGAAATCTGAAAAAGTCTGAACGTCCCATAATTGCAAGCTGTTACTATTACCAACAGTCCAATCCAGTTCAACTTCCTTTCCCTGAAATTCTGAATGTAAACTTGAAACATAACCACAGCCAACTTTTCAAACTTTTCTCAACAACTAGGCATCCTCTGTAGCCCTAATATCACAGACCTCCCAGAGGTAACTTGAAAGAAATGAGGTTGGAAAAATGAAGATCAATACAGACCTGATGTTCATAATAAATCCAAGTTCAATGTGGGACAACTCCTAAACCCTATCTTGTCAAAAAGAAGATTATCACCACCCATGATAACCAGGAAAGTAGGGCAACCTGTGGTGAAAACTCAAGATCAGTGACCTCTTGTCACACTGTACTGAAAATCATAACTTAAGATTTTT
>SJYW01012923.1:337612-356007 GCA_006410735.1 Raphicerus campestris
AAAAAAAAATCTAAACATTGGGAACTTCATAAACAGAAACTCACTAATCCTACTCGCGGGGTAACTCTGCCCAATTATCCTTCCTAAAGCTACACACCGCTTCACTGAGGAGCCACCTACCACTCTCTGAAATGAGTCTTGATGGGTGTAGAAAACATCTAAATTAGATAATAATAGCCTACATCAGATAAACGCTTCTTATAGGCAGAGTTTTTTAATGCTCCCAGCATCCCTTGAGACCTTGATCCGTAGGTATCACGGTCTGCACTTCAGCAAGTGGTAAACTGAGGCCGAGCAGAGTGGAGAGATTCGCTCAAGATCCTGTGGCTCACTGGCCGAGATGGGCATCCCAGTCCTGATCTGACTTCTTTTATCATCCTTTCACCTTAAATCCATGAGGAGATAAATGTGAAAAGGAAGGACTTGTGGAAACTCTTGAGTTCCAGCTCGTTGAGTGGATCTGTGGAGGGCAAGTGTATTCAAATAAATGAGCCTTTCAACTGGAATTCTCCTCTTCCCAGCATTATCTCCCCCTCTCTTTCTCTCTCTCTCTCTCTCACACACACACACACACACACATACACACACAGACACATGCTCAGTCTCCTTGGGGATGTTAACTGATCATTAAAATGAGCTTTGGATGGTAACTACTTAATAAGGCTCATCACAGTGAGCTAGTAGTTTGTGACAGGAAGTGATTTTATTTTACTAATGTGTACAGAACCCCTAACAATACAGTTGGGATTTTAACTCAAATTTTGAAAAATAATTGAAGAAGAGCTAGTTAACTTGATAAAGAGGACAGAAAAGCAACTCACAGAAGATGAGAAGAAGGCAGTGAGAGGTAGAGCTGAGAGGGAAGGTTACTTGAGGGACAGCTCAGGTCAGAAGGAGCCTGGGTCCTGGTGCCACTGGCTGGAAGAGATCAGGTATCCAGGGAAATTCTCTCCCAAAGTGCTATGTGGGGTTTGTAGACCTCTTCAAGCTAAACTCCTTATTTTGAAATCTTTAGTCCCTCTTAGGACTTTGTTCGGTCTCTAGTTTTCCATCTCATGTTTAGGGGAAGTTTTATTCTTTTTCTCTTGAATTGAGTTTGTGGTTAGACTTTGACTCAGGGGTCTGAAATAGATTCATTTTTAAATGAATGGACTATAGCCATGGATGTAGCCTGCCAGGTTCCTCTGCCCATGGAATTTTCCAAGCAAGAATACTGGAGTGGGTTGCCATTTCCTTCTCCAGGGGATCTTCCCAACCAGGGATCGAACCCTTATCTTTTAAGTCTCCTGTATTGGCAGGTGGCTTCTTTACCACTGGGAATTCCCTAAATGATGGCAACCAAAACTAAACCAATCAAATCAAAACAAAACTAAGTTGTAGATTTATTCAGAAGGCACCCCAGGGAAGGGTTCCCCAGTGGGAAAGCCCTGGTCCTCGAAGTTCACAGATGCAGCCTGGCCGTGCCGACCCGTGAGAAATCACCAGACCCTCCAGGGCTCTCTCGAAGTCACAAGAGGATGCGATTGCATCTCACTTCAGGACTAGGTTATCGAGAGTTTTATTTATCATCTGCAAGAGCTTTATTTATGATCAGCAAGAACTTGACTTGAAGGAACGCATCTCATCTAATTGAAAATTTAGGGAGGAAGAATGTAATTACCATGCTTGGTAATTAGCTCTGTTGGCATAAAGAGGCCGTGGATCACAGAGGGAAATGTTGAGGGTGAATCAGGAGTCCTGACTTCTTGTTCTGGCTTCATTCCTAGTTGCCTGGGCCCTGGGGTGGTGGGGGTGGGGGGGCTATCATTTCTCCTTCGCCTGTTTTTCCTTTTACCTTTTGCTGCCTGTGTTTTGAAACTGTCAGATGCTTGAGGGAAGGAATCACTTATTTATCTCTAGTGCAGACCAAGAAAACCACTCCTTCTTTGGCATGTTCTTTTTTGTCTGTAAAGGGATAATTTGAGGGGGAGGGGCCAAGTTTTTACATGTCATCATATCCCTTTATATGATATTTGTGACTTTATAATTGTTTGTCCTTTTCTCTAGTTATAATTTGTCTGCTTTCTTTTTCTTTCTTACTCTGTGCTGCTGATATGACTGTACCAATGGTTTCCCTCTCTTGCTGTGTGTGGTGTAGATTTACTCACAAAGTGACTCTGGCCTATTTACTGACTTGAAAACAAACTAGATGGAGATTTAAAATGAACTTGTCTGTTTCTGAAAGGAATTGATATTCATAATGATGAGACTCTCAGAAGTTTGTTATTACTAAAACTGACTTAGTACAGGATGGGACAGAAGACTGAACAAGTTTAAATATTGGCAGTCAGCAGATATTTGGACTCCAGCAGTTTCTGTGGCTTTATCACTTGTCCACCTCCAGTTCTTTATGGACACTATGGCATTTAGATTCTCTTAGCTTGTCAGATTGGAAAAGGCAATGGCACCCCACTCCAGTACTCTTGCCTGGAAAGTCCCATGGACGGAGGAGCCTGGTAGGCTTCAGTCCATGGGATCGTGAAGAGTCAGACATGACTGAGTGACTTCACTTTTACTTTTGACTTTCATGCATTGGAGAAGGAAATGGCAACCCACTCCAGTGTTCTTGCCTGGAGAATCCCAGGGACAGGGAAGCCTGGTAGGCTGCCATCTATGGGGTCGCACAGAGTCGGACTTGACTGAAGTGACTTAGCAGCAGTAGCAGCAGGTTAGGAGGAAAATTGCTCTGGCAGAGTTAAACAGAAAAGGAAGACTTCATTCAAGTCAATTGCAATAGGGAGAGAGAAAGATTAAATTCAACTCCACTGAAACAAGAAGTTGGTATGGTTTTAGTGAATAAAAGAGTGGAAAGTATCAAAAGTCATGAGAGGGTGGGGTGGTCATTGTGGTGAGACCATCGACGTCTGCTCACTGTGCTGGTAGAATTTGGTCCCTGATCTTCCCACAGAAACTGGGAGACAGGGACCTTATTCCCTGGGGATTATACTTTAAAGGGATGGCTCCTAGGTCCCCGAGAAAGACAGTTCTGAGTGGTAAAAGATTTACATCTCCAAGGGCAGAGGAAGAATTCACCACTGAAAGTTTTCTAAAGTAAATGCTCCAAGAAATGGGAAGTCAGAGAAGAGAGTCAGGATGATGCGTGTGTGAAGTTTCATCAAGTTGAGGGGCGCAGGAGAGCATTGTAGATGAAGCTGAGTGATGCAGACCAAAGCCTGATAGACGGGAATAGGTGATCTCCTGCAAAGCTATGTCATTTTTCATTGGGTTCTGGCACACAATGTAAGGGCTAGACAATCCTTGGCCAAGAGAAACAACTTTGATTGCAGTCAAATTGAGAGGCATTAAAACAGAAATAAACAGAACACAGAAGTGTCGTGGGAAATCTCAAGAGTGGGCCTATGGCTGGAAAGTGCAACCAAAAATGACATCAAGTTCCCATGGTAGAGTTTATTTACTTTAACATTGTGAACTGTAACCCGTCTGTGCTGTGCTGTGAAGTCGCTCTTCTTGTGTCTGACTCTTTGTGATGCTATGGACTGTAGCCCGCCAGGCTCCTCTGTCCGTGGGAATTCTCCGGGCAAGGATACTGGGTTGCCATGCCGTCCTCCAGGGGATCTTCCTGACCTAGGGATCAAACCCACTAGCACCATCTAATCTGGTAATTTAATCTGTTTGTTTCTCTTATTTTTTCCTACTAATTCTTTATGGGAGATTGAGAGGCATTACCACATTGTCAGAAGGTCATGGGTTCAGATACTGGTCCTTTGACTGTGTCATGCCAACCACCTTCAGAGACTCTTATACAAATGGACATCAAAAAGCACCTGTGTCATGTTGAGAAGACGGTGGTAGATGCTCAATACATGATGATTGCCATTATTAATATTCCATGTGAAATGTAGCAACTATCTTAAGAGACATTCTGTATAAGTCCTTTAATTTCTAGAAAGCATACAGGACATGAAGGTAAGGATGCACTTGGTTTTGGAGGACACAAGGCGCCCTTTGAATGACACTCCTAGGTTCTTGTCACAGTGATACGATGCTCTTAATGTATGACCACAGACACAATTAGGAATCCTCTTTGACCTGTGGGGTGATAGGCAAGAAGAACGATCTCAGCACCTTTCACCAGTGTAACAAGAGTCACTCTGAGGATTCCTTGTCACTTCTCTCTTTTTTATTATCTTCTTGCTTCTTTAAAGAGCACAGTTAATTAGTTGCCTCAGCATCAGGGACTCAGGGACAGGGCAAAGCTTATTCTCCTTCTGGCATTTACTTCTGGTTTTACCCCCTAGTTGACTTTGTATGATCTTCGGTGACGAATAGCTTTACCTCAGTGGATTTTAATCATTATTGCTTTTGTTCAGTTGCTAAGCCGTGTCTGATTCTTTGTGACCCCATGGACTGCAGGATGCCAGGCTCCCCTGTCCTTCACCATCTCCCTGTGTTTGCTCAGACTTGGAGATGCCATTCAACCATCTCATCCTCTGTGGCCCCCTTCTCCTCCTGTATCAGGGTCTTTTCCAGTGAGCCGGCTCTTCACATCAGGTCAAANTATGGCCTTTGGAGCTTTGTAAAAAGGGTTCCTTAACCAAAGATAATTAATTCTGTTAACTATTTTTCTTTAACACATATATAAAGATACCAACCACTTATGCCCAAGGGGAGCTGCCACCTCCTTCTGCTTCCATCTGTCTTCCATATACCAGTTCTGGCACATTGTAACCACGGTGCCGTCAAGGTGGGACTCAGCTTTCACTCCTGAGGAAGTCTTCCCAAGCCTATTTTTGGAACTGCCACCCAACATTATGTGACATATATTAAATGTACTCATGTCCCACTTTAAATGTGTGTGTGTGTGTTGCTACAAAGATTTTGCAATGTTTTAAATAATTCAGTTTTTGAACTTTGCTTATAAGTAACTCATTTTTCAGGGATTATTAAGAAGTGAGAAAATCTAACGTACAAACTGTTTTCAAATGTAATATAATTTTTCAGAGCTTAGCATGGAACAAAACATGAAACTGGTACAATATTATGTTTCACAAACATCTTTTTAAACTTTTCATTTTATATTGCAATCCACTACAGCACACTTGCCTGGAAAATCCCATGGAGGAGGAGCCTGATGGGCTACAGTCCATGGGGTCGCAAAGAGTTGGACACGACTGAGCGACTTTACTACTATTACTATAGCTGATTTGCAATTTTGTGATAGTTTCAGGTGGACAACAAAGGAATATATACGTATTCTCGCCCTCCCATCAAGGCTTCCACATGACATTGAGCAGTTCTTTGTGTTATAAAGTAGGACCTTGTTGCTTATCCATTTTAAATATAGTGTATACATGTCAAAATTTAATTACATGTTGGCTAATTTCAATTTTTCATATTTAATCTATAGCTACTGATTTATACATTTTTGTCCATGCCTGTGCCTATTACTCTCATCTTCAGGGTCTTATATGTTGTTAACCTATGTTTTATTTTATTGTCACATACTTAGGCATGTATTATTTAAATCATGCATTCTAAATGAGGGATATTATACCCCTAAGAGGATGAAAACTGGTTACTGAGGAATTAAAAATCTTACTAAAATTGTGTATGAAGCACAATTCTATACAGATAGAACATAAACAGAGAGTAGATCTGTAATATAAATTTCCATGGAGTAGGGGGCAATTAGAAAAAAAAAATTCTAGAAAAGCTCTTGGGGAACATAATAGCAAAAAGGCTGAGAAACACTGCTTTGGATTGTACTCATGTGCTTTATATACATCTGTTTGATTTTCCTAATGCAGCTGAAGCTGCCTAAGAACAAGGATTACATCTTCTACTTTTCCTGAATGTTTATACCACCTGCTCAAAGGTTCCAACGTTTTTTGTTTTTCACCCTCCTGAGAAAACATTGCAGCCTAATTTTATGCAACTTTGAATTATGCAAATATGAAAGAATGTCATAATAAATACCCAAGGTTCAAAATGTGAAAGAATACACATTTCTTCAAGCTAGAAGTTTGACAAGAATTGCCTGGCTTCAAAGCTGGTAAAAGCCACGTGAATTGATAGTCAAGTTTACTGCCAGGTGGTAGCATTCTAAGCGTAGAAATTCCGTCTATCTTTTGTAGGGGACAAATTATGTGTAGAAGAAGGACCCTTCTCTCCAATAAAATAATTGTTTTCATTTCATAGTCTATTGAAGAATACATGCAGTGACTCAATATATAACTATTATGATTGTCTTTATAATTATATATATATATATAAAACTATAAAAATTATATATACCAAAAAGTAAGTTTGGAGATGCTTGAAAAAAATCTGTGTAACTATTACACATAAACTTATACAGCAGAGTCTATTTTGACCATTGAATTATCATGTTCACTTTTCTTTATTGCCTATGGCCAAGGATATGGCTTTCACTGCAGCAGGGCTATCTGCCGTGTGGGATACTGACTTGACTAGACTTCAGGCTACATGTACCCCTGGGGACAATCAGCAGAAGTAAGAGCCAAGAAGCACACATTAATGGCATCTAGAACACTGGGTTCTCTGCATCTTGCCCACTGCTTGGCATTTAGTAGAAATGAAAATGAATTATTCGTTAAACAGATGTAAGATCTTGGTCACAGACTTGCAATAGCACTCGATGCTGAAAGGCAACCAAATGCCTATTGTAATGATAATATATAGCCCCATTTATTACAGAAAGACATTTATAACTTCGTCAAAATGTGATGCCAAGCCTGTTGACGGGCTCCCAGGACACTGTGAAAACCACAACAGTGATATCAATATACGGCACAATACAGGGAAAGGAAGATCCAAGCTCAGGTTTCCTTCCATTCACTCTCACTGAGACTTGGGGCAAATCGCTTGTGTCGCTGCACCTTGATTTGCCCATTAATAAAAGGAAAGCATTGGATAAGTGGCCCCAAAGGATCAACAGAGTTTGAAACTTTATGAGTTTTATGCTCAATAAAAGCTTATCAGCAATTTCTTACTGTCTGTTCTGTTCTGGGTTTGAATTTCCAACCTATATTCCCGAGCCCAATAAAGAAGAATTTGTTTGAAAAGTCCTAATATGGCCTTAGATCATTAAAAAAAAAAAAAAGAATTTACCTTCACATGTAATTCAATGTAATAAGCATAAGTTCTGCCTAAAGACAGGAATTACAATTTCCTGACTTTAAAGGTGCTTATAATTATTGAAGAAACAAAAACTAGGTATATAAAACAATCAAATAACAATAAAGTATGATATCTGTTTAAATGCTTAACTGAATGAGCTCAATAGCAAAAATATAAGGTACTAATTAGTGCTGAGAGTGGTCAAACTGGGAAAGGTCAATGTTTACAGCATTTCTGAACAATTCAGTGAAATCTCTCCAGTCCTATATAGATAAGACTCATCCCTAACTTGTCCCTTCACCTGGGTAACCATTCCCAGTTCCTTCCATCATTTCTCGTACATGAACCAACCTGGTCTGGACTCATCCCATCTCTCCTCACTACCTTCGTCCTTGTTCAAAACAGGTCAGTCAGGACTAAGATAAACTGGTTATCGTGTTCCTTTCCAAAGGAAATTAGTGTGAACAAATGAGAGCCATGTAGTGAGGAAAAACACATTCAACACTACAATCTGGCTTCCAAATTGTGCTTAAAATACTAAAGCCATATGAGTTGGAACAAAATGACTTACTCTGTGGTTACCATGCACCGATCAGGCTGTACTACTTCATCTTGGCACTGTTTGAAGAAACTTGTCCTGAATACCATTTGGACAGAACCCAAGGTGTTCATGCCCCAGTGAGAAGCACAAATCATTAAAAGAAAAACGTGGAAAGCAGTTTTCCCACTGATGTGTAATTTCTCAGTGTTATCGCCAGCACAGAGAAATGCTTTGAAGGTGAACAAAAGCTACTATGAAGCACTGCAATAAACACTCGTGGCACGTGTTAATGCACCGACCCTCTCTCAAGTTTCCATAGTGTATTCCAGTTCCTCTACAATACCATTTGTAGAGATGACATGGTGCTTAGACACATCTGGGATTTCACCCAAGTATGGTGTCTTTTCATGCCCCTAATATGGTGAGCGCAAGAGTCCTCAAATCACAAGTTTGTAAAATTCTGGAACCAAGGGAGGTATCAGTGCTGTCCAAGCTGGGAATAAATGGAGTTTCTGACCATACTTTTCATCTAAGTCTAATTATGGAGAGGACGGACACTTGGAAAGAGAAAGGTTTTTATGAGCAAAGTCCTTGGGCCAGAGATTGAGTGGTTCACGTGTAGAAGGCTATCACCCACCTCCTCATACTGGGGCTGTCCCTTTAGAGAAGAAGCTGCAGGCAGCAGCGGAAGAGGCTGATCTCATGAGAGACCCTGTAAGATGCACAGCACAACAGAGCTGGTGTGTGTAGTTCAGGTGACAAAAGGGACATAATTGGAAATCGAGCCACCCTATTTTTCCATGCCCCACATCTCTGATCTAACCCCTTGACATGATACTTTCAGAGTTTTAGGACATATCACTTTTTAACATTTAGTGTTCCCATGGTGGGTACTGGCAGTAGTGGAGGACGGAGACACTCCCAAATGAATTCACAAGCAGAGAACATCAACACTGGAAGAGAAGCAAGAGAAGAAAAACAGTGGCTATTACATCGTAAATGTGACTGCCAGAAAAGCCACTTCAGCACTTTCAGTACTCTCTATAAGACTGCCCAGTGGGTGGCAGGCTCGGTACTAGCAGGTCTGAGCAAGAATCAGAGTGTAGGGAAGATTGGGTTGACCAGTAAGACATTAGTGAAAAATCACAATGAACTTTTTGACCAATCCAGTATGTATACCATTCGGAGCTTATGTGTGCCCCAAAGCTACTGAGGTCAAGAGGATGTTTAGATTTCAACCTATTTATCTTTGTTTATGATTTGGTCTTCTAAGGCAGGTCCAGGA
The DNA here is from genome assembly GCA_006410735.1 of Raphicerus campestris. Taxonomy (NCBI): domain Eukaryota; kingdom Metazoa; phylum Chordata; class Mammalia; order Artiodactyla; family Bovidae; genus Raphicerus; species Raphicerus campestris. The sequence continues at coordinate 346,579 of SJYW01012923.1, forward strand.
AAAGGATTCTTCAAGGGATTACATTTAGCACACTCATAGAAGATTACCTTCTATAAACTTCAAGAATAAAATACAGAAATAAAACTGGTTGGAAAAAGTTTTAATTTACATACAACCAGCAATATTTGAAAATGGTGGTCAAAATTCAATAAGCTGTACATTCTGAGACCCTAGAAATCCTGGATTTCATAGACTAATATGGGCTGTGGCCTTTCTATAAATGGCAACATCACATTTGTGATCACACAGGTAATGGCATATAACACATTGCTATTCAGCTGACATTTACCCTACTTATCTTTGATATGACAGCCACTGAAGTCAACTCTGGGATGGAAAAAGCAGCTAAATACCAAATTAGACCCTCAAATCATCCTCTCACAATTTTCATGCATAAACTGTATAGCTCCTCTTTTCAAGAAACAAAAACCAAATATTTATATAGCAGATTCCAAAGCAGTTAAAGAAAAAGAACATAAATCAATCATCAGGTTAAGGGAGTATCATCCATTTTGACAGTGCACTACCCTAAAATTGGGAATTTTTTGTGTATGTGATTCATTTTCTCTTTTCCTACAAAGAGACAGATTACCTACCATTTATTGCTTTTCCCTCAAGGAGGAAAAAATCATTCTATCTGTAGGCAGCATAGTCTGTCTTTTAGTTAGTTCTTTTGCACTGACTCACTCAAATTTGTCATCTTGGTGTTGTGCTTTTTCATGGTGCTTTGTGGATATTTTTTATTATCAGAATTGACATGATGTACAACCACCAAGCGACTATCTTGGCTAAAAGTCCCTGAGCTAGGGACTCTAATGACCTTCTTGGGATCAAAGCCCAAGACTGACTTTCTCCCCTAATTTGATTTGTCTATCATCTAACTTCGGAGAAGGCAATGGCACCCCACTCCAGTACCCTTGCCTGGAAAATCCCATGGACGGAGGAGCCTGGTAGGCTGCAGTCCATGGGGTCGCAAAGAGTTGGACACGACTCAGTGACTTCACTTTCGCTTTTCACTTTCATGCATTGGAGAAGGAAATGGCAACCCACTCCAGTGTTCTTGCTTGGAGAATCCCAGGGACGGCAGAGCCTGGTGGGCTGCCGGCTAGATTTCTTACGCTCCTTCTTTTACTAAAATCTGTCACTAGAATTCTGCAATCTTATTATTTAAAAATAGAGAGAGAAAAAGAAGATTTAAGTCTTTTGTGTTTTTACCTGAATCACTAATTCTTGAACTTCCATACTGGATAGAGAAACCTTTTTATACAGGATATATTAGGCAGAACTTCCAACTAAAAATGTGTAAGAAAGGATATTAGCTGAGGATACTGTAGAAAGAGGCTAGTCAAGTAAAGATGATGAATCTAGACTAGACCACGATCCCACAATTATTTTCCATCTTCAACCAACCATCCCCCCATGGATCTTCTACATTACAAAATTTGAAAATGACTAATTCATAATATGATGCTGATTGGTTTTAAATAATGGTTAAACATTTTACATCCAAAAAAAAAAAAAGAACATACATGATATCATCAACCTACTCTAAATATTGCTATCACTTGCCTTTGACTCCCAGATTATTAAAACATTCAGTGCAGTACAGTTCAGTAGTTCAGTCATGTTGAACTCTTTNCTACATTACAAAATTTGAAAATGACTAATTCATAATATGATGCTGATTTGTTTTAAATAATGGTTAAACATTTTACATCCAAAAAAAAAGAACATACATGATATCATCAACCTACTCTAAATATGGCTATCACTTGCCTTTGACTCCCAGATTATTAAAACATTCAGTGCAGTACAGTTCAGTAGTTCAGTCATGTTGAACTCTTTGTGACCCCATGGACTGCAGCACACCAGGTTTCCCTGTCAATCACCAACTCCCAGATGTTGCTCAAATTCATGTCCACTGAGTCAGTGATGCCATCCAACCATCTTATCCTTTTCATCCCCTTCTCCTCCTGCCTTCAATATTTCCTAGCATCAGGGTCTTTTTTAATGAATCTGTTCTTTGCATCAAGTGGCCCAAGTATTAGAGCTTCAGCATCAGTCCTTCCAATGAATATTCAGGACTGATTTCCTTTAGGACTGACTGGCTGGATCTCCTTGCTCTCCAAGGGACTCTCAAGAGTCTTCTCCAACACCACAGTTCAAAAGCATCAATTCTTTGGTACTCAGCTTTCTTTATGGTCCAACTCTAAGAACCATACATGGCTTCTGGAAAAATGAAAGCTTTGAGTAGATGGACCTTTGTTGGCAAAGTAATGTCACCGCTTTTTAATATGCTATCTAGGTTTGTCATAGATTTTCTACCAAGGAGCAAGTATCTTTTAATTTCATGGCTGCAATCACCATCTGCAGTGATTTTTCAAGCCCCCCAAAATAGTCTGTCACTGTTTCCATTGTTTTCTCATCTATTTGCCATGAAGTGATGGGACCAGATGCCATGATAGTAGTTTTTTGAATGTTGAGTTTTAAGCCAACTTTTTCACTCTCCTCTTTGACTTTCATCAAGAGGTTCTTTAGTTCCTCTTCACTTCCTGCCATAACAGTTGTGTCATTTGCACAGCTGAGGTTATTTCTCCCAGCAATCTTGATTCCATCTTGTACTTCATGCAGCCAAGCATTTCCCATGATGTACTCTGCATACGTACTCCTTTCCCAATTTGGAACTAGTCCATTGTTCAATGTCCAGTTCTAAATGTTGCTTCTTGACCTGCATACAGATTTCTTAAGAAGCAGGTAAGGTGGTCTGGTATTTCCATCTCTGGAAGAATTTTTCAGTTTGTTGTGATCCACACTTTCAAAGGTTTTGGCATAGTCAATAAAGCAGAAGTATATGTTTTTCTGGAACTCAGTTGCTTTTTCGATGATCCAACAGATGTGGGCAATTTGATTTCTTGTTTCTCTGCCTTTTATAAATCCAGCTTGAACATCTGGAAGTTCTTGCTTCACACACTGTTGAAGCCTTCTTGAAGAATTTTGAGCATTATTTTGCTAATGAGTAAGATGACTGCAATTGTATGGTAGTTTGAACATTCTTTGGCATTGCCTTTCTTTGGGATTGGAAAGAAAGCTGATCTTTTCCAGTCCTGTGGCTACTGCTGAGTTTTCCAAATTTGCTGGCATATTGAGTGCAGCACTTTCACAGCATCATCTTTCAGGATTTGAAATAGCTCAGCTGGAATTCCATCACCTCCACTAGCTTTGTTTGTAGTGATGCTTCCTAAGACCCACTCGACTTTGTACTCTAGGATGTCTGGCTCTAGGTAAATGATCACACCATCATGATTACCTGCACCATTAAGATCTTTTATGTATAGTTCTGTGTATTTTTGCCACAATTTCTTAATATCCTCTGCTTCTGTTAGTATAATTAAAATATTACACTGTAATTTCATCCTAAAAATACTCATTCTCCAGTAATAATTCATAAATTCTCAGATTTTACCTTGAATTCCCTGAAAAAATATGCCAAATTTATCTTTATTTGTTAAACTCTTTAGAGAACTTCATATGCCCAGTACTGGTAAGGACATTAATATTTTTGGCTAAAGTCTTCCATGAAAGATTCACAGTAAAGTTCAAGAGCCTCTCACTTTGTTAAGGGTCTGGAAAAACCTGGAAGAATTATACAGTAATTCTTGGAAACTGATGCACTGATGACTTCTCTAAAAAGAGACACTCTTTTCTTGCCCTTGGAAGTAACTGCTATTATATATTCATCCCAGTCAAAAAAGTCTATAATCTTTGCTATGGTTCTTATAATCTTATTTTTCAAATGCATGCCATCCTAGAAGTGGCATTCTGGTGATTTGCAGAGAGATACTTAATCACCAGATAAAGCTCTCCCTCCGTAACATGAGAATGTTCTCTGCATAAAGGCACTGTGGAAGAGCGGGTGAATAAAGGAGAAAATGATGGTTATTTATAGAGATATTTACAGTATTGTTCCATGAGGACCCCACTTGTCATCAAGTATTAAAGAAGATCCCTTTGGAAAATGCACAGTTTCTATCTTCTGAATGTTTGCTAAGCAAACCAACTGTTTTTAAGGTTTATTGGAATAAAATAGCTATGGGTATTACTGGCACTTAATGATTCACAGGCTGAAACTATACTTCCTTTAAAATGGAGAGGAGAAAATACACTTTCTTCTTTTAAAGAAATCAGCAGGGGACCTGTCTGGAGCATCTGGAGGAGAATTACAGACAATTGCAGACAGATTATCTCCTACCTTCTTAGANACCCACTCGACTTTGTACTCTAGGATGTCTGGCTCTAGGTAAATGATCACACCATCATGATTACCTGCACCATTAAGATCTTTTATGTATAGTTCTGTGTATTTTTGCCACAATTTCTTAATATCCTCTGCTTCTGTTAGTATAATTAAAATATTACACTGTAATTTCATCCTAAAAATACTCATTCTCCAGTAATAATTCATAAATTCTCAGATTTTACCTTGAATTCCCTGAAAAAATATGCCAAATTTATCTTTATTTGTTAAACTCTTTAGAGAACTTCATATGCCCAGTACTGGTAAGGACATTAATATTTTTGGCTAAAGTCTTCCATGAAAGATTCACAGTAAAGTTCAAGAGCCTCTCACTTTGTTAAGGGTCTGGAAAAACCTGGAAGAATTATACAGTAATTCTTGGAAACTGATGCACTGATGACTTCTCTAAAAAGAGACACTCTTTTCTTGCCCTTGGAAGTAACTGCTATTATATATTCATCCCAGTCAAAAAAGTCTATAATCTTTGCTATGGTTCTTATAATCTTATTTTTCAAATGCATGCCATCCTAGAAGTGGCATTCTGGTGATTTGCAGAGAGATACTTAATCACCAGATAAAGCTCTCCCTCCGTAACATGAGAATGTTCTCTGCATAAAGGCACTGTGGAAGAGCGGGTGAATAAAGGAGAAAATGATGGTTATTTATAGAGATATTTACAGTATTGTTCCATGAGGACCCCACTTGTCATCAAGTATTAAAGAAGATCCCTTTGGAAAATGCACAGTTTCTATCTTCTGAATGTTTGCTAAGCAAACCAACTGTTTTTAAGGTTTATTGGAATAAAATAGCTATGGGTATTACTGGCACTTAATGATTCACAGGCTGAAACTATACTTCCTTTAAAATGGAGAGGAGAAAATACACTTTCTTCTTTTAAAGAAATCAGCAGGGGACCTGTCTGGAGCATCTGGAGGAGAATTACAGACAATTGCAGACAGATTATCTCCTACCTTCTTAGAGCCTACATTCACCAGATGATTCGCCTCAAGCTAATCAATGATTTAAAAATGAAATCATGCTTCCTGTGTCCTTCATGAATGAAGAGGCTAATAATGATTTATCATCAGTAGGGTATGTATTCTGTTCTAAAACAGGTAGAAAGTCAGTCATCTAGTCTTTGCTAAATTCATTTCACAGGTACTTATTAAGCACCTACTATGGTGTAAGGCAGACTACATCCTTTGAAGCTTATAGCTGCCATTCGATGATGTTAGCAGACACCAACAAGACTATCTGTTTGGTGAAGTTGTCTCGGCCCCAAGGAGTTCATAAATGATGCTTCCTAATTCCTAGATTTATCTTCATGTGTCCATTGATGAGTTACAGAAACAAAGCTCATAAGAAACTGAAGGATAAGCCAGTGAGAAAAATAATTGAACGCAGGGACCAGAAAGATGCACAGTGTATCCCAACCAATGCATTCTTAAGAATTATAAAGAAATAAGTTCAAACTCTCACTTGCTGTCTGACTTTATATAAGTGCAAACTCAGACTCTCAATGTCCCCATTTATAAAATGGCAATCATACCTGATTTCACAAAATTGTTGCTATTAAGTGAATAATCTTTATGCAGTACTTATCACACATTAATTCAAAAAATATTTTCTGAGCACCTGTTATGTAGCAGACATCCTAATAAACACTGGGAACACAACAGTGAATGAACTGAACAATGGCCCTAAGGGCTTTTGGAGGCCAAAGAGTGCAAGGAAGAGAAGGTTGATGTCCATCAGTACAGGGAGAGTTACCCACATGTTTAGTGCCAGGTATAGTCAGTATAGGCATTACCTGTCAGGTGAGCAGGTTGAGTCCTGCCAAATATCCCTCCATCATTTTTTTTAGCTTTCCTTGGTTGTCCAAGGTCCCTTATTATTGATAGCTGCATTCAACATCCATCTCCAGAAAGCTAACAGTAACTAATAATAACCGAGTATATACCATGTGCCTACAATAAATTTTACTCTGCCTAGGGATCTGGTCCCCTCTCTAACATGATTTTTCCATCTATTTTCTTTTAATCTAGTTAGTATACATAGTATATTTGTTAATGTGCCAAGCTAGTATAACAGGAGCTATGCTTTCCAGATTTCCTATCCTTGCAGCACTTGCTACATGAGACATCTCATCTGAGAACTGAAAGACAAAAGTGAAATTGTTGCCACCTTTTTAAATTTGAAAGGTAGGTGCAAGACACAAGACAGAGTTATAGCTCCTGTGTGTTTAGTTGCTGGATGAAGGTCACCAGTTTTTCCTGCAAGTAAATTCTAACATGGAAATTGGAAGCAGTGAGTTACTTGTGTGGATTCACCTGTCTTCAAAGACTCTGGTCCATCCCTGCAGGTTCCAGTTTGCCCTTGCTTCCTCCACTACACATCCATCTTCCTTCCTGACTGCCTGGCTGGCTCACTTCAAATTCTAGCTCAAGAAATCAAAGCAACAGTCTCTCATCTCCTATGTAACTAGTAGATGAGAAATTACCATTGGGAAAGTGAAATCTCTATATAAGTCCTATAGATGTTATCTAGGGCTTCTACTTCTCTGACTGATAAAGTGTTAATTTCAGACCTTATTTCATTCCTCTTTCAAAGGTCCTGGGAAGATGACTGAAGGAGAAAGTCACTTTGATGAATCTCTATCTTTTAATGATTTTGAAAAAAATATTTTACTGAGATATAATTCAGGTACTGTAAAACTACCTTTAAAGAATACAGTTCAGTGGTATTTAGCATATTCACAGATATTATACAATCATCACCACTATCTAACTCCAGAATATCTTCATCACCTCTAAAACCTGAAGCCCACTAGCAGTTCTCCCCATTCTTCCCTCCCCTTAACTCACGGCTTCCAACAACCTGCTTTCTGTTTCTATAAATTTGCCATTTCTAGGTATTTCATATAAATGAAATACTACAGTAATGGCCTTTGTGTCTGGTTTCTTTCATTCAGCATAATATTTTCAAAGTTCATTCATGTTGCAGTACATATCAGTAGTTCACTTCTTTAATTACCATATAACATTCCATTGCTTAGATGTACATTTGATTTATCCATTCCTCAAATGATGGACATCTGGACTATTTCTAATTTTGGCTCTTATGAATAATGCAGCTGTGAACATTCATGTACAAATTTTTGTGTGAATGTATGTTTTTAATTATCTTCAGTATATATAAATATACATATATATATATATTCTCTTCAGGACTGAAACTGCTGTGTTTTATGGTAACACTATGCTTAACATATTGAAGAATTACCAAAGTGTTATAGAAAGTGGCTACACCATTTTACATTCTCACCAGCAGTGCCTGAAAGTTATGGTATCTTCACCAACTCTTGAAATTATCTATCTTTTGATAAAAGCCACCCAAGTGGGTGCAACAGTCATCTGATTATGTCTACCCTCTCTTTTGAGATGAGTCTAGGTAATCAGAAAGACGAGTGACAACTCTATTGACTCAGGGAAAAGTGGTTTTCTTTTTGTTTGTTTGTTTTTCGTTTTACCTTGAAATTTACAAGGGTGATACTACAATGATCAGTATACTTTGTATTGGCATAGTGTTATCATAACAGGAAATTCTTTCATTATAACATACTACTTTCTCCTTTATCCTTCAAGAAAGACAACAAAGATGCTGCTATTTTCACAGTAGCTCCAGTATATGGCAATGCCCAGTAAACAGTAGGATCCCAGTTGAATGGCTAAATCCAATTCATCTTATAGATGCTGCTACTAAATTGCTTCAGTCCTGTCCGACTCTGTGCAACCACATAGATGGCAGCCCACAAGGCTCCCCCATCGCTGGGATTCTCCAGGCAAGAACACTGGAGTGGGTTGCCATTTCCTTCTCCAATGCATGAAAGTGAAAAGTGAAAGTGAAGTCGCTCAGCTGTGTCCAACTCTCTGCAACCCCATGGACTGCAGCCTACCACGCTCCTCTGTCCATGGGTTTTTCCAGGCAAGAGTACTGGAGTGGTTGAGGAAACTGAAATTCAGAGAAGGAAACTGTTGTGTTCAAGGTTGTCCAGTTAATGACAGTTTCCTAACTTACAAGTGAGTGCTCCTTGAAAAAGATTAAATGTAATTTAATAACTAAATGAAATGAAGAATGATGTTTAATATATAAGTAATGCACATTAGATCAAGAGATTAGATGTCATGTCACCCTGCTTATTTAACTTCTATGCAGAGTGCATCATGAGAAACGCTGGACTGGAAGAAACACAAGCTGGAATCAAGATTGCCGGGAAAAATATCAATAACCTCAGACATGCAGATGACACCACCCTTATGGCAGAAACTGAAGAGGACCTAAAAAAGTGAAAGTGATGAAAGTGAAAGAGGAAAGCAAAAAAGTCGGCTTAAAGCTCAACATTCAGAAAACGAAGATCATGGCATCTGGTCCCCATCACTTCATGGGAAATATATGGAGAAACAGTGGAAACAGCATCAGACTTTGTATTTTGGGGCTCCAAAATCACTGCAGATGGTGACTGCATCCATGAAATTAAAAGATGCTTACTCCTTGGAAGGAAAGCTATGATCAACCTAGTCAGTATATTGAAAAGCAGAGACATTACTTTGCCGACTAAGGTCCGTCTAGTCAAGGCTATGGTTTTGCCTATGGTCATGTATGGACGTGAGAGCTGGACTGTGAAGAAGGCTGAGAACCAAAGAATTGATGCTTTTAAACTATGGTGTTGGAGAAGACTCTTGAGAGTCCCTTGGACTGCAAGGAGATCCAACCAGTCCATTCTGAAGGAGATCAGCCCTGGGATTTCTTTGGAAGTTCAGTTCGGTTCAGTCGCTCAGTCGTGTCCAACTCTTTGCGACCCCATGAACTGCAGCATGCCAGGCCTCCCTGTCCATCACCAACTCCCAGAGTTCACTCAGATTCACTTCCATCGAGTCCGTGATGCCATCCAGCCCTCTCATCCTCTATAGTCCCCTTCTCCTCCTGCCCCCAATCCCTCCCAGCATCAGAGTCTTTTCCAATGAGTCAACTCTTCACATGAGGTGGCCAAAGTACTGGAGTTTCAGCTTCAGCATCATTCCTTCCAAAGAACACCCAGGACTGATCTCCTTTAGAATGGACTGGCTGGATCTCCT